>JANKOE010000002.1:41767279-41792688 GCA_026284465.1 Erythroxylum citrifolium | reverse complement strand
AGCGGGAATCGGAATTTCCATCCTTCATGAAAGATGTAGAGGGTATTGTTATCTTTAAAATGAGGTATGATATGTCCGATTCGGAGTTAAGAGTAAAAAGTTATGAGAGTCGAAAGTTGGTAAAAGTACTATTTATTTGGTCAAAAAATCACTATTCATTTGGTAAGTAGCTAGAAAGCAACTTTGGACCTTCTAAGGAACCGAGCTAAGTTTTTAGTATGGAAATGGATTTAAGATGAATAAGATGAAAAAAAAATTATATCGGGATTTTCGGATTAGTCTAAAGTTTTCAACGCGGATTCGGATTCCAGTTTAGTTTTTTGTAAGAGATTGGACATTCGGTAACGGGTTCCAACATGGCATCTGCTGTGTATTCCGCTTTAGTCATCGAAAGCACTGTGCAATTTTTCTTTTTGCTTTTGTAGGACCAAGACATCCTCCAAGAAATTAACAGTGACCACTTGTGCTTTTTTAATCAACTTTATCACCTGCATAATATGCATCACAATATCCCACTATGTCAAATGAATCAATTTTTGAATACCATAGTCCAAAGTCCATAGTTCCATGGAGATATCGAAAGATTATTTTGACTGCTTGAAGGTGTCTTTTTTTTAGATTTGATTGAAAACAAGCACAAAGACACACACTAAGCATAATGTTTGGTCTTAAGCTTGTAAGATATAATAGTGATCTAATCGTTCCTCTATATTTTGTCTCATCCGTAACTTTGCCTTCTTCATCTTTATCAAGTTTAGTTTTAGTGTACATAAGAGTACCCATCGGTTTGGCATTCTCAAAATTATATTTTTTGATGAGTTCCTTTGTGTATTTGTCTTAGTTAGTGAAGATTCCTTTTCCTATTTTTCTTATTTTTAATCAGGGAAAGAATGATAATTCTTCCATCATGCTCATTTCAAACTCCCCCTGTATTAATGCTGACAATTCTTCACAGAAGGATGGATTAGTAGCACCAAATATTATATCATCGACATATATTTGCATTATGAATAAATCATTCTCCTTTCTTTTAATAAATAAAGTTTTATCGACTTTTCCTATTTCAAAGTTATTCTCAAGCAGAAAGTTACTTAACCTCTCATACCATGCTCAAAGAGCCTGCTTGAAACCATACGGAGCTTTAGATAACTTTATCACGTAATTCGGATGGTTTTCAGCTTCACAACCTAGGGGTTGCTTAATAAATACTTCTTCGTTAATGTAACCATTTAAGAATGCACTTTTAACATCCATTTGGAACAACTTAAAGTTTCTATAGCTTGCAAAGGCAAGTAAAATTCTAATTGATTCAAATCTAACAACAAGTGCATAGGTTTAATCAAAATCAATACCTTCCTATTGATTGCAACCTTGAGCTACAAGTCTAGCTTTGTTTCTTACCACTTGACCATTTTCGTCAAGTTTATTTCAAATACCCAACAAGTTCCAATAATTGGCTTGTTTTGTGGATGAGGCATCGGATTCCATACTTTGTTATTGTCATACTAACTTGGCTCATCATTCATAGCTAAGGCCCAATTCTCATCAATAAGAGCTTCTTTAACAGACTTAGGTTCTAATTGTGAGACGAGAGTCACAAAGTTGTTCTTGAACGATGATCTTATTCTTACGCTTTTAGAGGGATCTCTAAGAATATATTGATGTGTATCAAAACCTCTTTATTCTCTAGGTGTTTTTTATTGCTTAGGCTCCTGTTGAGATGAAGGAGCTTGCTCTATTCTAACTTTAGAGAAGCATTTTTGATTTTGTAATTTTGAGGGTATTATTCGAGTAGTTTAATTCTCAATTGTATTTTTAGGAATCAAAAGATGCTCTTCATCATCGAAATAAGCTGCTATTGTTGATGGTAATGCTTCATAAAATACCACATGTATCAGTTCTTCTATCTTCTTTGTCCTTTTATTGTATACTCTGAATCCTTTACTAAAGGTACTGCAGCCCAGAAAATAGCTTTGTATGATCATATTGAACTTTCCAAGGTTGTATTTTCCATTGTTTAGAATGAAACACTTGCATCCAAAAGCTTGAAAGTAAGCAACATTTGGCTTTCTTCCTTTCCACAACTTATAGGGGTTCTTTTTCAGAATAGGTCTTATAAGACATCTATTAAGAACAAAGCATACGTGGAGACTGCTTCTGCCCAATATCCTTGAGGTAGTCCACTTTTACCCAGTATGGTCCTGGCCATGTAAACCAAAATTCTATTCTTTCTCTCTATAACTCCATTTAGTTGAGGTGTCCTTGGATAAGAAAAGTTGTGAGTTATACTGTTGGGTTCCAAGCGAGCTGGCTCGCCGCTGCAATTGAAAGTTTAACCGTGGAAAAATGATGGTGAAGTTACAAAGTACGATCGCACCTTTCCTTATTGCGAGCGCACCCAAGGCTTGATTTTTCCTGCTTTAGCTCAACTTCCAAGGTGCGATTGTACCCTGCTTTCTCACGATTGCGACCGAGGCTTTGTAACTTATTATGGTGAAGTTACAAAGTGCGATCGCACCTTTCCTTATCGTGAGCACAACCGAGGCTTGATTTTTCCTACTCTGACTCAACTCCCAGGGTGCGATCGCACCCTGCTTCCTCACGATCGCAACCGAGGAAAGGTAACTTACTCACTCAACAAGTAAATAAACTCATATTACCTCTTGGGACAAATACGCCGCAGCGAAAGTTCGTCCTTCATCGCGGCAACACTCCTCGTATAGGCGAGAGTCGCTCTCCGGAAAGGTTCACCGTGGCAAACTTGTGGCTTCGCCGCGGCGAAACCTCGGAAACTTGAACTCAGACCCCAACGTCAAACAATGCAAAAACACAAACAACATACCTTTCTCACCACCCCTTAAACTAAAATTTCCAATATCCAACAAGTTCATATTCTATATCATTTGAAAATCATGGGCAAAACATAATACACTTCATTGACATCAAAAGAAGAGTTTTACAAAGCTTTAACGGGCATTTCAAGCCACATTACATCATAATTCAAATATACAAACTTTACATGAACAAATAATGCTTGAAATGTAACTACAGCCTTGCGTTTTACAAAAACTAACTTAAAATACAAAATATGCAGATTTGGAGTGATGCCTTTATACTTGATCAGTCGATCTCTTGCTCATTACCTAAAGATGGGGAAGAATGGGGTGAGCTTATAAACTTGTGGGTAACAAGTTTATAACGGAGAATAAGCAAAATCATTTAAAAATATTCATTTCCATAGAAAATCTTGCATCGAATCCATAAAACACAAAATGCCCAAATTCTTAACTTGTCAATCAATTCATAAGCATATAAACATGTATTTATCAACTTGTCAACAAATCATAAACACATAAGAAAATCAGAATGGTTTGGGTAGGCCTATAGGGGAGTTCTTGCGAATCTCCATTGATAATGGAACAAACTATCACAATCCCACATGATGGTTTTGTGTAGTTGTAAACAAAGGAGAGTCCATGAAGGAGTTCCATGCCACTAGCGGGAATGCGGAAGAAGCCTTTAACAGAGTCAATGTGTACTTGACAGAACAGAATGGACCACCACAAACCCACACAACATGTATTTCATGACTTGAGCATATTGCCCAAAAGGCACATTTCGAAAATATGATTTCATAAGCATAATTTGTTTCCAAAAACCATTTCCATCTTCATTTCATACATTTTCAACACAATTCAAGAGCCAACATGTGGCAATTTCTCAATTCATTTAAGAAGCAAATAAATGCAACATTTAAGAAGCTTTAAATGCAACATTTACTAAAGTGGTTGAAATCATTTAACTCTATTAAATTTGAAAACCTTCATGGCTCATTAACTCCACTATAAACATGTAACCCATCTTGAATCCCTTGCTTATAAACTTGTTCAAAGATGCCTCTTCCTTTGCTCCTCTTGCCTTTCTTGATCCCCTTCACCGTCATTCTTCTCATTTCATAATCTCTTATCCACCAAAAACACCAAAGCAAAACATGAACCTATCCACATTTCTTATTCACTAATTTAATCTTTTCTATCATTTCTAATTCAAGAATTTTCATTTTCTCATGACTAATCACCAAAAATTTCTCATTTAATAATTCTAACTTCTACGAAAAGTTCAAGATCCAACATTTTTCATCTCTTGCTCTATCTTTTGTTATGGCTTCTCCTGAGCTCTCTTTTCCTTGCTTCAGGGTCTTTGTCGTTGTCAATAAGCCTATCTCTCGTTTGCTTTTTGTTTGACTTAGGGTACTTTCGTCTTTCTTCTTCCCGTTTATTTTAGTTATCACTTTTAGAATAGTTTTTTATAAATTGTATATTTCAATTTAAGTCTCTACCTTTTCTAACATTATGTCCTCCTCTACCCTATTTGATTTTGACTGGACTAATCATCTCAATCTAGCCCTCTTCCCTCCTCTTACGTCTATCCCCCTGCTTCTTGCCCTTCTTTTAGTGCTTGTTCCTTACCTAATTCTACCTCTTCCCATCCTCTAGTTCCTCTCTACGCTTTTTATCCTTCATCTAACTCTTCTCTCTTTGCTTTTATTGCTCCATGTCAAGTCTCTAATCGTTCTCTACTTTTAGGGACTTCACATATTCCTTTTAATTTTTCTTCTCTTTACTCGAATCTACTAGGTTTAGTCCCAAGTTTATTTGGAAACAAGTTTTTAAAGGTCTATCTCAAGCTGATCTTCATTATTGTCCTTCTACCTCTAAAGGTTCCCCCGTAGTTGCTCCTCCCTTGAAAGTTTTAAAAGCAAGTGCAAGCTCTTAATCTTCCACTCTGTTAGGTTTCTTTCGAATAGGGATAACATGTTTTTATTAACTTTCCAATCCAATGTCTTAACTCATAGATATAATGAGGTAGGTTCCTAATATTGCAATAACAGTCCTATCTTCCTTTAACTTTAGAACAAAGATTCAACTTGAAAGGTGTTAAATACAATCAGGTTACCATTAGGGCTTACATTTATAATGTGCAATTAGAGTGTTGTTTAAAAAGGGACTAAGTCATTTGAACAACTTTATAGGTAGACCAATATGTATAAATGAGATTATTGCTTGTAGGAAGAGGATTCGTTATGTTATACTTTGTATTTTGATTGATTTAAAACAAGATTTGCCTCATACAAAACCTTTGTTGAGGCTCGAAATGAATGACATGCTAATTAAAAACTCTATAAGAGTTTATTAGCAATGGAGACCTTCCTTAGTTCAACAAGTGGTCCATGGAAGGTCATAGGTAAAATGTTTAAAAGAGATGACTTCTTTAAGCTAATTAGAATGGACCTTAATGAAGATTAAGAAGTGAGCGTATTGAACATAACAATATCTCTGCTCTCCCGATTGAAGTAGTCATCATCATCATCTTCAACACCTCCTCTCCTAATTGAAGTAGTCATCATCATCATGTTCAACACCTAGTTGAAGTCCCATTAAGGCGCGGGATTTGGGGAGGTCCAATAATACGCAAACTTATCTCTACATTGTAGAGAGGTTGTTTCTGATAGACCCACTTGCAATGTGTCATGAAGATCTTGCAATATAAATGGATGTGCATACATATCTAGGAAATAAATTAAAATAAATAAATAAATAAAATAAACATAAAAGGTATGAAAAACAACTAAATACAAAATTACAACACAATACAAATAAATACTGAGGAGAAACACCAAGCAAGAGTAATAAATATAACACAAAATAATGTACATGTAGAACATATCTAAGAATAACAATAAACGTTAAGTGAAATACATACCAAAAGAGACTCGTACCGAACACGAAAGACCCATACAGGAATAACTATGACCATGCCTATCAAAACCTTAATTACGCTACATAGTGACCAATCTAAGTTATACACCCTAGAAGGTACATAATACAAAATAAATGCAAAGGACATAAGTTTTTGTAACCTACAAGAAAGTGAATATCCTCTTTTAAGATAGACACTTAACACGTATCTTGGTACACTAAAGTTTTCTATTTCGAGCCAAGTCCTCGGTAAGATCTAACCTATCCATATCATTCTTGATCAGTTCCCCCCAATTCTTTTTAAGCCTTCCTTTTTTCTTCTTACAGTCTCTAAATATTATGTTCTCACATCTTCTCACTAGAGTATTGGGGTGTCTCCTTTTAACATGTCCAAACCATCTAAGACGTGCCTCTCTCAATTTTTCATTTATACCAACCACCTTTAATTTGTCTCTGACCATTAGATTTTGGACCTTTTCTCTTCTAGTAAGGTTAGACATCCACCGGAGCATCCTCATCTTCGTCACCAAAAGCTTATTATTATGTATTTGTTTAATGGGCCAACATTCAGCCCCATATAGCATGGTTGGCCTAATCATTAAGTGATAAAATTTACCTTTGAGCTTAACTGGTATCTTCTTGTCACATAAAACTCCTAATGCACTTCTTCATTTGAGCCATTTTGATATGATACGATGGACTATATCTTCATCGATCTCTCTATTGCTTTGGATGATAAACCTTAAGCATTTAAAACACTCCTTATGTGGTATAACTTCTGATCCAATCTTTACCTCTACTCCGGTAGTCACCTGATGGCCTGAAAGGTTACATTCTAAGTATTTAGTTTTAGTCCTGCTCACTTTAAATCCCTTTGACTCTAACATTTCTCTCCAACATTATAGCTTGACCTCTACTCCGGTAGTCACCTGATGGCCTGAAAAGTTACATTCTAAGTATTCTGTTTTAATCCTGCTCTCTTTAAATCCCTTTGACTCTAACATTTCTCTCCAACATTATAGCTTGACATTGACCTTCTCTATTGTCTCATCTACTACGACAATATCGTCAGTAAACAACATACACCAAGGCACATCTTCTTGAATATCTTAGTAAGCTCTTCCACCACCACTACGAATTGAAAAGGACTTAATGCAGAGCCTTGGTGTAACCTAAAACCAATAGAAAAATTCCCAATATCTCCTCCTATCATCCTTACTCTAGATATTGCCCCTTCATACATATCTCTAATCACCCTTACATATGTCATATGAACTCCTTGACCTCCAAACACCTCCATAAGATTTCCCTAGGAACCTTATCATATGCCTTCTTTAGATCAATAAAAACCATGTGCAAATTTCTCTGTCTTTCCCTATAATATTCCATTTCTTTATCTTTCCTGATTGAAGTAGTAAAGGATCTAAACCTTGTCCCTACTCCTTCTATCCTTGGTAAGGAAGCGAATTTGCAGAGCTCTAACTCTGGGGCAATATTAGTGAAGTGAAAATTGAGATGAGCACCCCTTTTGAAAGTAGAATATCTAGAGTAAGACTCTATAGATGTTACTTGAGTCTTAGTTATCCCTAACAACAGTGACTTAACTTCTACATAGTTGTACCATCTAACCTATGAAAGAATATCCCTAATGATTGTCCTCATTTCTCTGAAGTGGATCATACCTCATTTGTGGAGGAATTCAAAACGGATAGTAGAAGGAAATTTGGGAGAAAGCATCACAAATAAAAGATGAGATAAAAGAGATCTAATTTGCTCTACTAATTATGAAAAATTACTAATGAGAATTTAGATAGGTCTTAACACAAAGTTAGAATTATAGCTCTTCCAAAATGGTATCTCATTAACAAGAATAAGACCTATTATGGGTCATAAATGCGTTACAAACTTATGATCATTACTGTTCATTCGAGGTATTATATTCCACATAAACAAGATCATCAATACAAAAAATAAATAACTCAAAAATTATTCTATAGTTATTTTCAATCCATCTTAGGCAGAATATCGTCATCCATTTTTACAAAAAACTGCAAGAAACCTAAAAAAATTAGGGGCAATATAATCCTTATGAAAGGGCCATCCTATCCGACTTTTCAACATTAAGATACATTTTATCTATAGATGATTCTCTTACTAACACATCATAAGAGCACTAAAGGCTTAAGGAGCCAAAATTCTTTACAATGTCTATTTTTTTCTTAGGATGTGAGAGGCATCAACTGCCTCAAAAGTAGTAGATACTTAAAGACTTTCTTTTGAAAATGAAATATTTGATGATATGTTTTAAAAACCAAAATTAAGATATACAAGTGTTACGAGATGAAGATTTTAGAGAAGCATTGGTTAGCTCTCATAAATCATCAATTTCATCTTAACAGTCGATTGGTTATAGCTTATGATCCCTACAAGATTGATGTTTCATTAATCTTAGCTTTAGATTAAATTATGCACCTTGTTGTTACCCTATCTCATGACTAGAGAAGCTTTTATATCTCCTTTTTATATGGTTCCAACTTTGGTTTCCAAATGAGCTGTTTATAGAGTAGGACGAAGGATATTCATCCTTCTATTAACTCTCCTTGGATCATTCTTAGATATTTTATGACACTCTATATTTTTGAAGCCAAGGGAAGCACTTATTTGAGAAATGTCAGTGGAGATAGAGAAATGTCAGTCGAGCTTGTTGGCTAACGAAACTTCATAAATTCATTCCTTGTTTTGGCGTTCAACCACTTGCAATCCTCTTCTTTTCGTTTCGTTCCCATACAATAATATTGCTGCTATACGGTGGTATATGTATGTGTGTGTATGTGTGTATATTTATAGGACAACTGAAACATACTGAAAAGAAAGAATGAAAAATTGTATCTGCTGACTGCAATAGAGCTATTGGGCAATTGATCCCTAGGACCATCGAGGTAGCTGATTTCCTCAGGTCGACCCATGACTAATGAGGACTTGAGGTTACATCCCCGATTTCTCAGCCTCTAGCATCCAGGACAAACATCAAGTTCTATGTTTGTTGCTTCCGGTGAGTATTCCTAATCTCAAACTTTGTCTTGTCATGTTGTTGTCTAGCATATTCCTGAATCTCCCGATGGCGCTCTTGAAGCATTTGGTCCCCATTGTTTGATGAATAAAGTAGAGGACCTGACACATAAATCTTGTTCCCCCTCGGACCACGAACATACTGATGATAAACATCAACAACGTTTCAACGTTAAATATTATAAAAATTGGAATCCAAATTTTCACAAATCTTAATGCCTATGACTCGAATAACTTGTAGACACTGACAAGCATCAAATGTAAGATGGACTCCTATTTTTTGGTATATACAGGCAAGTCAAAGCTCATGATTGACTAATATGGACATTTTGCATGGAATGTAAGAAAGTAGAATCTTAGATCCAAGAAAAGGAATTGCATCGACTAGAAACGTAATAACATTTTTTTTTATTGCTACGAGAAAAGTTGAGCCATCAACCGAAAGAAGGACGTGATTAAAACTAGAAACACTTGAGTCACAGGCAAATGCCAAAGAACTTACCGATTTTCTCATTTGTCCTGATGGGGAATATGCCATCCTCTGTGTTTGATGATTTTGATCTTGCTTTCTCATGGATCCCGCTTCATTTAATAAATCATGAAATCTACTGGCTTGCTTTACCAACTTTTGATCTGAGGAACCATGATATTGCCCATGTTCTTCAGGCAATGATGTCCTAGATGTTAATAACCCAGACACTTTTGGTAGGTTGGTTCTGGCAGGGACCTGATGAAGATTATCCATATTCTTCCCAGCATTAGTCCAGCCAGTTCCAGGGATCAAATTCAATGGTCCTGAATGGGATACATTTTTATGCTGTTGCACCAAGTAATGTCCTTTCCCGTCTCTGAAAGCTTGAGTTTGTTTAGAGCAATAATCCAGAAAACCAGAAGCTTGCTCCTTCTTCGAGAATAGTATCTCACCTCTACCGTTTGAACTATGACGATCTCTTCTCTGTGATTACAGAGCAAACAATGATTATCTAGAGAACAATGACAGAATCACTCAAAATAAGATGTAGAAGTTAAAGGGAGAGAAGATCGTAAAAGAAAGAGGAAAAATTATTCATCAGAAATAGATAGGACAAAAGAAAAAAAGGTTGCCTATATATTCCAGAAGTAAGCATATGAAAAGGTGCTCCTATAACATAGGAGATGAAAAACAAATCAATCTGAATTCCAGATCGTTGAAGTCGCCGGTTGAACTCGCTTAAATAGGATGATAAGATGTTCTCTACTTATTTATTCATAGCAGTTGGGGGCAGCGGGGTGAGGTGAAGGATGGGTGGGAAGACACAGGGCTTCTGAATGAGCAACCACCGTAACCTTATTGGCAACTCTGACAAGGATATTCATAAAATAGGATGACTTCAGTTCACTGGTTGGGTAGAGAATCACAAACTTGTACCTCTCCTCAAAGTGTAGATTATTACTCGTGGGTGTTCTTCAGCTGTCACATACTGACAACCACCCGTCTAACCTATTGAGGCATAAAAAGGACATACGGAGGGCACGTTTCGAATAAATCTAAAATCTCAAGGCTCAACTTATTTGTCCATATAAATCTCTGATGCAAATACAAACGATAATTGATAAATCAACTGTCTGCAACCCAGCATCAAAGCATTTTATTCGATGTTACTAAGAGTTACCTGTAGTGATGTTGATAGATCAGGATATGCATTAGATGGTATAACAGCTTCAGATTCTTTTGTTCCGCCTAAAACTGCTCCTTGTCTGAAAAAATTTAGATGTAATAGCATTTTAAACCACTAACCATAGTTGCCATCTCAGGGTAAGCAGTGCACAAGATAAAAAAAAGAAAAACCAGAGCAGTTTGTAGTGTAAAGCAGATGGACAAAAAAATTCCGTAGCAACATAAAGGAAGGGAATTACGCCAATATTGTTACACAATATTAATGAAGCAACAGAACACTGATCTACATTTTGGCACCAATAATCCCTAGCTCAAACCCGCATAAAAAGTGGATATAAAATGATGAACCAGCATAACACTAATCTACATTTTTGCACTTGCTTCCTAAAACAAATCATACTTCAAGAACTTCCAAAACAAAAGTATTTGTAGTTTCTTTCAATATAAGCTATTATCAATTCACAGAATGTACCTTCTTGCATCATCCTGCATTTTAGCATCAATCTCTCTTCTTGGAGGATATTTGGGCAAAGTTGAAGGATCACAAGCACGCGGTTCTGTTGTAAAGTACTGTTGAGAGAGAGATTAATAACCAAATAAATAGTTGCGTATTCCAGTAAAATCAGAAAACAAATAGCATATGCACAAATGCACAAAAGTCGCGAGTAGACCAAAATAACATAGGCTATAAATTTGATTTCAAATAAAGGAAAGCATTGTATGGGAAAGATAAAGCAACATTGAAAGAAGAACAATATAACTGGAAAATTCCCAGTTAATCTGAGACATTTTAATAGAAATTTTTAAAATCTGGTATCAGGTGAATTTCAAAATATCGTGTGATGTGAATTTACTTCCCTTTCATTTTAAAAGAAGATGAAAAGTCTCGTTCAAATAAGAATGGCCACTATTTATTTAAGATTTCATGATTTTCAAATCAACCAATTAGACAGACATCCTTCATCTCTCTTAAATAAAACAATGCATAATCTGCATACCTCAGTTCCGAGAGCAAAGGATGCAGTTCCTCGTTGAGCTGGATCAATGGAAAGTAAGGTCTCTATAAGCCCAACAGCAGAAGCAGGTAAGTCTCTAAATGTTTCAGCAAGACACCGTCTATATGATCTTTGAGTCTTGATAACAGACATATGCAGCAATTTCGATCTTCTCCAATAATCCTCAGACGGTGAGCCACATAATTTAAAGATTTTATGCAATTGCTCAACCTAAAAGAAACAACCACTTAAGCTAACATTAAATAATCTTTGGGTAAATATATATTTATGCATTTATGGACATATATGTCCAGAATATTCGTAAATCATCACACAGCATGCCAAAAATCCAATGTTGGGAGGAAGATCAGGCGATTGAGCAGTATTAATTGTACACAACATCCATATTTCAAGAGTCTAGAAAGGATTTGATAGTTGAAGGTTTTTATTGCAGAATGCTTCATACCCCAAGGCCTAAGAAAGTAAAAAGTACAACACAGTACTCATCCCTGGTTTCCATTGGAAGAATTTCAGGTTTATGAGAATTCAAATTTATCTCATAGGTTACTGAAAGAAGACATCTGTGAGGCACATTGGGGCATCAATTGAGAACAAAGATAGCACTAAAAACACTGTACCTCTGTTCTTCCAGGTAAAATAGGTTTGCCAGTGTATAGCTCCCCAATAATGCAACCAGTGCTCCACAAATCTACAGCAACTCCATAATGAGCGGCTCCAAGTAAGAGCTCCGGTGCTCTATACCAAAGAGTTACTACACGGCTTGTCAATTGTGTGTTACTTTTAGGATCAAAGAAACTTGCCAGGCCAAAGTCCGCAATTTTCAAAATCCCATTGTTGTCAATAAGAAGATTAGAACCCTTTATATCACGATGTAGGACACCACGACTATGACAATGATCAAGTCCACTAAAAAGTTGTTGAATGTAACATTTGATCTTCAGGAAAATGAACATAATGAGAATTTGAGAAGGTATAGTGTAAAAGAAACCAAATATATTAATCAACGGATGGTTGCACTGCATGATGCACCCCCTAGGTGTGAAGCAATTACCTGTGTCTCTTTAAACTTGATGCCAGGAATAGAGGCAAGACCAGTAAGATCATGCTCCATGTATTCAAAGACAAGGTACAAGCTGGAAGAGTTCTCAGATGTTATCAGGCCTTCCAATTTTATTATATTAGGGTGATCCAGCCTACGCAAAATAAGAATCTCACGAGCCATAAATTTGACACTCTCTGAATCATTAATGTCAAATCTGACCTTTTTAAGAGCTACAGTTTTATCACGAGTGACATCATAGGCCTTGTAAACGTTGCTGTAAGCTCCCTGACCAATCTGCAAGAACTTAATATTACACAAGTTCAAATACAAAAGACGAGGTTACTACGAAGTGATATTGAGTTTGCAAATGTAGATCAAATTTATTGTAAAAATAGCTGTTAACTGAAAGATTCCTGTATATGGTTAACATGATTGGAAACAGGGTTAAAGGGGATGGATTGTGTTGGATAATATATACATATCCATACAAAAATATCATGCCTTGAATCAAAGACTTCAGTATTAAATTTTTGTTTGTGAGACGCATCGGGAATTAAATTGAGGACATAATAGAGTTCTTCAAGGATCAGTTATGATCATCATGTGTATATACTTTGTTAAGTGTTTTCATTCTATTAGGAAAACGAAGAAAAAAATATGAACTTAATGATTCGCGCAAAACAGTATGGCTCCTCTGATTCCTTAGTGTCAGAGTCAGTAAGCTGACTAATAAAATACAACTAGCAGACCAAGAGTAAAAATTTAAACATATGAAGAAACTCTTTTGTCGATGAACCAAAAAACGTAATTAGATGAACATTTTTGAGGGATCAAGTGAAGAATGATACTTACTCTATCTAACTTCTTAAAGGTTGCAGCTTGCCGTGGTATCCAGCCTCTGATAGCCTCTGATGCCTGTGAGGCTAGCCAAGATGGCCATCCTGCTGCAACCTGCCCTGCTTCTCTACTCTTTCTCACCCTTCCCCAGCTCGGGTGACCCAAACTCCCTTCATCACACTTCTCAACTGTCAATTTGGAATGACTATTAACACCAATTCCACAACTCCCCACCATCTTTTTCTCATCTTGACCCGGAATTCCGTCCGTCTCAATGTGATCATCTAAACCATACGAACCGAAGTCTTTTTTATCAATTAGCATAACCTTCAAATCTCCATTCTCTAACTTACTACTATTCAGTCGGACCTCCTCATCTCCTCTGCTGCATGAATTGACATGGGCAACACGCCTATCATAATTTCCTCTGCTCGACAGCCTCTCTTTTGGGCTATGCAGGTTATTTTCTTTGGAAGAAATGCAACCCATATCGCGAACAATATGTATATATCCACTTCACAGACACAATTCAACTGACAGTAGACTCAACGTTATCTGCTATCCCAATTCATGCAATCTGTCAATGATCGCATGTGACGAAAGACACAGAATGGCAGCATCTACATCTATCAACCTAAAAATGATCGAATAATCCAAAAACTAGAAGAGTTCTGAATACAGCTGCAGAAAAAGATAAACGATGAAGAAATCAAGAATTCAAAGTCACCCCTCAATATCCAATTTATCAAATTTCAAAAGAAGTGTTCCAAACACTATTCAAATCAAAAATCAAAAACGACCCAAAAGAAATAATCTCAGAAAAAGGTTAGTTGAAACAGAAAAGATTTACGAGAGCAAGATGTTAGCGCGTTGCCAAGAAAGAGAGATTTTAGATTATTTGGATCGCGTAGTTCGTTATAGCTTGGGTAAAGTATATTTCAATGCGTACCACTTCTGTTCATCTTAAAGTTTAATATATTATGAAACATCCTTAAATTACAGTAAAAATTTGATAAATGAATATTTAATAAATTAATAATTTTGATTAAATAATAATATTCTCTACTTAAGCCAACATGATAAAAATAATAATCTTGCTAAATGCATAAGATAATAGTTTTAAAAAAAATCCTTGAGACCCACTGAAAATATAAAATAATAATTCATTGAATAAGTATGAAAATTACATATATAATTCATAAAATAAAGCATTTCCTAAACAATTTTTATTTCAAATTTTATGCTTTCCTAAAATAGGTATCTATAGTTAATTGGTTCTTCTTTTCATGCGAACTGAATTCAATTTCATTTTAAACTTTTTGGAGGGCATAAACTACATTTGTCAAATAGTCTGCTGACCTTTTAAGAGTATTTGATATTGTTGATTGACTAATAGAGAGATCAAACTTTTGTTGAATCCACTGTTTCAAATCTTTTTGACTTGAAGAGAGATGCTGATTTTTGTACTCACATAACGCTTTTCTCATCTCATCAGTTAGCGTAGACTTTTTTACACATTTCAAATTAGTAGTCATGGAAGAGAAAATACAGTATATAAATTTTTATATTTTAGTATATGAAGTTAAAGGACATATATCTATTTACAAACTCTATACAGTACTGTGTACTTGAAACAATTCACAATATTTTATATTCTAATGTACCTACATGTACTCTATTTTAAATCACGCTAATCCAAGATTAATAAACTTATTTTTGACAAGATTAATAAACTTAGATACAATGCACTATCATTAATTAATTGTTTATTTATTTTCTTTTATTAGTTACTGAAAAAATTAATTGTTTAATTTGACAAATATAATATGCAAAATATTAATTATTCTATAAATTAACAAATATTAATTTATCAATAAATTAATATTTTATTAATTTAATCAAACTAATAAATTATTAGTTTGATTAAATTAATAAAATATTAATTTATTGATAAATTAATATTTTATTAATTTATTGATAAATTAATAACTTTGTATAAGATAATAAATTTTAAGGTCTCAAAAATATTCATTTATAGAGGTTTTACTGTAATCTTAAACATACAAGATAAGATAAATTTGATAGTACATTATAAAAATAATTATAATTATTAAATAGTTATAAAAATAAGTGATCCAATTAAATTTTATATAATCAAACTATACCCTCAGCTTGACTTGTTTGAGCTGTTCAACACGTATAACCGTCTCGCATCATAAATGTAAGGTTGCAGACGCTTTTCGCCGGCGACACCGAGTCAACACAATATAGACATCCATTCTTACCAAGTTAATGATAGGAACTTCACAAAACATAGAGAGTAAAGCACAAATAATGCATCGTTTTTTTTTTTTTGGCGGGGGTCAATTTCTGTAAGGTCTTGAAGCTGTCCAATCTCCAGAGCCTCGAATCGCTGCAATCATTTATCTCCAGCCTACATTCGCGTGTCCACAACACAAATAAGCAAAGCTAATTGGCATAAAGAATGTATCAATAGCAAGTTTTTCAATATCAATTTCTCTATGGACATAAGCTCCCCAAACTTTAGCCTTTGTTTGGATCCTTACTTACACAAGGGAAAGGAAAGGAAATATTGAGGGAAAAAGAGGAGAAAAGAATGGAAGAGAATTGTAATTTTCTTTCCCTTGTTTGTTTTCCTAATTTGTTAAAGGAGGGAATTGAAACTTATATTAGACAAAAGAATTTTTTGAGGCCTTCATGCCCCTGATTATTATTTTGTTAGGAGTTTGTTAACATTTGTCATTAGATATGAACTTAGAAGGTGCCGATTGTGAATACTCATTCAAAAAGCTTATGATAATTCTGCAGATTTGTTGAACTTCTATGGCAACTTTCTTTGCACGCTTTACGAGAAGTTTATAGACGAACATTTGCAACTGATGTGGCTTCAAATCCATTGCCTGCTTCATTAACTGATGTCGTCTTTCAACATGCAGCTACTTTGCTTCCTGTAACAAAGGTAACTCAAATTTTAATGTATCCTGTAATGGTTTATAATAAATTATGTTAAAACATGAACTAAACCACTGACTCCTGATAATGAAGTTGATCAAAACATGGAAACAGGTGTACGTGCATTTAAAGACTATCTTCTTAATTCTTACATGGTTTCAACTATATAGCAAGTAGATGGGATACTGTAATTTTTTATGAATTGGCTGTATGTGCTTACCATCTTTTACAACTCGTCATTTTTGATATGAGGAGAGTAAATGATGATACGCATGTTGATCAATACCTCTATTCTTCTCGTGAACAAAACGACATAATTGGCTATCCAACAGACCTTTGTGATTATATTAATCTTTCATGTTGAAACAACCCTTTTTGTTTCCATATTCCAATGCCATATTTTTATCTGTGGGAACACTAGATAGTTTTTCCAAGCACTTAATATCTTTTCAGATGAAGATTAGCAAGTTGGAGAATTAGATATTGTTTTCTTATGCTGAAGATACCATCTTTCTACTTTATTTTCATGCCTAATCTTCTTTCACAGGCACCGCGTTTCTGGATCAGCTTTGCTCTCAGCTATGGATCAGAGCTCTGAGGTCCCTTATTCTGATGCACATATGGATGAGACAGAACAAGATTCCCATGGTCAAATAATTGATGACACACATTCTCGAGTTGACGATATAGGTGGGAGATCCCACCCCACTGTTGATGTAGTTAAAGTTATTAGGCGTTGGACGCTTTCTTTGCAACGCATTTCTTTACCATCTTTAACCCTTCACAACTGTAATTTATGGGAATTTCGTAAGGAATTAGAGCTTTATATCTTCTGTAGAAAGCCTAGATTTTGTAGAAAGCGCAATACAGAGGAAAACATAAGGCAAAGGCAGAGGAAGTTGGTATGTAGATGCCGATGATGCTTCACATGGTTAGGATATAATGGTAATTTAGATTATCTTGTCTCCCATTTCTCCTCATTTCCCACCAATTTAGTGGGAAATATATTTGGGCTAAATTTCTCCTCCATTCTCCTCCATTCTCTTACTTTCCCTCTATTTATTTTTGTCCAAACATTGGAAAGCAAGAGAATTGCACTTCTCTTCCTTTCTTTTCTTTTACTTTCTTTCAATCCAAACAAAGGCTTACGCTCGAGATTTTTTTGGTTTATCCACAGATTTATTAACCGTTTCTAGCAAAACCAAATCTGTTTCACCGTAAGTAAATTAACTGGGTCAATGGGCCGCTACTGCCCAACTCAGCTCGGCGTGGTTTAGTTTTATATATTTTTTTAAAAAATAAAAAAAAAGATTTTTTTTGAACGTTTAAGTCATGTCAAATAATTTTAGCCCGTAACTCAATTAACCTGACTAAAAATTAAACTCGACCGGATCAAAATTGATATTTCTAATTAAATAAACTAGTTTGGGATAGTCTATCCTCTAATTTTTTTTTGGGTAAACATTTTTTTTCTAAGAAATATCTGAAACATGACAAAGAAAAGATCTCAATAAGAATCTATGAAATTGATTTTAAATACAAAAACGAGCGTATAATTAAAATTTGTGTCAAATAGTATGCAATCTCATTAATTTGCCTTTTAACAAAATATACATTTATATCAGCATTTAACTTTAACATAAACCTACATTCTAAGATAATAGGTTTCAATTTAAAATTATTTTATTGAATATGTTGGCTTTTAATTACACCTAAATAGGGTGTTATAAATTTAAATAACTATTTTACCTAACAAATACAATTGACCAATAATGAATATATGATAAATAGTTTAATACAAATTAATAATACAATTAAATAATAATTAAAAGTATAAGGAATAAAAAAGGAAAAATAATTTATAGTGGTTCGATGAACAACCTTTGCTTACTTATATTTTCCAAGACACTTCTCATATGTTTACTAAATTTCATTTTTTTTATAAGATAAAAATGAACCTTCTTAATTTCCTTTTCTGATAAGATAAAAAAGAGCCTTCTTACAACAATCTTATTTTCTACAAGTAAAAAGCAACTCTTCTTACTATTTTTCTTTAAGGTGAGCATTAATGTCACTCAAAAAATATTTTACAACTTAAAAGACCTTAATCACTTTGATAAATTTAAAAACTCACTCCCTTCAAAATGCAGCAACGAACGCACACAAAACCTTTATAAAACTTTTTTTAATATGTTTATACAACGCATAAATGTTTCCTCGTATCTAAAGTAATGAAAAATCATGTATTTGTAAGTTTGAGGCCAAATTAGCCATTGCTATAGATAGTTACTATACATTAGCCGATCAATAGGCGTTGAATACACAAACCTACTAGCTATTGAGATATTAACCAACCAATGTGACATATTGATCGACCAATAAAACATATTGGTCAACCAAAGCACCAACCATTGTCCTTAAAAACTTTTGATGCAAAGGTTTAACATTTTTAACCAACTTTAGTCTACTACTAACCTACATAAGTCAACCAATATATCTAAAAGTATGATGCCAATATCTTTAAATGCTTAAACTTAATTTTCTTAATGTAAAATTGTCTTAAACACTTCTTTAAATGTCTCCAAAGAATGTTTTAAGAATTAAGAGGATTTTCTGTGAGATCAAAATCTTAATTCCTCTTTGATGAGTATAAAATACTCGTCTAAGGAGTTTAAATGATCATGCTCTTATGTATCATGAGCCTCTAAAATATCAAGGTGACAAAGTAGGAAGTACAATAAATATTACATATTCATTTATAACTTTATTATGCATTGTCCTTGTTCTTGATTTTGTTTTTTACTTGAATGACTTGAACTCTAACTATTTTTTAATGTCTTCACAAGATGTATCTTGATTTGTGCATGACCATTATTGCTTTCATAAAAAAACTCATTAGTGGTACTTATGTTTTTTTATCATCAAAATATGGATTGTAACTTCGCTTAATTTAATAATCTCCCCCTTTTTTATAATGAAAAAATATTTTATAATATTAGATAAACAAAGCAAAATCAAACACATATAGTTTATTATTCCAAGGCAATACGAGTAACTAGCTCAATGTGACACAAAAAAATTACATGCTAATCACTAAAATTAATCACTCCTCATAAATTTAATATCACTAACTTTTTCTAAATAACATTGAAATTAATCATTCTTTCTAAATCTAATATCAGTTTCTCTCTCCTTTTCTAGAAACATCAAAAGATGTCAATTATCAAAAGTCTACAATAATAAAACACTAAAGCATATAATAAATCAAATAGAAAACAATCAAAATCAAATTTAAGCATTTATAGATATCCTTATCAAATGGAATTCTTATTATTCATGCCTAATTCTCTCATAATCATGCAAAATCTATCCTCATTCTTTAGGGAATTTGTTGGTCAATAGATGTAATATATCAACAAATTCTAACTTAATATCCTTATTTTACAGATTATCTATATTAAAATGATATTTAATTTCTACATGTTTGGTTCCCAAGTGTTGAATAGAATTTATTATGTGAAAAATGGCACTATTATTATCACACCTAATTAGTATCTTTGTGTGGTTCATGTTATACTCTCTAAGTTGTTGTCTAAGTCATTGAATTTGTGCACAAAAAGTTATTGAAAACTACATATTTAGTTTATATGTTTGATAAGGAAAATGAACTTTGTTTCTTACTAAACCATAATACCAATGCATTAGCTAGAAATTGACAATTACTAAATGTGCTTTTCCTATTTAAAAGATTAACGACATAATTTGCATCTTAATAGCTAAGTAAATTAAAAATTGTGTTGTTAGGATACCCAAGCCCTACTGACAAGGTACCGTATTAGTATCTAAGTATACGCTTAATGGCTAGAAGGTGGGACTCCTTAAGGCTTGATTAAAATCAAACATACAAGCATATACTAAATGCAATATCAGGTCTACTTGCTATAAGATTAAAGCAAGATGTTTTACGTTTCCAAAGTAATTACCCCTTATTGACATGATTTATTAGATGATGATTATTCTTGAATTTTCAATCCTTAGTAAGCTTCTTATATTTTTATCTCCCTCATTTAGTTCAATAACTTCCTCTTATGGCTTTTTTAGATCATCCTTGTTTTCCTTAAAGGCTAATTTCTCCAAATCTTTATATAAACCTACATTATCATCCTTAAGACTTTTCTTATAGGCAAACTGTTTAGATTCATCAAAAACAACATGCACGAATTCTTTAATAATAAGAGTATTCATCCACTTTTGAAATAAACTTACCCAAGTTATCCTTAGTGTTTAAAATATAGTACTTACAACCAAACACTTTTAAATAACTAATCTTTTGCCTTTTCCCATGCTAAAGTTCATAAGTAGTTTTATCTATATTTGGTCTTATATAAACTCTATTGGATATGTAGCATGTGTTTGCTATAGCTTCTACCTAAAAATACTTTGAGAGATCATATTCATCTATTCTTTTAATATCCTATTTTCCTTTCAACAATGCCATTTTGTTAAGAAGTTATAAGAGTAGGTAAAAATATGAAAAATTTATTTTCTTTACAAAAAGATTTGAACAAAATATTTTTTTAAAATTCTCTAATATAGTCACTTTTAATTGATGTAATGGAGAGTTCTCTTTCATTTTGAACTATCTTGACAAACTTAATAAATATCATAGAGCATTCATTTTTGTTAGCTATGAATATAACTCATGTAAATCTATTAAAGTCATCTACTATGACAAAAGCATAAAACTCTTCACTTAGACTAATAAATATAGTAGGACTAAATAAATCCATATGAAGTAATCATAAGGATATAGTAGAAGTTACTGAATTTGTACTCTTAAATAAGCTCTTAATTTTTGCAAGCTTTACATACTTTGTCTTTCTCAAATTTGACACTTGGAAGTCCATTATCAAGTTACTTGGAGTTGATTTGAGATGAGGTCCATACTTACATGTCCAAATCTTCTATTCCAAATATATGCATCTTCACTTATAAATATTAGACACTTCACACTTTTGTTAAAAGATTCATTAAGATTAATTGTATAACTGCTACTTTCTCTCTTACCTTAAAATGTAATTATATTATCAATGGTTCTAGAAACATAAGCTTATTTCAAAACTTACTTTGTAATCTTTGTCACATAGTTGGTTATGTATATTTTAACGTAAGCACACAACGTAGCCATATCTAACACTGGCAAATAGAGGTCAATCCCATAAGGTCGTAAGTTAGTTACCAACTATTCATAAACTTTTTTTGGAAGAACTATTCATAAAGTTAATTAGCTAGATCAACAATTATGATTGATTGAAGAAGAAAATAAATAATAAACCTAAATGCCAAAACAAAGAAATGAACAAGGGTAAAACAATACATGAATAACCTAGATCTAGATAATGTGTTCCCTAAGAATTTTCTATATTTAACCTCACCTTAATTTAATGAAAAATTGTATTTTCTTAGGTTGGTAAGAATTCTTAAGTTATAATTATATTCTCTCTCAAGAAATATAACTCCTATCCTTATATTGAATCAATCGAAATCTCTTTCTAACCAAGGCATCCTCAGAATGCATTAATTTATTATATGAATTCTTAGGATAAGTTTACCCTAACCTAGGAATATCTTATGGTTCTTAACTGATACTTAACCCCCTTTATCCATATTGTGATCTAATTATACATCTCATCTTTTAAAACTTGATGCATGAATCAAATAATTAAAACTCGATGCATGAATTAAGTGATTCCATCATACCTAAATCTATATCCTAATTATTTTCATAATTAACAAGGAAATAATAACATACAAACAATAAATAAAAAAGATTAAGAAATAATTTTCATACGTCTTCAATCTTGAATCCTTAGTGTATCTTATTGAATACTTTTCTTTCTTCCAAGATTGACCTGTTCTTGATTAATAGCTAACGTAGAATCGATTATAAATGACTTTTTGATACTTTCCAGCTATCTTTTGGCCAAAAAGCTATTTATTCTTTCCTTCCTCTTTAATTTAAATTTGAAACTTTGATCTTTATTGAGTAATTGATATGTGATTAATTGATTGTATATTTATTCCATAATACTTGGCGATTAATGATATGAAATTGCTTAAGATACTTACTTTGACTCATATCTGGTTTTAGGCAAAATTCAAAAACAAAAGAGCTAAAGTGAGTTGAAAGCACCATCTTTGAGTCGCTTTCCAAAGATTCACACTCACTCATCCTAATGAAGCAAGAAGAAGAAGATTAAAAGCAAGAGAAGACAAGAAAATGCCAAGAAAGATGAGATATATGTTGAACATATCAAAAGGGGGGAGACAAGAAAAAGAAAAAAAAGGGGGAAATGATATGAAAATCACTCACGATCATATATTAATTTGGAATGGCCGTGAGCATTAACTCATGGCCATCCCAAATTATTGCACAGTCGTGATGTTTAGCTCACAGTTATGCAATATAAATGCATGGGCATGAGGCAGCCCACACGCCTATGCAATGTTAAGTCACAGGTGTGACACATAGTCACACCTGTGACAACCCCATGCACCACCGTGAGCTATTGATAGCTCACCCATTTAACTGTACATTCTCAATAAATACATAGGAACATGTGGCGGCAAGTTTTAAGAAAGTTTTGGTGTGGTTTGGCTGGGAACTTCAGGAGCTTTGGGAGAGCATAAAGAGGAAGTCAAGCTCTCCACCGTGAGAAGACCCGTGGAGGGGTAGCTTTCTGACATCGATTCGGAGGTGACTTCGATGTCAACGACCCAGTTAAATGTACTTCTCCTTTTATTTATTTATTTTTCTCTCTTTACAAATTGATTGTATTATCCGATGTGTATGGATTTAGGTATTATGAAAGGATTATATAAATGTGTTCACTTGATCGTTTTATTACAAACCCATTACTACAATATTCAATGTGATATGTAATTATTATGTTGAAATTCATTTGTAGCGACTAATGGTTCGTAATCATTTAGGGATGACACAACCTAGGTTAAATGATGCATCGTATATGGTTATTATTGGACTCCGAACTTTTTCCTGGAGATTTGATTTATTAAAATAAATTGAAATGAGTGTTTTGAATATAAATTGTGTTATAGATGATTTTGTGCCTTAAGAAAATTAATGAGAAAAGAATTGATTAGTTTTGATGGCTTGGATATTTGAGTAGATTTGTATGAGTTATGAGAGTAAAGTGAATGAGTTGATTGAAATAGAAATTGAAAATCAAGAAATAAAGAGAGAGTGTGAGAATTTGAATAATTGAGAAAGTTTGACTTTTTGGAGTAGAGAGTTGACTGTTTGATTTAGGCAGATTTTGAGAAAATGAGCTGCATGAAACTTGTAAATTATGTTGAGAGCTTTCTGTCGCCATAAAGTATGACAGTTTTCGATATCGGGATAAAAAATTATGAGTTTTCGAAGTTAAGTGTATTTGGCTTTGTTTTGGAAAAAAAATTTTAAGTATAGATTTGTGTGTATTGTGCTTTGAAGCTAATCGTCGTATAGATGTGGTCTGAATTGGAGTAAATGATCTTCATGAAAGTTATAGAGAATTTGAACAGCTTTAAATTAATGTATAATATGTTATTTATGGATGTGAGATTAAGAAGATATGAAATTGTGAAGTTGGTTGTGGTGTAGGTTGACTATTTATCTGGATGAAACTTTGATTGAAAAATTGACCTAATTAGAGGTTGAATTTGTAATTAAGTTCTACATGAAAGTTTTAGATTAGGTTTTTATCTTTCCATAGGTGTAAAGTATGGAAGATTTGGAACTTGGAATGTAGAATTCTGATTTTTAGAAGTAATGTGATTGTTTGGGAAGACTTTAATTGGGGGCAGTGACTTTTGATTGGATATTTGACCTCTTTAGAGGCTGAATTGATTTGTAAGTTCTTCATGAAACTTGTAGAGCTCGTCGTTATCTTTCCAGTGATATGAAGTATGAAATTTTTGGACAATGGAGTAGAAAGTTTTGATGGTTAGAAGTTCTGATGCTGTTTTAGTGTGAAGCTGATCGACCAGCCACTTTGTGTGGACTTTTTGACCCCTTTAAAGATTAATCTTGTTGTTAAGTCCTTCATGAAAATTGTAGGTCGATCTTTTACCTTTCCATAGACACCAAGTTTGTAAAATTTGGAGTTCTGGATAAAAAGTTATGATGTTTACAAATTTTAGTACTGTTTAAAGTTTTTGAGGAGTTTGTCGATCGGTCATCTTTGAGTAAATTTTTGACCTCTTAGAGATCTCAATTGTTTTTAAGTCATTCATGAAAATTGTAGATCTGTCTTTTATCTTTCCAACAGTACCAAGTTTGTCAAATTTAGAGTTCAGAGTCAAAGGTTATGAAGGTTTGAAGTTCGAACGTCAGATCAGGAGGATCGAGCGTCAGCGCGGCCGAGCGACCGGCGCGGGCGCGCAAGGGCACCAGCGCCCGGGCGCATCTCTCGGCCAATTGACCGAGCGCCCACCACTCGGTCGATTTTGTCCAGCTTTTGGCCGACCGACCTCCCTCCACTCTTGTAGCGCCCCCTATTTGCTCCCTCTGATCCTTGGTCAGCTAGTTGCTCAACCTGATCACCTAAAACAGAAGACCTAGAACAAAACAAGAAGTCCGATCAATTCCTGCAGTTCTATAACAATTCATACCTACATATCTGACTATTCCCAAAAGATGCCAAACCATGCTCTGATACCACCTAATGTAGCGCCCCCTTACCATAGAGTACCCATCGGGACGCCCGTAGGTCATTCCGGTACATATCCTACGATAAAAGACCACTACTGACAACCACCACTAAACTCCCCATGGCATCATAACAATAAAGCAGTAATAAGAAATTGCTAACTTTTTAAAAACCAAACTGTATTTCATTGCATTTACTCAAACTCAGTCATTTATACACTAGCAGTTACATCTACCTGTACAATCTTTCAAAACTTTCACTAAGTACCATACAATAATGCACAAAGAACAGTTCTAACTATCAGTCTCCAAAAGAAAGCCCAGCTGACCGACCTTTGAGCCATAG
>JANKOE010000002.1:41707923-41718888 GCA_026284465.1 Erythroxylum citrifolium | reverse complement strand
TGATCGCATGGGTGTTAGTCGCACTCGGCACATTAATCCTGTTGTTAGCTCTAGCTAGTTGTTAGCTCTTTTATTTATAAAAAAAAAAGCTGTACGACTGAATCAAACAAATAAAAATAATTTAAAATTTAAATACTAAATTAAATTCTTTAGCCTTGAGAATGTGTATTTTTACATCTTTGGCTATCCTCGACGGGTCGGTACTGACAATTTGTATAATACTGCCGGTATTTTAAATATCGGATAAATATTAATTAGTATCGAAAATTTTAAAAAATTAGAGAGCTATTTAAAAAAAACATTTAACCTTCTCAGTCCACGCCTCTTCTCACTGCTCTCTCTCTCTCTCTCTCTCTCTCTCTCATCTCTCTAAGTTGCCGTGGAGGAGAGGTGACACCCATTGCTTCTCAGAACCAGAACAGACCACCACGAAGCCCTTCTGCTGTAAGAACCACTTGCCTCCCCCTTGTGCCTTGTTTCAACTCTTTCTTTGATTGAGTTACTCTGAAATCTTTGTTAACAACACCCACAACTCACCCCATTAGACAACACCCACTGTTGTAGTACTATGCGTAGTCCAGAAAACGAGTTTTGAAAATGGGTTTGAGAAAATAACGAGTATAGAAACAAATGGGTAAGGAGAGGAAGTGAGCTTGTCGGTTTTGGTAGTCCAGAAGAGAAAACTATAGGACGGTTAGTTCATGTAAATAAATGGTAATTTTAACGGGAATGAATATTCTGTAGAACGAGAATGAATACAATTATTCAAATTAGGCTGATCGATTAACAGGAATAAATGATTAACATTATTATTAATCCTAGTTGATGTGTTAAAAATATATAAAGAAATAAAACTTTGCTATATTTTAATTAATTAATTATAATAATTAATGACATTTTAATAAATTATATTTTATATTTTTAATTAATTACATTTTAATTATATTTAATTAAAAAATGTTTATGTTTGTGAGAATCAAAACTATTCCTCTCACAAATAAGGGTATAGACTATTACCTAAAATTGGGGTATGAAAAAATTATTTAATAAACTATAATAAATAACTAACTATTACCATTCATACTTTTTTTATAGATTTATTTTTATACCCTTAACTAAACATTCCCCAAGTTTTTTTAAAATAGGTTTGAGGAAATAACAGGCATAGGAACAAATGGGTAAGGAGAGGAAGTAAAATGAAAAACAGTTAGAATAAGCAGGTTTTGAGCTCATAGTTTTTTCAGGGATCTTAATGGGTCGGTCCAGACCCCAGTGGCTCTTGGCCCGGTACGACTTGACTATGAGCCAACTTAGTCAACTCAACCAATCTTATATTTATAAAAAACCGTTAAAAATGATATCGTTTTTGAAGTTATGGTTGAGTCATGAGTCAGGCTGGGTTGGCCTGTATTCATCTTATGGCTTGGTCGAACCGACCACTTTTAACCCGTACCCAGCTTGTAGCCTAGTCAACTCGGGCCAAAGGTCGAGCCAGGTCAAAATTAACATCCCTAAGTTTTTTTACTTTATTATTAGAATGATTCATATTATTTTAATGTGATATTGCTGCGTAACAATATAAAAAATTATGATATTATAAAAATTTCACAAAACATAGGTACATTTTATAAGATATTTCACAAAACATAGGTACATTTTATAAGATCTTTTAACTAAATAGGGTTTTAATTGACAAAATTCATGAACCCCGGGGATTAATCTATTTTTACATGTATTTAAATATAATCAGTATAATTCAACTTATAAATATATAAGAACAAATATAATATTTTGGTTCACAATATTTGTTAAGTAATTACTGTTTAAACTCTGATAAAATCCAACAAATAACTCAAATATCAAATACTTTCATAAAGTTTGAGAACCAAAATAAATAAATTATAACTATACTAACAAAGTATGAAGGACTAAAGTGATGCGATTTAACTTTATTTAATAAGATGATATTTTTTATATTAATTGTGATTATTATTTACATGTGAAATATTTGAAAATTAATGTTAATAAAAATAAATAAATTGTTATTATTTTAAATTTGTATTATTATGATTTTTAGAGATATAGTTGATGTAAAATTATAAAGTATATAGTGTAATAAATTAATGAATTATTTTGTAAATTTTAAAAAAATTAAGAGGTTATTTCATAAATTTAAAAATTGTTTAAAATAATTGTCAGAAATCTCACGTCGAACAACTATGAAGGCATTCAAGAATTTATAATAATGTGCAAACTTCTCCCTCTTGAACTAACTTTTGGGGGTGAGTTAGACACTTTCTAATATGATATCAGAGCCAGTTTGTCTTGATGGTTTGGGGCGATGCTCGGTTATGTCCCTTTGTCCAATATGTCAATCAGATGTCCAGTCCTGCTCTGGACTGAGAAGGGTGTGTCAGGAATCCCACATCGAACAATTATAAAAGCCTTCAAGAATTTATAATCATGTGCAAAACTCCTCCTCTTGAACTAACTTTTAGGGGTGAGTTAGGCCCTTCTAACAATGATACTCAATATTGATCAATATAAATATACCACCGCACCAAAACTATACTAAAGCGGGCACAGTATTAATAACATTGTTATAATGTAAAGACCCTGATGCGAGATCTTACCGAAGTGTATGTAGCTCACACGCTGTTTTCCCTATACTACATTGCAATATTGCATACATACATGTTGAATGTATATATTTTCTTTTACACAAAAGAAAGTTTTATTAAATAAAATATATACACAATTACCATACACGACCCTCTACCGATCCGCCTTTCTTTAGACCCTCCCTCTCTCTCTCTCCTTTCGCTAAAGCGCAGAATGGTCAAGCGGTACTCGACCACCTCCAAATAGCTCTGTCCTTCCCTCCCTCTGTCTCTGTCTCTCTCTCTCTCTCTCTTCTCTCCTCTTTACAATCCATATTCACCGCCCATTGTCTTCTCTGAGCTCACTGTAACACCTCTTGAACCTCCTCTCGTTGTTGGGTTTTTTGAGCAGAGAAGCTAAGGAAAATGCCAGCCCAGAAGCGTTCCTTCGAAACGACCCCGCTTCAAAAGGAAGACGACGATCTTCTGGAGCAAGAACATAGTAACAACCATGAGGAAGAAAACAACGAACAGCATCAGGGCCCTCTTCATCATCATCATGGTGATGACGGTACGTGCGTCGTGGAATCGCTGCGTTGGAAATAATACAACGATGACGCCATTTTTGTTTCTTTGGGCAATTGGAATTGAGCTTTAGCTTAATGGTGGCTGCTTTTCTGTTTGTTCTTTCAGAATCTGATCGAAGCCCAGAGTCAAGTACCGAAGAGGACAAGCAAGAGTACGTTCTGCTTTGGATCCCCTCGCGTTACTTGCTAAGTTTGTCACTTGATGCGTGGTTTGATTTGGGATCTGCATGCTTTACTTGTTTGGATTTTCACGTTTTATTGTTTTATAAAAGGGACTTGCTATCTAGTTTCGAGTTTTTTTTTTTTTTCCTCGCAGTGGCTATCCTGTTATCGTTGGTTTTTTAAGCTTTTGCTTGGTGGGTGGCTATGGTTGATTTCACTTGTTAGTCTGAGATGCATATCTAACTTCATTGTTCTAGTTTCCTGCTGATTGCTGCTTTTCTCTTCGGTGAGGGTAGGTGCAGTTCGGTGACGGTGGTTATTCATGAGCGTGATGATTATGTCCCGAATTCTTGTTTTTGCATGAAAGTCCGTTCTCTTATTTTACCGTTTGTGGTTGGTTACCGGTTGGATAACTAGAGCGTCGTACTGGGATTGGCTATATAGATGCATGATGGCGGAATTGCTTAATTTACTTTTGTTTCGTCAGTTTCCATGGGAATGTAAAGCATGGATTTTTCTGAGGCCACAAACTCTTCCAGATTGCATCTGATGGAAGCTTTTCGTTAGAAATTTAGCTTCATGTTTGCAGATTGACTTTTCAGTTCCAAGGCCAACTGAATTGGTGCCAGTTAATTTTTGACCAAAAGATTTCTCCACTGCTGAAGTGTTCACTATGTTCTTTTTCGTTTAACTAGAGGTTAAAAGAATTAAGTTCTTTTGGTTCTATTTGTATTCTTGACCCCTTTCTTATTTCCTCGTAAATTGTTGGTTGCAACTACAATGTTGGTCCACTGATATGTTCTTTTTGTCTCAGCATCACCTGAACTGTAGTTCTTTTCCAGGTGGCTACTGATAACTCACTTTTAGAAAATAGTAAATTGAAAATAACCTCTGAGCCCCTAGGCTTTGTGCATGAAGAAGCTTCAAACCCCCCTCTTCATGTTTCAAATGTTGGTGGAGCACTTTAGGATAACAACAAAAATTTAAGAATGCAAATTGTGAAGTCAGAATATTAAAAGATAAACAAAGAGTCCATCATTTAGGTTGGCTTATGCAAATCTTATACTTGCATCTTATTGAATAATGTGGCTGTCGTTGGGACTTGTGCAGTATAAATTACTATTATGATCAGAATTGAGCTGCTATATACTTTGCAATCTGATATATCTGTTTCAAGCGGAACAGCATTTCTTGTGAAAACTGGAAATCATGCTGCACTCATGAGTAATTTGTTCTACAGGTATAACGTATGTGGTTTGGATGTCTTCTAAAAGTTGAATTTGAGTGGTTCGGAAGAGTTTCATACCATTCATTATTGACTAGTTATGCATTTCATAGTATTGTAATGATTTTATAAGGCATAATCTCTGTCAGAAAAATTATTTGATAATTATGTGGATAGATCTTATGCTGATTTAACGTGAGAATGTCTTTAGTTCATTGTCAATATGAAATGCTTGAATTTTAAGATTCTGGTTTAACCTTCATAATGCCACAACCAATTTTAACCTGAGTTTCAGATAGTACCAATGCTATTTTTGTTAGGGCCTGTGGACCAGACATTTTCTGGTCACAGCATGTCACATCATAGTTTTGTCTATAAGGAACTCTGAACCGGCTATTCTCTCTTTCTGACATATATGCCAAAGCACTTTCTCATTTTGATGCATCATTATTTTGGTAAATTCAGCTTACTTTTAGAACGAAATGGTTTTAAACGATATTGATTCCCCTTTGGAAAACAACCACGTATACCTTTTCCTTTTGCACTTCATGTAATTCTTATGTTTTCTTACACGATATGCAATTCTGCTTGATGAGTCGTATGGATTTGTTCCTATGAGTTCTTTAGTTAGATCTATGGACAAAAATACAATTAAATCATAGTTTCACTAAATACCTACTTCCATGTGCGATGCCCTGATCTTTTAGGACATTGTTCATCTAAGGTTTTGACATTGTGGTTGATGTGGCAGTCATTTTCCCTCTAGAAAATCCTTTGATTAAACTTACAATTTATTGATGTAATATCTCGTTTTATATCTAATATATGGGTTTACTGTTCAGCAAAGTAACTGTTCTAATGCTTGCTACCATTTTTCAATTGAGCTTTTACTGTAACTACTGATGGTTTCTTGTGTCTGAGCATTCAGTGCTTCGTGTTATTTAGTATTTCAGATAAGAATGTACCAAGAAACAACCATAATTGTTTTTCACCTTTTCTCGATTCTCGAATTACTGTTTGAATTTTGATATTGTATAAATACAAAACATTGTCAGTTGAGTTTGCAATGAAGCAACAACACGGTGCCTTAATTTCTCAATTATTGTTCTGTTCTATAATGTAGCATATGAGTATTTTCGGAAGATGCTTGAACATGGTCTTATGTTTGAGGACTTGGTCATTTTGTTCTATAAGTTGGAGGACATGTTCCATTGTGATATTTTTGCAACATGTGCAACTAAGCAACTACTTTCACCATTTAGGTTCCTTTTTGTACTTAAAGACAACTGTGGTGAGTTCAAAAAATTGCTTTGCACATTGGAACTAAAAAATGAAGGTTGCAGATTTGATTTAGCTAAGTTAATTGTTGACCATATAATATAGTGTAAACTAAAATAAAAATTCATGCTTGTTTGCAGGTTTGTCATGGTAAAATTGTCTGAAATACGCAGGGAAGTGCAATGCCCAATCTGCCTCGGTATGGGAGCCTCTTATACTCTCTGGGTAGTTAAAATTAGAACTAATGATTTCAGTTACTGTAATTTTCTGCAACTTGAATTGGTACCTGGCTTGCGCAGGGTTTATGTCAAACAAATAGGGTCTTATCGTTATCTTTCTAGTTCTACAACTTCAGAACTGTTTTCAGATTATTTTTATTAATAAACTTTCCTTTCCTTCCTATTGTTCCTATTGCTTTAAGCTGAGACTTATTCTCATAAGTAATTTGGTCCATTTGGATTAATTACATTCTATATTCATTTTGGTCACTGACAAGTAAATTTCCAAGGCTGGACCTAGGCTTGGAACTTGCATCATTCTGGGATCTTAACTGTTGATGTTGTTTGCATGCCAGAACATACTTCTTGTTGTAACTAGGATTCAACTGTGTGACTTTCAAGTATCGGTTTAAGAAGTTATTCAATTAATTTCCAGCATTCAGCTGAAAGTTCACTTAGTTGCTTCCTGCTTTTTGTTTAGGATGACACTTTTGAAAGATAGTTTTTTGCTAGTGGTTGCCCAAGCTAAAAATTTTCCTTTATTTTTGTAATATTTTCCTAAAAAAAGTACTGATTTCCACTCCTGAAAAGGATGTGGTCTTAGTTGTTTCCATCATCTTATTCTGCTGAGGTCTAAAACAAATAGTGGTTGGTGGGCATGGAAAAAAAAAAAACTCGACCCTAGCCCAATGTCAATGGGTCAAGCCAGTTTGGTTAGGCTTGGGCTTGACAAACTTTGTCAGGCCCAACCAATTTTGGGAAATCGGTGACCCAAAATCAACGGGAATCAGATTTGTAAATTTCGGATTCAGGCTTGGGCTTGGGCCTTAGAGTGCCTGGGCCTGTTGCTACTCCTAGTGGTGGGAAACTGGGTATAACTGATCCTGATATCTCTTTGTGGTCCTAAATCTTTCTAGATTAATTTGTCTGGGAACCTTACAGTTTTTCATAATCTTAAAGTTGTCATTAGCCAAGCAAGGATTTGCAGTGAATTTGCCACTTGTACTAGGTTGATTTGCAGATAGGGTGCTATTAACGTGCAAGTTTACCAACATTTCCTTCAACTCTCGCAAAGACATCCTTTTTGAATTTTGGATGCCTATGCTTATCAGACTCCCTTATCCATCCTGCATCAATTTATTTTCTGGTCAACAGTTTCAATGATATAGCATGTAACTGGTTTTAAACAATTATTAAATGAACAAGGACGGCAAAGTGCAAAACTTTGAAGTCCAAAAATATTTGCTACCTGATGTTGCTATTGGAAATTTAGACTGTGATTATGTTATCCAAGTCATATGTGATAAAAAGCACGTAATTCAACTTTATAGGCTAAAATATGTAAAACTCAGAGCAGATTTTTGATATATCTTAGTACTTGCACTGATACCATATCTCAGCTTGTATCAGTTTTTCTAATCTTCTTTTCTGTTATATTCATAATTTTTTCAAGATCGTTATAAGTTATACATTTATGAATGAAGAAAATTCATATTCTCCTGGTTGAATTCATTACATCCACTAAAATTAAAATTGAGATGCTATAGATGAAATCAGGAGTAAATTTATGTTTTGCATGTTTCTTATTAACAATATGAATGAGCTGTTGTGGATAGGGAAGCTTGAAATTTCTCCAGTGTCATTATACAAAGTGATATTGCCTTCTCTGTAAAGTCAAAACTATTGTTTTGGACGAAGTATTTGATTTCCTTTTTAATGTCTAGGAATAATTCGGAAAACAAGGACTGTGATGGAATGTCTACATCGCTTCTGCAGGGAATGCATTGACAAATCTATGCGCCTTGGGTAAATTTTGAACCATAATTGATTCGATTTAAAGTCTGGATGTTTCCTTATGACATCTTATTGCCCCTTCTTTAAAAGATGGACTCAGATCTTAAAATCCCTACCTGTGTAAATTGAAATTCATTGCAGGAATAATGAATGTCCTGCATGCCGCACCCATTGTGCCAGTCGCCGTTCTTTGAGAGATGACCCAAACTATGATGCACTAATTTCTGCTTTGTATCCAGATATTGACAAATATGAGGAAGAGGTATCATTCTGCTGAATTGTTGCATCTTGAATAGAAATATGATTCCTCTATTAGAAACTTGGAATTCAGTTGTTAATTTTGAAACATCTGTGTTAGGAGTTGGCATTTCATGAAGAGGAAAAGGCTCGCAATAAGCAGGTAAACTAGTGCAGTTTGGTTGTCTTTTTTCTGTTATACATTTGGAGTTCAGAATGAATATAATGTTGCATCAACGAAAACAACACAATTGAAAGGTCTAGTTGTCTTTACCTGTCAAAACATTGTTTTATTTGTTGAGACAGATATCCATTGAACTGTAGGAATAACAAATGTTCAAACACGTTCTAACTCTTTATCAGTTCCAAAACCATGTCAGTGCTGCACTTTTTTTTTTTTGGTTGCTTTTTTGTTCCATGTCAAAAGGCCCCACCAGTATTTGATCCCAAGTGGGGGAGGGTATTTTTGACATTCCCTCTCAAGGAAACACAAGGCCGTGGAAAAAATGGTGCAGCTTTGCTATTGTATTCTGAATTTGTTTAGTGAATTGGACAGATTCAAGATTCCATTGCCCAGACTATTCGTCGACAAGCTGAAGCCCTTGGTCGAAAAAAGACAACTAGAGCCACAGCAGCTGCATTTGCAAGGAGAACACAAGGTCGGTATCGAGACACCCATGCAAGAGGGAGGAGAAATTATCGAACTCCTGAACTTCAGGAATCTGATGACAATGAGGATGCAAATGAGGATGGAGGCAAAGATTCATCATCTGCTGAGGAGCATAGTACTGAGGTTAAACCAAAAAGATCCAGGAGATGGGCTGGGGGGAGATCAGCAGCTGCTAGTGCCGATGGAGGTGGTGATGACAATGATTTAGAAATCAATAAGGAATCAATGGGAGCATCTGCTGCACTTGTTGGCTCCTCTGAAAGGCTTGCATGGGGCAAGGGTGGTATTCGGAGTCATACACGGTATGGCGGTGCAAATGCTGGCAATGGAAAAAATGCTAGAAATAGCCGCCTGTCCAAGTTGGCAGATTATCTCCGGAACTTGGAGGAGAATGATGATGAGGTAAAATTACATTTATCGGTGCTGCTTTCTGCTGTTCATTATGCAGTGTGAATGCTGAAGTGTGGCTAGAAAATGGGTCAAAAAGTAGTCCATTTGAGTCAGACACTTCCGCGCACCTGTATGAGTAGAGAATAATAAAATCATTGTCTTCCGAATTCTCCCATGAATGCTTTAAAATCTTGAATTGTTTCTTTTAATTTCAGTTGGATATCCACCTCATGCTTGTTTCTCTTGATGAAAAAAGTATACCCAGTTTGCGAAGGCCATATCTTTCCTGCAGGCCAACTTTGTCTGTCAAGCAGCTGTGCCAGGTTATTCTTCTTCAGTTGTAGAATATGTTCTCTATAAACAGTAAATTGTTTTATGTGGTTTGTTTTTCCACCAGTAGAATTGGTTTTCAATTCCCTGTTTTTATTCAGTATGTTGCTCTCCAAACTGCTTTGCAAGCCAACGAAGTTGAAATACACTTGGTGAAAGAGTTGAACGCCAAATCGAATCCTTCAGCCTCCACAAGTGGTCCAATTTGTATGCCCGATGCAATCGAGGAATCAAAAGATAAATTGCAACTTTTAGATGAGCATGACACTTTGGCGGGACTAAAAACATGCAATTTCATCCATGGATATCTGGTGAGTTTCTTTCTTGCCAGTCATTATATAATATTTAAGTTTATGGGCAGACATATTTTAGATGAAGATATGTCTCAAAGGCCATCATTAATATTGCTGCCACCCTTTTTGTCTGGCTTGGAAATGTTATCATCAGCTTCTGGCATATCAGAAGAAGTTGGTGAAGCCGTATGGTGAGACATGACCTGCCCCTACCAGATTGAAATGTTTACACCTAGCTGTTAAAGAAAGAAATACAGCTTTTACAAAGGAAAGAGTTGATAGAAATCTACTCACAAGGATCTCAGCCGAATTTTCTTTTCCGTAGCTTCCATTCCGAAACCACGAGATATGTGGTGGAAAGAGTAGTTGGTTTTGTAGATTTAAAGCATGAAGAACAAGCCCTGTATAAGCAGGAATATTAGGTGGTTTTTCCTTTAAAAATATTAGCACAGATTGTGTTAAATCTTTAGTAAACATTGTGCAATGTCAGTTATTAATATACCTCGGCATGCTCCTCTCGATGATTGTTATTATATTGTAATAGAAGTCCAAATCAATTCAATTTGAGTTCTTTCAAACAGTACCTAAATAACCAGTACTTGAGGCCCCACGTTCTAGTATGGGATGCACATGGTTGACAAGATTGCCACTTCACTCTTAATAAGACATATTACCAAATCTGAATTTAGAGAGAAAAATATAAGAATAAAATCGTCCATCCAACCAAAACGTTTCCCTTTCATAATTCATCTAATTACCAAAAAGAACAAACATAATATGCCAAAAAGAAGCAATTCTACAATGATTACTCTTCAGCCTACTTTATTACGCTGCGGTTAGCGTCTCTGGTAGCTGGAGACGGAACGGAACAGAAATTGGGGACAGAGAGCTGTTTGGTTTATGGTGGATAGAACAGAGAATCTTGTCTCCGTCTCCAGGGAAGATGTGTTTGGTTGTAGGGGACAAAGACAGAAAATAGTGCAAATGACGAATATGCCCGTCTTAATATGATTAGGAAGATGTAATTCAATGGTATTTTTATTATGAATGGTTTGTGAGCAAGAAGTTTGTATTATGATTATCATTATGTCTAATTAATGATATTATTATTATTATATAATTTGTATTTATTATTATTGAAATATATTATTATTAATATTATTACATAATTTGTAATAATA
>JANKOE010000002.1:41694173-41707823 GCA_026284465.1 Erythroxylum citrifolium | reverse complement strand
TTTTATAACAATAAAACATTTGACTTCTAATTAATGGTTACAACTTATATTATTCTTATTGTTTGTACTAAGTTGCAGTATTTAATTGTTATCACAATACAAAAATATGGATATAAATTTTTTATAAACTCAAAAAATTCCCCAATGACATTTCTTCATAATTCAATTTATGAATCATCTTTTATGTACGTATAAACTATAAGGATAAGATTAACATCTTTTATGTATGCTAGTATATATATTTTTTGTGCCATTTAATTACCTTAAAAAAACGCTTTAATACATTATCTAATTGATTACTCCATTATAAGAATAAAACTTGCTTTAATACATTATCTAATTGATAATATAAAAGATTATATTAAAATACATGACTTAGGCTAAATTACAATTTATAATGGGTCACATTTCATCTATGATGTCTTGAAAAAGATTGCCAATTGGGTTCAAAAACTTATAGTATAATCAATAATATAGCATCTATTCTAAAAACATCTATTCTTAGATGCATACATTTCATTGAACACATGGTATGCACATAATTCTCAACCCTAACTATTAACAAAATCACAACATTTTTCCATTATTTACCATCATTTCAATTAGTTTACACAGCACACCATCAAACAATAACAATAAAACCCAATGGAGCCAACCCATCTCAACAATGTTCTCCATAATTTCAAAAAATTTCATTCACGGACAAGTAGAAATCGACAACAAAAGAGGTTGGAAGATGGCCATACCTTCACTAATACCGCTGGAGAAGATGACTCCTAACGCCAGAGATGCAGCCGGTCAACGGAGGGCGGACGGTGGACGACGACGGACGGGCAGGAGCGATAGCCGAAGGAGGAAGAAGGAGAGGAAGTCGCGTGGCAGGTCAGGGGGCGCTGAGTTGCGTTTTAACTTAATCAAAACGATTTGACGTCGTTTTGGTTAACTTAAATAATGTTCTTAATAAAATCAAAATGACGTCGTTTGATAACTAAAATATCGTATTTAAAATTTGATAACTAAAATATCGTATTTAAATTAACCGAAAAAACCAAACGACGTCATTTTGGTTAAGTTAAATAACCAAATCAACAGTTAACCAATACAACGTCGTTTGTTTTAACACCAAACGACACCATTTTAGTTAACATCAACGCATTAGTCACGTCCCCAAACAACGTCGTTTGGATTTCAATCATACGACGTCGTCTTTGTTCCAAACGATGTTGTTTTGGTACGTGCAGCTAAACTTCTCCCTACACAAATAAAATGATGTTTTTTCCCAATCAAATGCGACGTCGTTTTGATACAAACACTAACCTTCGGCAAGACGATGTTTTTTCTGACAAAAATACCGATGGAATATGTTTCCGTCGCTAGATATTTTCTTTTTCACGATAAAATTACCGACTAGTATAAGAATTCTGTCGGAATTTACCGACGGTAAATATTACATCGATATATTTTCGTCGCAAATTTTGCTGCAAATTTTTCCCTCCTAATATAGCGACGGATATTCTTTCCGTTGCTATATTTGTCAACTATACCGATGGTAATATATTTTCCGTCACTAATTTCAAATAGTTACATTTCCATCGCTACTCCACAATTTTCTTATAATGTTGCTACAAACTTGGAAAAAAAACAAATGCAAATCGTGGATTACCCACGTTACAATTGGAATGGAAAACAACAATCCTAAAATAATGCAAGCACTACTTATCATGGATTCAATGGACTCGTTCAAAGCTAGTACTAGTAGACACATCCTCCTTCCATAATCATGCTACACGATCTCAGACCATGCCAACCATGAAAGTATGCAACCCATGATCCAATGAAGACGTGTCCCTAGTGTACCACTCATATCAATCCACCCCTCTCGAATTGCCCTTGTCCTCAAGGACAAACTCCAGATATGTGCAAGATAGACGACGTAAATTTTTCCATGTAGCATCCAACTCGGAAGTACCTTCCTAGTGAACTAGAACTTCGATAAATGACCTATATCGACCCTTTTGAATTACCCTTTTGTCTAAAATTTTGGCCGAGTAGGAAGGGGTGAGGAGTCATTAACAATGGTAGGAAGATTTCGTAAAGGCGCAGGCTGTGTACCAAGATATTTGCGAAGGAGACTGACATGAAAAACGTCGTGTATTTGGACACCAAGTGGCAAACGTAATTGGTACGCGACAGGGCCACTAAGCTTTGCTTGTAAGGTTGGAGCTTGAGATACATAAAACCTCCAATCGAAAACTATACCTCTCTTCTCCTTTTATCTGCTTAAGTCTTCATTTGCTCTTGCGCCAGTCTCAGATTGCGTTTCAGGTCTCGGAAAACTTCCTCCCTTTGCTTTAGAAATTCATCCACTGCCATTACTTTGGTTGTGCCTGGTATATAGGGACTGATGGTGGGGGGAGGTTTGCCATAGACGATCTCGAAGGGTGTGAATTTGGTGGTCAAATGCAGACTTATGTTGTAACTAAGCTCAGCCTACAGAAGCCAGTCCACCCATTTTTTTGGTTGTTCTCTTGTGAAGCACCTTAAGTATTGCTCTAAAATGCGATTAATAACTTCGATCTGTCCGTCCGTTTGTGAATGGTAACTAGAACTCTTGTTGAGTTCAGTTCCCTGCAACTTGAATAACTGATCCTATAAGGCACTAGTAAATATTTTGTCCCTGTCACTAGTGATAGCTTCTGGAATTCCATGTAGGGGACAATCTATTAAACAAACACATTAGCAACCCCAACAGAATTAAATTGGTGTTTCATGGGAATAAAGTGACAACATTTAGATAACCTGTCAACTACCACTAGTATTATCGTATGCCCTTTTGAATCCTTCGATGAAATCAGTAGAAATTTTAGACCATATGCGGGTTGGAATTGGCAGTGACTAGAGTAATCCTGGGGTTTTTATGGTCTCATATTTGTTCTTTTGGCAGATTGTACATTCCTGCAGGAACCATTTGACTGACTTATGTAATCTTGGCCAAGCAAAGTTTTGTTTAATTCTGGACAGGGTCTTTTGATACCCAAAGTGGCCCCCTTTTGAAGTGGAGTGGTACTCAACTAATAGAGAAGGAATTAAGGAGTTGTTGGGACTTAAGTAGACTTTATCCTTTAAGAAATAAACCCTATCCCTCAATTGTAATTCACGCCCCTGTATGATTCTTTATGCTGCTGTTGAATAAAAAGAATCATTCTTGACTTCTCCTTGCAACTGAGTCCACCATGTCTCTATTGGTAAGGAAATTCCTGTCATGCCACATTCACCTCTTCTAGATAACGTATCAACTCCTTGATTTTCTTTCCCTTTGCGATAGTCAATCCGATAGTCATACCCAAGAAGCTTTGAAAGCCATCTCACTTAGGCAAGGGTAGTGATTCTTTGTTATAATAGAAACTTGAGGCTCCTCTGGTCAGTTTGGACTATAAAAGGACGTCCTAGCAGGTATGGACACCATTTTCTTACCTCCTTTACAATACCAAGCATCTCCTTCTCGTAGGTAGAAAGGTGTAGGGTTGTCCCTTTCAAGGCTTTACTAAAATACGCAATGGGGCATCCATGTTGGGACAGAGTTGCTCCGATGTCGTTGCTACATGCATCACTTTCCACAACAAATTTTTTACTAAAATCGGGGAGAGCCAAAATGGGAGGTGTTGATAATGCCATCTTGAGTTTTTCAAAAGCTTGCGCTGCATCGAAGTTCCAAGTAAAATCAGTTTTGGTTAATAATTGAGTAAGTGGGGCCGTAATACCTCCAAAATTTCGGATGAACTTGCGATAGTAACCTACAAGACCCAAGAATCCCCGGACACCTTTTTGGGTGGTCGGTGCTGGCCATTCTTATACTGCTTTGATTTTTTGTTGATCAACCTCGACCCCTTGCTCAGATATGACTTGGCCCAAATAGTCGACTTTAGTTACCCCAACATGGCATTTGTTGAGTTTGGCATACAGTTGATGTTTCTATAGTATTTGAAGTACTATTGTCAAGTGATCCAAATGCTCAGTCCAATTCCTGCTATACACCAAAATATCATCAAAAATATACAAGAATGAATTTTCTTAGATAAGGGTGGAAGATTTCATCCATGAAGGCTTGAAATGTTGATGGGGCGTTTGTAAGCCCAAATAGCATAACTATGAACTCGTAGTGACCCTCGTGAGTTTGAAATGCCGTTTTGTGGATGTCTCCCTCTTGCACTCGCATCTGATGATATCCTGACCTGAGATCCAGTTTTGAATAATATTTTGAGCCATAGAGTTTGTCGAGTAGGTCATCGATAATAGGGATAGGGAACTTGTTTACGATGGTTATCTCGTTGAGTGCTCTATAGTCGACACAAAATTGCCAACTTCCATCCAATTTTTTTACCAATAGGACTGGTGAGGAAAAAGGACTTCGAGAAGGTCTGATCAATCCTGATGTTAGGATCTCTTAGACCATCTTCTCTATTTCTGTCTTTTGGAAGAATGGGTAGCGATATGGTCAAATAGAAACAGGTCCATTACCTGGTTGCAAAGGAATATGGTGATCCTGCACTCTCTTTGATGGTAGGTGTTTAGGTTCTGTAAACACCTGCTGATAAGCATTGAGGAGTTGTTGTATCTCAGTATTTGATGTAGTTGGTAAAACTTGGTCTGGTACGACAACCTGGAGAAAAAAAATTGAACCCACGTTTTGCGTTACATTCTTTTGCAGAGACAGGTTCAAACTTACTTGATTTCAATCCCTGAAATACCACCGATTGTCCCTTTTCTTGAATCACCATGGTGAGGTTGCTGTAGTCTATCTGGATTGGACCTAGAGTTTCCATCCATTGAGCACCCAATACCATTGGACATGCGGCCACTGGAAGGAAGAAGAAATCTGCTGTTGTTTGATAGTTTTGGATGGAAAGCCTTACTGCCTTACAAATACCTTAACATGTCACCTGTTCTTTGTTTGCGACCATGACTTGAAGTTGCTTCCCCTTTGTTACTGTCATTCCACATTGCTTCACCATATTTTGATCCACAAAATTGTGGGTACTATCACTATCCACTAGGATCGTCACATCCTTCCCTTTTATCTTCCCTGGCAGTCAAATTGTTTGTGGGTGATTGGTTCCTTCAATGGCATGTAAGGACACCTCCGAAATTGGTTCTTCTGTTACGGAGCCATCTTTTGAACGATCCTCCATTAGCACATCTTCAATGGCAAATAATTGAGGTTTGGTGCATCGGTGACTGGAAGTGTATTTCTCGTCACAATAATAACAGAGGCCTTTCTCCCTTAGTTCTTTTGCCTCTTGACCAGATATGCGACGAAAGGTTGGGGTTGTTCCACTGCCATAGGTGGCTTTGGAGCTCGGATGGGACCCTAATATACTCGGGTTTTAGTTGCTTTTGTTGGTCCAAGGAAGCTTGGCAACTGTGGTGGTTGTAGAGACTATTTCTTTTCCACTACTCTTGCTGCTCTGATGGCTTTTATCAGAGTTCGAGGGTTCTGTAGTTTAGCCTATAATCTTATGTCATCTTTAAGACCTGCAATAAAGGAACTAACTAAAAAAGATTCAGGCAAGTTATCAATTCGGTGAGAGAGTTCCTCAAAAACTTTCTGATATTCTACCACAGTAGTGGTCTGTCGCAAGTGGGTTAGAGCTTTGTCGGGGTCATCATAGTAGGCCCAAATCTCTTGATTACTGTTGTGGAAAACTCGTCCCATGCTATGGGACCTTAGAGCTTACTTAACCACCTATGCCACTGTAGGGCAATCCCTTCCAAATGAAATGATGTGAGATGCACTTGCTCCTGAAGTAGAATTTCCTTGAACGAGAAATATTGTTCCGTCTTGTACGTCCAACCTTGCGGATCAGTATCATCAAACATGGGTAATTGGAGCTTCATGTGCTGTCGGCTATCACGGGTGGTCGAGTTGGTGTTTTGTGAATTTTGGAGGTTTGAACTTCGGTGAGGTGGTACGACACTGCTGCTCCCGTTGTGTACCTTGAGCAAAAGGATTCTCATCTTCTGTAGTGTTTGAAGGGTTGATGGTGGTTTCAATGTTCTGTAATTTGGTGAGGATGGTTTCGAGTGTGGCATGGAAATGGTGAATAATGGATTCGTGTCGTCCTAGAACTTCTTGAGTCTCATTTCAAAACTCGGCATTAGATTGGTTTTAGGTATTCATTTGCGCAACCTGGCTCTGATATCACTGATGAAGAGAATTTTGTTTTAGAAATATTAGCAGAAGGAAGAAATACATAAAAAGATAATTATGCTAAACTTGTCCCCCTTTATTTCCAATCTACTGACTAATTTATAGGCAGAACATAACAGTGAGATCTCCTCACTTGCTACAAACTTGGAAAGAAAACAAATGCAAATCGTGGAATACCATGTTACAACTGGAATGGAAAACAACAATCCTAAAATAATGCAACCACTACTTATCATGGATTCAATGGACTTGTTTAAAGCTAGTATTGGTAGACACATCCTCCTTCCATAATCATGCTCCACGATCTCAGACCATGCCAACCATGAAAGTATGCAACCCATGAGCCACCGAAGACGTGTCCCTAGTGTACCACTCCTATCAATTCATTGGCTCGATCTTGAATTCGTTTTAGGATCCGTAGAATCTTGAGAACTCAATAAACCCACCGTAAATTTGCGTCTTTGTCCCTAGCGCTTCATTCTCACAGACTTGTTTCTGAGACCTGCAATTAGATAGTTGAGAAGGAAACCCAGAGCCAAAAGACAACCTTAAAGAAACAAAAAGCACTTGAAACATAAAGGCTAGGTTTTATTTTCTTAGTACCAATGACGTCACTCATCACAGGGTGATAGGAGTCTTACACACGTATTTTCTAGAAATTTTGACAGTTGTGGAACTTCAAAAGGTTCAAGTAATCGATGCCATGAAGCCACAACATCATTTTGCAAGTAATGAATGAACTTTAGAAATCTTGAGAATCCTAAACACAATATTAACTCAAAGTTCAACACAACTTTTTGCAAAAGAGACAAACAAGGGTTTTATGAGCCGTCTAAAGTTTAGTGTGAGAAAAATCTATAGCAGCTACAAGAACAAAGAACAAAGTGACTTGCAATCGTCTTGCATATTAGTCACAATAAACCCTCATGAATACACGGGACTAGATATCTATTAGAAATGGATAAAAAGAGCAAAGACAAATCTTGGACAAAGAACTACCACTAAACAACAAATTATGTTATCCTATGACGTATAAAACATAGAAATGCTGAAAATAAATAACAAGACCGAGACCAAAGGATCCGATCAAAGATAAACAATCATAAAAGAGTGGAAAAAAACATATGTTTCTCATTTTATAATGCCTTGATACACAACTTTTTGTGCTTCTCTTTTCCACACGCCGTTCACAACACTTCTCTAAGTTACCACTCCAGCTTATGCAAATTTCTAAACAAAAAAGATTCATCAATCCATTCAATTCTAGACAATTTACACCAAACCAGAATACCCAGATTAGCTAAGTGATCAAAAATTGAATTCAGGGTCATCTCAAGCAAACAAGACTACATATATAAATATATGTAAGGAGTAAATCAAGGTAAAGAGAAATTTCACAATTAAGATATCGATTTATGTAGAGCTGGGAAATTCTGTTCATAACAATATTATTGTAACACCACATGAACACAATATTACATACAAGGGGTAAATCCACTATTACCACACATGCAGAATAATAGGTACTAGCATAATAGGGACAAAAAAAAAGAAAAGAAACAGTGATGTCTATGATACTCTCTTAACTCAACAACTGCTGGGATACAATCAAAATCATACCTTTGGTTAAGCTTATCAACCTTTTGGAACATATTATCCAAATGAAAGGTTTCTAGTAGGACAAGTATATCATTTAAGCCATCACTAAAACATTCAAGAACTCGGTTCTTGCCACGACATAGCCATGGAAATTTTGAATCAAATGACCTCTCAGTTCACCAAATGTGCACTTCCTGATACAACCACAAAACTCAAGATTCAAAACAAAAGGCTGAGTTCCACAACAATTATGCAGCTCCAAATCAATCATGATGAAAATTAAAAGATGTTAAAACTTTTGATCATGGTAAAAACTTTTGATAGTTACTTAAAAATAGCTTATATTTTTTTCAACATTTCTATTTCTTGCTAATATCTGAATTCTGAACATAGTAATTCTAAATTGTTGGAGCTTCCGCCAATTCTATATATTAACATAAGTTTAGTATGTTAATGTGGAGTAAATTGATCACTTGTTGATGAGTTTGAAGCTCAAGATGATGAAGAAAATGCAGAAATGGTCTTCAAAGCCATGAAATACTCAAGCACATTATTTTTGAGAAAATTACTGATGAAAAGTTTATGATGGACATAATTTAAGTAAATAATCAAATGAATTTCATTGTTCTCATTACTATATTACGTACTGTTAAAACTAAAACTTCAATAGCTTGTTTATCACAAAAAGTTACCACTCTACCGTTGAATCTTATGCAAAGTTGATCAACTGCTTCGCTAAGTGGATGAATTTGCATCTTGTATAAGATAATAACCTGAAATTATGCCCTCCCGAGTAAGTAAACAACAAGAGCATACTTCATTAAATCAATAGTTCAACAAAGTTATATATGAAAAATGACAATCAACGAAACCTGTCTCTATCCATATCAATATGTACATTGCCTTCAACAGCTGGCTTGAAAGCAGGTACCAAGATTAAGGATTCACTAACTGTTCGTTTGGTTAGCGTCTTCATCATACAGAGACAGGACGAGACAAGACGGAACAGAACGGAACAGAACAAGAATTGAAGGCAGTGGAGTGTTTGATTGCGGTAGGCAAAACAAAGAAAATTGTCTCTGTCCTGAGGACAGAAATGTGTTTGGTTGCAGTGGACAGAAAAAAAAAAACAATATTAACAACAAAAATGCCCCTGCAGTATAATATATTGGAAAGATGTAAATTCATTGATCATTTTATAATTGTATCAATATTTATTTGAAGTATTGGCAAAAAAAATATTTATTTGAAATATATTTGTAATTTGTGTAATACGATGAAATACAATTATAAATTAGGCATATTTGGTGAAATAAGAAACCTAAAAATTAACTATCTTACAAGTTAATCATGTTATTATTAATTTGTAACTCTAATAAAATTAACTATCTGATTATTATTATTATTATTATTATTATTATTATTATTATTATTATTATTATTTGTATTGTTATTATTTTTATTATGAATTTTATTATACGAAATTAATTATCTAATTATTAATTATTATTATAAATTTTGTAATAACAATAACAATTATTTTTATTTTTATTGTAATTGCTATTATTATTAATTATTATTATAAATTTGGTACTTATTATTATTATTATTATTTATAGGGTAACTGAAATAAAATTAATTATCTTATTATTATTATTATTATTATAAACATTATTTAGGACAAAATAATTTAATAAAACATCTAAACATTCATACAATTAATTACACAATAGGTTCAAATAACTCCGACAACCAAGAAATTCTAATACATAATAATTTAATTAAACATCTAAGCATTCATGGATTTAATTATATTGAAGCCTTAAATTTTATTAAGAATGTCCTTAATAATAATTGCCAAAATGACTCCAATGGCAATTAGTAAAAATCATTAACTCCATGCCATTTTTTGCTTTAAAGTTGCAACTTCATTTGGTTCTTCAGTTGTTGGCAGTGAAAACTGATGCGGTATTGGTGAGGGTTCATTGGCGATTGGAACAATTTCTTCGTTTGGACGACTGCGCCTATTTCGATCCATTAAGTACTTTATGCTTCAACCAAAGTCTGAAACCCCTTGAATCAAGTATATCACATGGGTTGTTTTATGTGATTTGCCAACTCTTTTTGTATAATTAGCTGAAAAGACATGTTCGAAAATAATTGGAGAAAGTAATCTTAATTGACTTCTAGGGAAATTCGGCCCAAGCCCTGGAAACTCGAAAACAAGGTTAACGCTCAAAAGAACACTTCTCTAGTCCACAAACAAGGCGTTCAAATCACTGGGTTGCTTTTACATCATCCTTCAATTACCAATTCATCCTGAAGCTCTAATCCCCTTAAATTTATCTCAATTCCTAGGTTCAGGTTTGAGCAATCAGAGTGTTAAGAAACCATTATCTTCTCCGACGGACAAGAATTCTTTATTTTAGGTTTGTTTTAGGTTTCATCAGAGTCGTTGAGGGAGGTTATTTTGGACTTTTCATTATCTTGTCCAACGGACAAGAATTCTTGTACCTCAGTTTTTGGAGGGACAAAAATTTCTATCTTTATCCTCTAAAGACGGAACAAAAATAGGTGAGGACAGCTAGTAAGCAGGACGAAGGACAGAACTTTTACGTCCTTGTTCACTGTCCTCACCCGTGAGGACAACAATCAAACGCTACCTAAGATTGATTTAGCAGAGACGAATATGACATTTATTTAACACCTACGAGTCTAAATCTCCATCGTTTAGAATTGAAATTGTAGAAGCTTAATATATAAGAATAACAAATTAATGAAATAAGGTGAAGAAAAATGCTTTTGAAATTATAAGATCTGCCACCATCCATAATCTTGAGAAAAATCCAACACTTCATTATATTAAGCAAACAATACCTCTTTCCCTGAATCCAAAGCCAAATAATAAAAAGACTTTCATCATTCCTCCCTCTAACTGATTGCTTAGTTAGTGGCATTCCCATCTTATGTCTTCACCTACAAATACAATTTTCGCTCTCGCCCTTCAATTATTGCACATGAGTGGACACTGAAGCTGGGGACTGTAAGAGAGTGTACCTCATTCCCACTCCGAGCATGCGAGTTAACACTTTCTCAAAGGACCCGAAAAAAAGAAAATGATGAACTTGACGCAAACGAAACTTAATCCGTATCTGATTTCCGACACTATAACCGTTGCGCCCAGACTGTCGGAACTAAACCTGTCCTGTCCCACACGAGATCAATCACCCTTCTGTTGTATCCTCTGGATATTTGGGAACAGTTATTCCTTAATGATTCGCAGGACTGTATAAATGTATGTTGATTGGATATATTTTAATGATATATTCAAATAAAATATATTAAAAAATTTCTTTTCAACCTAACCTATCTTTTAGCTAAATGGATTATTATAATTTAATGATATAATTATTTAAGAGTTTTTTTATATTGTTCATATTATGAGATAAATTTACATTGCAAATAAAATTATAATCAAATAATAATTATAAAATTCATATTACATTTATATATTTTTCTATAAATTATTACTAATCTATCATTCTATTAAGACTGGACATGAATAGAGTATAAAAAGACCAACATATATTATATTTTTTCCTTATGAAAGAAAAAATCTATCTCATAGATTAAAGTATAGATATACTTAAATAAATTTGTAGGTGTTAAAAGAATATGTTCATTGAACTAATCAAACAAAAGAGTTTCATTTAGAGCATTACTTATATATTTATAGAAATTCTCATTATAACGATTGTATAAGTGAGACATCAAAAGTATCTTATATAGAGATTACTATGTGTTGATAATACATATGACATATTTTAGTCCATGATAAATCAATCAGTAGTTATTGGATATTACATAAACTATATGAAGGTAACTGAGTGATCAATATAGGATTCATCACCCTAAAGTAATTAAGGGGGAATATTCAATTATTTTTGTTTAGTATTGATTTGGAAAATTCTTGGCTAGGGTGAACTAATAGTAGAGAACTAATATGATTGGACTTAAATAAAGTAGACATTAATTTCATACTCTATGTCTAGTCAGAATATTGTATGATGAAATGATTAAATTATATTAAAAAATCATGCACGGAAAGGTTAATTAAAACTACTTTGACATTCTTGAATTTTTTTAATTTAAAAATTAATTGAAGAGGAAAATAATGTTTAGTATACAACATTGGAGGGGGGCTCTCCTACGAGATATTAAAAAATGACGTGGTTTAAACAATACAATACACAAGAAAACGACGATGTTGAGCTAATTGAGACTGTTAAGGCGACATCATATATGTAACTAGGGTAAACCAAACTCAACTTTTTATCACATCTTGAAAAGATTACCTAATTATGGTTGGTTTCTCTAGAGGCTACAAAGCGTCTATAATGATGCGGAGGTATCGTTCTAGCTCTAGGCAAGAAGAAGCTCCTTTAACCCTGGTAAAAGATCAATATTATGTGGATTTTCTGTAAATCTCCTTAGAGTTACTAAATTCACCTTAAATACTAGGGGACTAAAGGAGGTGCGCCAAGATGCTTTCTTCTCTACAAGTGAGCCTGCTACCTTCTAATATCTTAGTTTAATCCCTTTTTGAGTTGATTATTGCAAAAATCTGCTAGAGTTGCTTAGGAAGTATACCCAATACATGGATAGACCAATTTGCCAAAGTTGCTTAGGAAGTATACCCAATACATAGATAGACCTTTGTACTGTTCACTTTTCTATATCCCAAATAGGACAACACTGGTGAAAGTCCATGAACTGTGGATGATCAGAGAGAACTATACTCTTTAGTAGAGAGCCAACCTTTTACTACAATGCTTTCCCAACTGGTTTATAATCAGTTATTCTCTTATATTTCCAGTTGTGAGTTCAAAAGAGAGTTTAGTCTTTTAGGTTTTCCGGCAAACCTTTTATTGTTTCTCTCTTTCTAAATTTCTTAAAGACAAGTTGCTAATACCACCATAAATATTTTGTTATCATGCTTAGAGGAATGCAGTTGAGATATCTCTTGTAAGATATATGTGAGACAACTGTGGCTTGAGCTAGGGGAAGATAGGCTAGAAATTCTAATTTACACCTGTCTAGAGAAACTGCACTTAAAGAAGAGATTATCCCTATTCTCCTCTTTTGAATTGGACAAGTATACAATGCTTAGAAGAGGATAGGAACTTCAGTCTATCCATAGTGCTGAGTTTATTCAGCATAGCTAGCCAAAGCAAAAAGCTGACATTTGGTTTAAGAACCTTGAACTAAACCAATATATACCACCCTATTCTTGTACGTACCCTATCCATTAGCTCCTTTGCTTTTTTGTTAGTAATTTCTGACATAGAAAATCCATTCTGTAAGTATATATCTTCCTCACTATGGTATTTGTATTAAGGAATGGACAATAGTCTCAGTTCTTTTGAGGAAAGAGATCAGTTGTCATTTTTACTACTCTTAAAGCTTGGCTTTCTTAGAGAACCTAACCAATAAATCCCTTACCAACTGATTATAAATTAGAGCCCTATAACTAGTCCAATTATCATACCATAGAGAGATTATATCCCTTGCCCCTATTTTACATGTGACATGATGTTGTACTTTTTCCCTTATCTTGAGAATTTGGTTGAAGAACCAATAGTAGCTATCTTTAATTCTTATTGCCCAATCCCTAGTTTTTTTTTCTATTAGAGGAAGACATTCTCTAAATCTTAGTCTCCTGGAAGAGATAGGAATGCCTTGTTGGACCAATGGTGGTTGACAAATTTAATTCCTTTATGTTTTGATAATAATAAAATGTATAGAATTGGTTAAGAAATTTATTGCAGGTGTTTTGGATTGAA
>JANKOE010000002.1:41682975-41694073 GCA_026284465.1 Erythroxylum citrifolium | reverse complement strand
ACTACTCTAACAAACTCACAATACTAACATAAGTCGACTTGTATCACTAGACAAGGCGCCTTATAGGTATCGTGACAAAATAAGTCGACTTACATCACATACAAGTCGCCTTATACTAACACCTATCTGACCTGTGACATGTTACTGTACTTCTTCCCTCAACTTGGGAATTTTGATAAAGAACCAATAGTTGCTATCTTTAATACTTATTGTACAAAAACTATCTCCCTTTAATATATAGTTGTGAATCTGTTTGATCCACAATGATTCTTTTCCACTTAGGATTCTCCAAGTTCTCTTTATCATTAGAAATATGTTACTCTTACTAACTGACTCTAAACCTAACCCACCTACCTCCTTCGGTTAACTAAGATGCTTCAAATTCACTTTAGTAATTCCTTTCTCACTTTTCCCTTTACCCCATAGGAATTATTTCATCAATATTTCCACCATTTTGATAAGTCCTTTAGAGAGGATTATGTAAGAACACCAATAAATTTGCATTGATAAAATAACATACTTCAAGAGTTGTAGTTTACCTCCATAGGAAAGGGCATTATTTGTCTAAGACCCCATTCTTTTTGAATTTTTTCTATTAGAGGAAGCAATTCTTAAAATCTTAGTTTTTTGGAAAAGATAGGAATGCCTAAATACAAAAGAAGAGGATCTTCCTGTTTCATTCCAGTAACTTGTGACAAAGAATCTGAAAGGTGAGATGCACTTTTAGACAATAAGAAATAACTTTTTTGAAAATTGATACTCAAAATTGATACTCAATTTTGACAACTCCTTAAAACTTTGTAGAGTACTCATCAATAATGAAAAAGGAGTATTGGCCTCACTTAGGATGAAAAGATCATCTGCAAAACATAAGCTAGTAAGTGAAAGCACCTTACATTTGGAATGATATTTGAAGTTGGAGGTAGTTGAATTTTTGTGATTCAACAATAGCATGAGAACTTCTATGCAAATAAGAATAGGTAAGGAGAAAGAGGATCCCCTTACCTAAGTCCTTTGTTATGTTTAAACATCTTTGTTGGGCTTCCATGAATCAATATCCCATAAGAAGTAGTGATAATTCATTCTTGAATCCATTTGATAAACATATGAGGAAATCTCATTACAGCCATAGTCTGTAGTAAGAACCTCCAATTAACGCTATCAAAAGCTTTTTGTAGATTCACTTTAATAGTACCGTTTTGAGGGCTTTTGCTCCGAGTATACCCTTTCAAAAGCTCTTGCAATATAAGGATATTATCTCTAATATTTCTTTTGCTTATAATCACTGATGAGGAAGCATAAAACCTATTTCAACCTATTTGCCAAAACTTTGGGGATGATATTATAGAGAAAATTAGTACAGGAGATAGGTCTAAAATTACTCCAAGTTATCGGGTTAAAACCCTTGGGAGCTAAGCACAAACAAGTCTTATTAATCTCCCTAAGCAGTACTATATTTTGGAAAAACTCCTGCACAATAACTTTAATGAATCTCCCTATTTTATCCCAAATTTTTTGAAAAAAAAGAGCATTTAAACCATCTGGACTAGGGAATTTTGAGCCATTCATGTTAAACACCACCTTCTCTATCTCCTGATCTGTGACAAGTCTAATTAGTAAAAATACTTCTTGTTCAAGGATCTTGGTTACGAAAAATTGCCTAAAATCCACTCCATTTCATGCAGTATTTCCTTCTATGCCTAGGAGATTTTGGAAAAAATTCCTAGCTTCTTTAACAATCTCAGCTTGCCCAAATAAAGTTTCCCTAGATTCAAATTTTATGGAGGTGATTCTATTGACATTTCTTCTAGCAGTCACTACGTTAAAAAAAATATAATACATCTATCCCCCATCTTTTATCCAATTAATTCTAGCCCTTTGCTTCAATAAGGAACAATGATTATTCACTATTTGCATATAGGTCTTAAGAGCTTCCTCTCTTTAGTAGCTAGAGTGCAATCACTTGGGTTAACAACCAGGGATTTCTAGATTATTAAAAGCTTGTTTTTTGCTGCTTCTATCTCCTTTTTGGTATTCTGTCCTCTTTTGACATTTAATGTCTTCAATTCCTGTTTTATAGCCTTAAGCCTTTGCATACAAATAAACTACTTTGTACCATAGGTCTCAAACTCCACTCCCTCCCTTAGAAATAGCTTCATGAAAGCCTTTTACATTAACCAGGAAATTGTTGAATATGAAAAGGTGGTGAATGATAACCTTTTTAAACAAGTTAACCATCTTGATAGGGGTATGATTGAAAATTCTAGGGTCCAAAAAAATGGCTTTACCCTTTGAAAAAGAATTTAACCAATCCACATTCACTATAACTTTATCTAACCTTTTCCAAACGAACCAGTTTGAGTTTTGTTTGCTGGACCAAGTGAACCTATGACCTTAAGATTTTAAATTCGTTAATTCCACATCTTGCATGTAATCAAGCATGTCTGAGGTGTAGTTGAGTAAATTAAAATTCCCTTCTGCGTCTAACCTGAAGAGAGTGGAGTTAAAATCCCCACTAATTATCCATGGACCTCTAATTGATGATTTTTGTCTTTAAAGAGAAGTCCATAACTCATTTCTTTGAAAAATGTATTCAAACCATAAACAAAGGTTGATAAAGCATAAGAATTTTCCATTTTAAAGAAAAGCTTTGTATGGATAAACTGCTCACTAGTTTCCAATTCTTCCAACTCTAGAAATTCCCCATCATAAATAATAATAATTCTTCCATAGGCATGACAGTGGTGGTTTGTGAGAAACTTCCATTTGCTACCTAAACAAATTAATTTATTTATATTTTCTACTCTAATTTTGGTTTCCAATAGATAAGATAACGAAGGATTTTCATTTAGGAAAATATCCCTTACAACATTAAGCTTAGAAGGGTTATTTATTCCCCTAACATTCCAGACTATCAAAGACATACAAGGCTGCGTTTGCTTTTGGAGCCTTTTCTATTGCTCATGTTGCTCTTCCTAGATGTCACTTGTTTAAATTGTTCCTTTTGAGTAACTCCTCTCTGTTGATCTACCAATAACTATTGAGGAATCTCATTTTTCTATATGCCATGGTCTGTATGGCAAGGATTATTCTCACTATCCTGTCTTTCATTTCCTTCTAGTACACTAACAGATCACTTGTGATACTTAATGTTTACTCTTGAATTTCTAATGTGTCTAGTTTCTATTGCTTTTAATTACCTTCATATTTTGATTTTGGTTTCAAATTCTCATGAGTTGATATAAATGAGAGATACATTGAATGAAAATGTGTGAATATTGCATACATGTTGAATGGATTAATTTGCAAATTTTATATGAAAAATTAAAGTTCACATCACTTTGCATAAAAAAATAAGGATGTCACCATCTGCATAGTGGTGACTAAAGTGGCATCATCATCTATATGGTGGTGACTGCATGGTGGTGACTCCTTTATCACCATCATGAATAAGATGGTGATTAATTAGTCACCACCTTATAGTGACTAATCAGTCACCATTTGGACGATGGTGACACTTTTGTGTACTGTTTCAGTTTAACAACAGTCACCACTAAGACTTTCAAGTTCTGGATGGAAGTTAGTGTACTATTTCAATCTAACAACAGTCTGAAATGTTTGAATTACAACTTTCGGATTTCTGAACCAAATTGAATAATTTTGGTGTCATTAGAAACTTAAGACAACGGGGAACATTTTCTAGAAGAAAGTGTTATGTCAAAATGTGCAAGGGTATTTTTGGCAAGAAACTTAAGTTTAAAAGAACATAAACCTATAAGGAAGGATAAAATGTGAAGTGAATCACACGTTAAAACAAGACTTAATAAATGATATACAAATGCACAAGAAGGGGGGTTGAATTGTGTATTCTTTTTGCTAATCCCCTTTCGAAACTTCACGTATGAAAACAGTAATATAAAAATTTCAAAGTAAGAGAGAGTTGAAAGTTGAGAGTTGAGAGAATGTAGACACATCATATTTATCCTAGTTCACCCAAAATCGTGAGTTACGTCCAGTCCTCAGAGATTTTTCTGAGATTTCACTATCTCACAACAGGTTACAAGTATTCTTTAGTACTGAGCCTCTTCAGGTCTTTTACAACAAGTATTCTTTTACCCTTATCCCCTTCAGGCTATTTGCCTTTCTCTCTACTGAAAGAATTTTTTAAGCTAATGTTACAGAAGATAATTGCTCTAGTTTTTTGCATATTGAAATTTCTTAAAATCACTAACTTCTACAGTCTTCGACTCCAACTCATATTTATAGCCTTCGTCTTCAAACGCTTCTTGATAACTTCTTCTTGATCTTTAAAGAATCAGTTATTCACTTGAGTTCTGTAACTAACTCAAGATGAATTGAAAACTGTCGTGGTATCGGTTCTTTCGTCTCACTTCTTTCCGTCTGATATTTTTGTTTGCACTTTCGTCTGATTTCTTTCGTCTGAATTTTATATCGTCTGTCTTCTATCTAATTTTTCATCATCGGATTTTTATATTCGCGCTTCCGTCTGTCTTTTAGTTTTGGGCTTCTGTCTGTCTTTTCTTCCATCTGTCTTTTGGTTTTGCGCTTCCGTCTGTGTTTGTTGCTTCCGTCTGTCTATTAGTTTTGCATTTCCGTCTGTCTTTTCTTCCGTCTGTCTTTTAGTTTTGCGCTTCCTTCTGTCTTTTAGTTTTGTGCTTCCGTCTGTCTTTTCTTCCGTCTATCTTTTAGTTTTGCGCTTCTGTCTGTCTTTTAGTTTTGTGCTCTCGTCTGTCTTTTTATTTGCGCCTCGCGTCTGTCTTTTCTTCCGTTTGTCTTTTAGTTTTGTGCTTCCGTCTGTATTTGTTTGTTCCGTCTCATATGTTTCTGCTTCTGTCTTACTTTCTTCTTTCTGTCTTTTTATTTGTTCTTTATCAAAATCATTTACGTAAAGTCATTTGACTTAACAATCTCCCCCTTTTTGATGATAACAAATATTGGTAAGAAAGTATTACAGAATTATGTACATATTACATACACTGAAAATAAAATATACTCTGGAAACAGAATTCCTTTTACTATTCTTCTCCGTCTTAAATTTCTTCATCTTTTTCATTTCTCTTCTTCCTTCTATCTCCCCTTATTAAAGAATTCCTTCTTCTTTTTTCTTTTCTCTTCTCCCCCTATTTGTTATTGATCAAAAATGACTTACGACCATAGATGCTTCAGGACTTCTGACATCATGTCCTTCATTTCCTTCACTTTTGTGCTAAGTGACGTGAGATCTCGTCTTATATGACCAATTTCCTCGCTTAAGTCACTCAATGAAGTAGGTCGACTATCATCCTTCTGCTGTTCTTCTTCACAGTCAATAGTGGTCGTGTATGGATCTAAAGATAAAACAAGTGCTTCACTTATAAAAAATGCAGGAGGTTGAACTTCTAGGTTCAATTCTGGGAGATTTAGCTCGTCAGGGGTAGGTAGTTGCGGGACTTGTCTTCCAAGCAAATATAGTACACTTCCAATTAAAGATACAGGACATAGTGGCCTAATGCGCATAATCAGCAACACAAGGGTCTCATAGCTGATATCTCTAATCTTAATGCATCTAAGCTTCCCTTTTGGAGGTTTTCCAATTACCAAACAAGGTTCATGTGTGGTAGATCGACTACAACTACTTCCTACATCAACTGAAATGTGGTGGGAAATAAAGGTTCCCTTCATCTGTGTTGCAAAGCATGTTTCATCAATGCTTCGCACTTCCTCTTCAATATGATCCTATTTAAGATCATTTGTTAACCCCTCTGGGTATAGTTTCTCCTTCCCTTTATCAACATTGTGTACAATGTAAGGTCATGGTTGGAAGTCAGGCACAACCTTGATCATAGTTTGCTTTGTGATTGGAAGAATAATGTACCTCTGTCTTGTCATCTGTGTAGGGTATGGTTTGGTTCCTTCATCTTTCAGAAACCCATACATACTCTTCTCATCATCATTCAACAGATGCATTGTACTACTATTCACCAGAATTGGTTGGAATTGTACCTTCACTGACCTTTTTAGGAAGTCTTTGATTATTATCGAAGTGCTACTCCTTATAGGTTGAACTTCTTCAATAACCTTAATTCTCAAATCTTCTTTTCGCAAAGATTGAGAGGTATTGGCCTGTAATGGACTACATTCTACTATCTTCTTCTTCAAAACAGTAGTGGGAGTGTTATTTGTCTGACTGATTTTCTGCCTTTTTCCTTCTTCAATCAGTCTTGGAGTCTGTTGAGATTGTGATCGTTTCTTCTCAAACTCCAATTTCCTTCTGATCTCAGTCTCTTTAGCTATTTCAGCTAAATCTTCTTTCAGGATTGAGACTAAAGATCTTGTAGCTTGAGGTGCTCTCATCTCAGAGTCTTCTCCTTTGTTCAGCTCTTTGGATTTCTTCTTCTCTTGCTGACATCGAGTTCGCACTCTGAGTGACCTTTTTGTTTGTTTCGATATATCTGCTAGAAGTGTCTCCCCTTTTCACTTCAAGGATATCTTCTCTATATACCGCACCTGGCTTCCTTCTCTGTGAGAAATCATCTTCTGATTTATCGATTCATCTGATGATTTCATTCCTTCAATCATGGGCATTTTCTCACTGAGTTGAGATTTTAATCTTCTCGTGGGAGTTCCCTTCATGGCACGTCGCCCCTCAGTTCTTGCTACTTGCTTAGAATCTCTTTCTTCTTTGTCTAGATTCTTCATACCCATTTTTCCAATGGTCGCGAAATTGCTAGCGCTTTTGACTGTCATATTCATTCTGATTCCTCTATCTAGAAGAACTCTAGAATCTCTAAATATTCTTGTCAACATCATTTCATATGGTTGACTATTCAATTCCTTCTTTGTCTTGACCATATAGTGGAAAATAAGAAATGGTAAATCAACATTTTGCCGATTAAGTAAATGGAATAGGCACTGCTCATCTAAGGTTGTCACCAGATGCCTTGATCCTGTCCTTGGTAGAGTACAATGGAAAAGAATTGAGTGTAAGACTCTTGCCTTTGGCACTAGACTGGATGCCTTTTTCTCCTTAGGATCTTTGTCTTCATACAACTGTCGATTAATTTCAATTTCCTTCATGCTAGACTGTGTCATCCATCTCGCTTTGCTTGTGAGCTTTTCTCTAGCAGATGGACACTCCGTGACATTCTCGATCAGCTTTATTGTGACTAATAGACAGTTGATCTACCGTTGACACAATCGTATTGTCTACCATCGTCATATTCTTCTAGAAATCGTCAACTTCATTCTGAAATACGGTTTCTCTGATTTGAAAGAATTTTCTCCACCCGGCTTCAATAATCTCTGGTTCAATGTCCATATTGTCCTTCCTCAAGGACTCAAAATCAACTAGTCTTTTGTAAATCATCGCTTGCTCCATTTGCTTCTCTGATTAGTAAGGGTTGAATGCACAGATTTCTTCTACAAAGATAATGTCGGTTACTGAGGTTGAGAAAACAAAGTAGTGAGAGCTTTTGTTGAGGACCCTTCAAAGGTCTATATTCAGGAGTGTTCTTGAATAGGTGAAGTTCTCAAGACTATGAGAATTTTCCCCTCCAAAAACTTCCTTGAGATAGAAGTTACCAGCTGTAACTCACTGTTACTAACGTCGTTAACTTCTACAACCTTTTAACTGGGTTGCGATATGTCAAACGGTTTGTCACAAAACATAACCATGTTGAGGTTTCGTCTGATCTCCTTGAATCGTTCTTCACTTAATGGTTTGGTGAAGATGTCCGCCCATTGATAATCCTTCTCAACAAACTGAAGACTTACAATCTTTCTCTGAATGTAGTCTCGCAAGAAGTGGTGTCTGACTTCGATATGTTTTACTCTTGAGTGTTGAATTGGGTTCTTCGACAAGTTGATGGCACTCGTATTGTCACAAAAGATCGAGATCTCCTCCTCTTGTACTGAATAATCTTCTAGCTGGTACTTGATCCACAATGTTTGTGAGCAACAACTTGCGGCAGACATATACTCGACTTTAGCAGTTGATAGAGCGATTGAGCTTTGTCTCTTGCTTGACCAGGAAACTAGGTTTGGACCAAGAAAGTGACATCCTCCACTTGTACTCTTCCTATCAATCCTATCTCCGGCATTGTTGGGCCCTGAATTTATTTATTTATTTATATATTAATTCTTTCTTTTGATTTAATTGTTTTATTTTATTTTATTTTTTTAGTTGAGTCTTTAAATTAGCAAGGATAAGTGGAGTATAGGAATTGAAGGTTAGAATTAAGTAGCTTAAAGGAGTTGGTGTATGAATTAAATGAAACAAGGGCAAATTGGAAAAGTCCTTGTAAGTGAAGGGCATAATAGGAAGAATAGGCTTTGGTGTTTTAAATTAAAAGAAAAAACAAGGAGTTGTCGTAGGAACCAAAAAGAAGAGAGGAAAAAAAAGGAGAGGAAAAGGGAGAAAGAATTATAGGAAGCTTGAGGAGAAGAAGAAAGAAGAAGAAAAAGAAGAGAAATTCACTTGTTGGAGGTAAGTTTTCATCTTTCTTATTCTAGATTCAAAAAGGGGATTAAATGGAGGTTAGGGTTTGTGTTGGAAATGAAGGAAGAAAGAAGAGGAAGATGAACCCAAATTGATTTTGGGATTTCTAAGTTAGGGTTTTGGTTTTTCTAGCCTAGATGGGCTATGGGTAGGTTAGGTTTACATTTAATTTTAGCATTGCTTTGATTTTTGAATTTATGAACTTTCCTTTGAATGTATTCATTAAATAGAAATTGGTTTAATTGAAGGGAATCAAGGAAACCTTACTCAAGAGAGAGAGGAAGGGCAATCTTGAGCTTGGATTTTTGACAATTTAGGTGGGTAATATTTTTATAGTTGTTGTGTGATGGGCAAATGCCCTATGCCTATGTATTTGTTTAAATTGCGTAAATGTTGAATTATGGTGAATATTTGAAAATGTATGATGGAATAGAATATGTTTTCTTTGAAATAAATGAAAAGTATGAAGATATGAGAATTTGATAAAATGAAAGAAGCATAAAATGCAATTTTAGGATTGACTAATTTGAGCATAGATTTGTTGTGTTTGGGCAAGAGAGAAACCCATTTCGTTAGTCACGTGCACGTTGACCTATAGCCTTTTCCTGGCTTCTCGATTGAGGCCACGAGATCCTGAGAAATTGGACTCGTTTTGTTCACGGTGTAAACCGTTTTGTTCCACGGAAACTCTCTAGCCATTTGTTGTGCATTTTCATTATGATTTTGTTGAGTATGATGCATAGTAAAGTGTTATGATTGATAGAAGATTTCATTATATGTGTTATGTGATAAAGTTTGGTTAATTATGAATTATGTGATGAATTTGCGAATGTATTGGATTGGTTGATTTAGGTGTATTTATGCGTTATGTGATAAATTTGGGTTGATTATGAATTATGTGATATATTGCGAATGAATTGGATTGCTTGAAATATGTGTATTTATGCTTGTTGTATGGCTCATTGCCGATGGCTATAAACGTATTAGCCACTAAGCCGAGTCGCTCACCCTACTTTCCCTCCTCAGGTGCAAAAACAAGTCGAGCGCTGAACCTTGCAAGGCATCGGAAAACTCTAAGACATTAGATACTTTTGTACTAAGTTAGTGACTAGCCTTTTTGGATAGCTTTACTAGCATATCAAACATTGAACATCTCATGTATTTTGTATTTTGTGCTTAGTTCATGATGGACATGTTGATATGTAATTAAAGCTATGCATGAAGATTTATTTTGATTGGAAATGAGATTGAGAATTCAAGGATTCTCCTTTTATGTATGATTGTGTTATTTATAGATATTGCATGAGATTGTGTATGACTTTTGGGAATGAGGAATGGGCATTTGCATATACTTCCTTGTTGAGTTTGCTGTTGGGTAATTGCCTTGGAATAGCTTATTGGAGATTTGAATTGTGTATAAGTTGAATTGGTTGAGGTGGAGCTTAATAGTACCGAAAAGTATGTGGTAGTGGGTGAATATGTGAAGTTGATGTGTTGGTAAGCCATCCTAAGTGTAGGAATGGTGTTTAGAAAGTTCAACGGAAAAATATATTGATGACGGCAATTGGCATCCGACACGCCTTGTTGAGAGTCTAGACTCTAACGGCAGTCGAATCAGAGTGATTGATACCAGGGTTAGGAGCGATGTAGCTCCCTATGTTGTCTTGAGTTATCGCTGGCCCTCTTTGGATTTTCTCAAACTTCTCAAGTCTAACATCTCAAAGCTACAAAGCGATGACGGAATCCCTGCATCCACTCTGACTCCGGTGTTCCAGAACATCATTAGACTTGCTCGAGACCTAGGAATACGGCATGTGTGGATTGATGCGCTCTGTATTGTGCAAGATGATGACACTGACTGGACATCCGAAGCGTCTCGAATGAGCTTGATCTACAGTCATGCTCAGCTTACTTTTGCGATAAACAGCGATACGGATAATGTTGTGTCTCCCGTCAGCTCTTTGGTGCATCATATAGCGAAACAACTGAGCACAGGATATCCTCGCTACTTCTTCGGTGAATGGTGTGGACCGATCGGAAGCACAACGCATCTCTTATCTGGCAGCTTACTGGCTTCAAGAGGGTGGTGTGAGTCATACCAGATGCATGAAGGCTCGCCGACTGACATAGCTACCGCAGGTTACCAAGAAAGAGTGCTTTCTAAAAGGCTGGTTCATCTCTTTCCGAATGCACTGGTCTGGGAACGAATTGGCAGCTACTCTCAGGCTCTTGCGACTTTACGGGAACCCTCGGTGGTTAATCAAATAAGCCGGTCAGAAGAAGACGCGTTTGCGCCTGTGTATACTGAGGAGCTCCTCGACGTGATACTGGGGCGTGTCAAAAGTCTCAGGTCCGATCATGGCTTGGGCCAGGTGATGACATCGAGAGATATGTGGCACAGATGGCAGAATTGTGTGCAGGAGTATACCGCGCGAGATCTCACGCAAGAAGGTGACCGATTGGTGGCCTTCGCCGCGGTGGCGAGGAAGTTTCAAGAATTTACGGGCGACGTGTACATCCTGGGATGCTTCGTTGGGGCTCTCCGCAGATGTTTGACGTGGCAGGTGAGCAGACCCTTGACGGGCTCTAAGCAGATTAGCC
>JANKOE010000002.1:41670628-41682875 GCA_026284465.1 Erythroxylum citrifolium | reverse complement strand
ACTCCAATTCAGACTAAATCCATACGACGAGTGGCCTCGAAGCATAGAACACACAAATCTATACTTAATAGCATTTTTAAAAACAAAGCAAAAGAACCTCATCTTCGGAAAATCATATCTCTCAATCCCGACATCGAAAATTAACAAACTTTATGGCCACAGAAAGCTCTCCACATACACTACAAGTTTCATGTAGATAATTTTATCAAATTTTGCCTAAATCAAAAAGTCAACTTTTTAACCGCAAAAGTCAAAATTTCCTTAATTATACAAATTTTCACACTTTCACTCTTTATTTCTTAATTTCAACTTCCATTTCAATTTACTAATCAACTTGAACTTTCATAACCCATCAAATCTCCACAATTATCAAGAAACATCGAAAGCCCATAATTCTTTTCTCATAATTTCCTTAAAGCATAAATACTTCCATTACATAATGCATATATAAAAACACTGATTTTTATATCTGTTCTTATTGCTAAATTCCACTGAAAGATCGGGGTCCAACATCTTTAATGAATCTCTCTATTTTATCCCAAGTTTTTTTGAAAGAACAGACCATTCAATCCATCTGGACCTGGGGCCTTTGAGCCATTCATGTTAAACACCACCTTCTCTATCTCTTGATCTGTGATAGGTCTAATTAGCAAAGAGGCTTCTTGTTCAGGGATCTTGGTTGTGACAAATTACCTAAGTTCCACTCCATTTCTTGCAGTAATACCTTCTGTGCCTAGGAGATTTTAGAAAAATTTCCTAGCTTCCTTAGCAATCTCAACTTGCCCAAATAAAGTTTCCCTAGATTCAGATTTTATGGTGGTGATTCTATTGACATTTCTTCTAATTGTCACTGTATTGAAGAAAAATTTAGTATATCTATCCCTATTCGTGATTGAATTGATCCTAGCCTACTGCTTTAATAAGGAACAATGATTATCCACCATTTGCATATATCTATTAAGAGTTTTCCTCTCCTTAGTAGCAATCATTTGGGTTAGCTGCCAAAGATTTTTGGATTACCGAAAGACTGCTTCTTGCTGCTTTTATCTTCTTTTTGGTATTCTATCCTCTCTTTACATTTAACACCTTCAATTTCTGTTTTATAGCCTTAAGCTTTTACAAACAAATAAATTGCTTAGTATCATATGTCTCAAACTCCAATCCCTTAGATTTAGCTTTATGAAAGCCCTCCACATTAACCAGAAAGTTGTTAAATCTGAAAGGTTGGTTAATACTAACCTTTTTAAACAAGTTATCCACTTTGATAGGAGTATGATTAGAAATTTCAGGGTAAAAAAAATGGCTTTACTCTCTAAAAGAGTATTTAACCAATCCACTTCACCATGACTCTATCTAACTTTTTTTGAATGAACTAGTTTGAGCTTTGTTTGTTAGACCAAGTGAACCTATAACCTTTGGATTTTAAATATGTTAATTCCACATTCTATATGTAATCAAACATATCCTAGTTGTATTTGAGTAAATTATACTTCCCTTATACCTCTGATATGTATAGAGTGGAGATGCTTTTAGTCTTTGAAGAGAAGTCCATAACTCAACTCTTTTAAAAGTTGTATTAAAACCATAGACAAAGGTAGCTAAAGCATAAGAAATTTTCATTTTGAAGATAAGCTTTGTATGGATGAATTGCTCGTTGGTTTTCAGTTCTTCAACCTCTAGAAATTCCCCATCATAAACAATAATAATTCTTCCATAGGCATGACAGAGGTGGCTTATGAGAAACTTCCATTTGCTACTAAAACAACTTAATTTATTCATATTTTCTACTCTAAATTTGGTTTCCAGTAGACAAAATAGCGTAGGCTTTTCATTCAAAACAAAATCCCTTACAATATTAAGCTTAGAAGGGTTGTTTATTCCCTTAACATTCTAGACTATAAGAATCATATAAGATTTCTTTTTTCCTTTGGGGCCTTTCATACTGGTCTCGTTGCTATTCCTAGTTATCACTTGTTCAAACTATTCCTCTTGAGTAACTCCACTCTTATGATCTTCCAATAGCTGTTGAGAACCCTCATTTTCCTGTATGCCAGGCTCTTTATTGCAAGGATTGTTCTCGCTATCTTGTTTTTCATTTCCCCTCTGGTTCACTAACAAATTACTTGAATCAATTAACATTTGTTGCTGAAGTTCCAACGGTTGAACTGAGTCTAGAATGTTATCAATTCGGTCATTCTGATCTTTATTAAGTGGTGCACCATCGACCTTATCAATACTCCTATAGCCTTCATGGTTTCCTATCAAGTTTTTTGTTTCCACCGACATTTTTTTATCTTCTTAATTGACCTTCTCTATTCCCATCACCTACCAATAGTATCCTCTTATGAAAACTTTCCTTGTTGGTTTCCAAGCTTGTCCTTGTGCTTTTAGGGAAGGTATCCATTAATATATAACTAACACTTTGTCTTCTCTAAGAGAATGCCTATCTACCAGCCTTAGAATTGCAATGTTGTCTTTTATTTCCTTAGAAATATCCATACTCACACATAATCTAGCAAATTCAACACGTTTCCTCGAAGTAGTGTTTTCATCCATACAAATTGGTTTTCCCAAATAACTAGCTAGCATACTAAAACCTTTAGTCATCTAATATTCCAAAGGAATATTATGTACATTCACCCATAGAGGAATATTTTTCAATTTGATTTTCTTTAATTCCATTCCCGATTGCCAATTTTGAAGAAATGAAGGAAATAAGAGATGTACCAAAGGGCTTCTTCTATTATCATTTGAGCTTCAGTTTTAAAGAAGAAGGTAAAGATTAAGTTATCTTCCTTAGTTAGTATTGCCTCCAATAAGCCTCTGCCTTTCTAATTTCTTTGGGTCCATGCTTGTATCACAAGAAAAATAGGATTTTTATCCATAAAAAATCCAATAAGTGCAGCATCCCATTTCCTTGCTCCTTCTTGTAGAATGACAAGGTTTGGAGTCACCATTAGCTTGCCTTCAATCTTAACTGGTGGACTGTAGAACAAGGAAGACTCAGAATTGTCACCCCCAACTTGTTTCATGTCTTTCGAGCTATTTTTTGCTGTTGATACACACTACTATTGGAGATAAGGTTTTTGGGGGTAGGACAAGTGGTGGGGCAGAGGCTAGGGGTAGGGCAGGCTGAATTGTAGAGGGGGGACGGAGAATGAGGTTTAAAAGTATTAACAGGTTGAGTTGGAGTTGAAGAAGGAGAAGAGGAAGAGGAAAAGGTTGAGAGTAGAGGTGGAAAGTCTGTCTCCATTATATAAAGGTGGAAATTCTATCTCCATTATGTAGATTAATAGGTGTTTGATGTTGTTTGGTTTTGCAGGTAAGGATCACAAAGGAAGATCAAGGCCAGAAGGAACAACAGAAGAAAGTTTGCTATTAAAAATGAAGCAAGGATTATAACTAGGCAAGAAATTTTAAGGAGAAGAGGATTGAATGGTGCAGATATAGGGTTAGGGTTGGTTAGTGAGGACGAAAGGTTTAGAGAGATATATGAGTTTATCTCTCATCCCCATTGTGTTTTGTTGAGTGATCATAATGAGTTGTTAGATTTCATTCTAGATATATGGATATAAATTATTTAATTAGAGAATTAAAGATGAATTAAATAAGTTTAATTTATCTAATTCTAAATATGATTTAGGGTTATAATTTATATTCATTACTAACATATTTGAGAACCTAATAGGTCAAACATAAAGAATGTGTTGAAGAGAGAAAAGTTGTTTTTAATCAAGTTGAATTTGATTACAAAGTTTGAAAATCATTATGATTAAATATGAGATATTTAATAAATAAGGACCAATATGAGATATTGAATCTTATTTAGGCCCAATTGGTATTTAAATTAGAATTAAAATTTAACTGAAATTAGAATTTTATTTCAATTAGATTACTAAAAAGGTCTAAACCCTATTATAGATAAGCTTAGACTTTAAGAGATAGCACTTCTTGCCTAATCATCTCTATAATAGTAGTAAATTTCTTTTATCACGTTTTATCGATATCATTTACAGCCAAACATTTGTGTAGTGACAATAGTTAAGATGAGTTAGTTTAAAAAATGGTTTGAGAGAAATGACAAGAAAAGGATTTAACTCCATAATTAGGTACAAATTATGATTCACATTTTATTATATTTTGTGTATTAATCATGCTATGGATTTTATGCAATCCTCGCTTTGAAAAAATCAAACAAAAATATTACGAGTTAATTTCATTGAGAAAATTAGATCCCACCTTTAATTTTCTAACACCTATTTTTGAGATAAAAATTAGAGATACATGAAAATTTATTTTTCCTTTAAATATCTCTTTCTCTAAGTTAGTGTAAAATATTACTATATTAAGACTTAAGACAAACTAACTTTGTTTTATGGAGTTTAAAAATGAACAATGCAAGTGATTCGTTGACTCCAAATGAGAGACACTTAAATCTATCTACCAATTAGTTAGAGTGGTGATCAAATTTAACTTCTTAACATTTGTGTTACATAACTAAAATAGCTATCCCCATTTGTAGATCATGTTATATCGAAATTTAGACTTGAGCTCAACTCATAGACATGAAAAAGGAGGGTTAACTAGTAAGATTACACTCCTAACCTGTTAAATAATTTTTTCACAAAACATTTTAAGTTTCAAACATGTTAACTCAAACTTCCTTCACAAAAGAGAACCTAGGAATTTGATGTAAAATTATTAAATGCTATACCCTTATTTAGTGTTAAAACTGATATCAATAGAATTATATAAACTTCATTCTTGCTTAAATAGTTTACAACTAAAGTTTTAATCCCTTCTCTCCTCATATTCCTTCAATCTAGAAAAATAAAAGATAACTAGATACTATCATTATTTTTATACCTCCTGCTATTATCCACTCCACATTACTGAGTAAATCTAAAAGTAATTTATGATCCAATTATTCTGAAAATTCCATGCCTTTAATTTGGAAGAGTGACTCATGATCATATAAATTAAGAGTTAAGGTTAAAAATAACATATAAGATATGTTTTGACAAGAGTTGTCACCTAATAAATCTACGAGTCACATAAGATGTAATTGATAAGGAGGATATTTACCTAGTTCAAGTTTAGTTAATTTAATGAGTATCTCAAGATTAATTAAATTTAAATGGGATCCTAGGCCACTAGAGATATTAGATTAATGTTTTCGAATAATAGCGAGGACTGTTATTTCGAATAAAATAGTGAGAGTAACCAAATATATGATTAAAGTCCTAATATTATTTGGATGTCATGGTATATAATCAACTACTTTCTTTTTTTATATTTATATTTTATTTTGAGTTGAAATTGTGTTTGTTTAGTATATCTGATACTAACAGTTAGTGAACCAAATTCTTAGACACATGTTACGTTTCAGAAGATTTCTTAAAGATACAAAAGAAAATTTTTATGTCGATTATACAATTTTACTATTAATCCCTATTGAGGATTTGATGACAAAGTTTTAGAGATATATCAATAACACATAGATGACATAATGTAATGACATTTTGAGTTAACTAATATCTTATAAACTTAATAGCCTCATATAGATGTGTGTCAACACTATGATAGCATTATGTAAGAAGTTACATAAAGTAGAGCTAAAAGTATAGTATCTTAATGGAATTATTCTGCTCAGTTTAGCTTACTAAAAGCATAAATATGGATTACAATTAAAGGTATTTGCTATAGTATGATAGTAGTTGTCATTAGAAGAAAAATTAATTGCAAGATTTTTCTTGTCAATACATACATACATAGATACATACATACATACATATACATACATACATACACATATTCTATAACGACAAAAATATTTTTATCTTTTTATCTTATTGATAGTTTTATCTTATTAATAGAAATGGATTTGATAGAAATTGATATAAGATAGATAGAAAAATCAAGTGAGTAAATGACAGAAGTACATCTCGAAATATAAAAATGGGGTATTTCCGTCAATTTCAATGGGTTTTTTTATTTAGCGTATATATATTTCTATATTATTATTTTTATATTTTTATTATTATATACATATTCTTTTTCTGTTTTATTATTATATACATATTTTTTTGTTTTATTATTATTATTATTATATATTCCTTTTTTGATTATATTTTATTATTATATATTTTATTATTATTGTTTATATTATTATAGTTTATATTATTGTTTATAATATTGTAGTATATATATATAATTTAAATGCAAAATTATTATAATGTTTGAGACATCAGAAGAAATATATTATTGAATAAAATAGTTGATTCAAGTTTATGAAAATAGTTTTGTATGCGTTAGATCAAAAGGAAACTTATGATTATTTAACATAAGTGACAAGAATATAAAGTTAGATAACCGAGATTATCCTTTTATGCTATATTGGTTAGATAAATATAATAAGAATCATAAAGTTTCACATAATTATGAATCAGTTGAAGCTTATGATTGAAGAATAACCAAATCAACCTTTGGTGAAAGGATGATGATGGTATTGAATTGTTAAATCATATAAATGTGATGTGTGGATATAAGAGCAATTAATAAAAAGATGATACCTGTATTTCATTATATTTACTAATAATTTATTTGATATAGTCAAATTTATTAAATAAAATATTGATTTAATATTTAAAAAGTTTAGAGCATTTAAATTTGAGTATATGTTGAAACATTTCGATAAGATCGATGTGATTAGATATAGATTTATTTGGTTATTTATAGGGACTGAGATTCTACAGTGAATAATTTCACAACTATATTTCGTAATAGTATAAATTTGTGTAAGGAGAAAACATAATATGAGATCTGGCATAGTATAATATTTATTTCTTTTATATATATGCACGATGCAACAATTTACCTTTGGTAATTCCAATTAAATAAATTAATAAGATTTCATATTAGAAACATGATGCTAAGACTTTAAAGAGTCAAAGTTCACGATTTTGGGATATGATGCTTAGTTGGAGCATGTATTATCTAATAAATTTAGAACTAAATTAGATAATAAAAGGTTATGTGTTATCCGAAAGGTTAGATATAATCTTACAAATCCATTAAACAATTTTTTTTATTTCAATGAACACTTATAAAAGAATGGTTCTCAAGACAAATAGTAGGAGTAAGATGATATTTGAAAAGTTTAAATTATATAAACAATACATCCAATTGGAACTAGTTCCTTTGTTAATATATTTGATGTATAGTTGAAAGACTATGAGATGTTGAGAGATTTACTTTTATGATAAATTCAAATAGTTTGCTTTGGAGATGTTTGTGAATTTATCATATTTACCAGTAGGTTAGCGGGAATATTGTTGTCCTCTTCAGTAGGAGTATGTAAAGACATATTACTTATAGAGAGAACAATAATTCATATTTTTAATTTTTGAACATTTGATAGTCAGCAACTCTTATTAAATGTACAAAAGTTAATAATTTAATTTTTGGAATTAGATCCGCAAATATATATATATAGAATTTGTGTAGTATTCTAAGTTTAAGTTGAAAGATAATGTATTAAAGGTGTTTATTATTTAAAATATCTAATACTTATGAAGTATTAAAAATATCAATTATTCTATATATAAGTCATATTAACTTTAAACGTAAATCCTATATAAGGTATGTTTTACTTAGAACAATATTATTTTGAGATTGAGAAGGTTCTAATGCAGCAATGGTTGCTAATTAAACTATAATATAGTTTTCATTTGGTAGAAATGATTAATTAGATTAAGAAGTTCGTTAATAAACTTGGTATAATTCCTTGCATTGTTTAGATAATAATGTACTATAGAACATTAGAGCCTTTAGTCATATAAAAGGAGCTAAGGTCTCATCAAAGCTTTAAGTACGTATTTAGATAATTTCTCTTAATTATAAAGATAATTAAGATGAAAGTTGTAAGATTGAAGCAAATGCTCACTATAGAGAATTTTATAGAATTCTCTCGTTAAACCACTAACCTAGTAGTACCATGATCATCATATAGTGATGTGTTATAAGGTACTTAAATGGTTGGCTTAATGCAAGCAAGGGATTATTGGTTTATATCCTACATCCAGTAAGATGGTTGTAGTTTAATGACATAATTATTTACAGACATTCTTTATATTGTACATATATATATATATATATATATATATATATATATGATAAAGCTCATAACGATTGAACATTATTCTATTAAGATTGAACATTAGTAGAGTATAAAAAGACTAACACATTTTATATTTCTTTCTTATTAATGAAGTAACCAATCTCATAGACTAAAGTATGAATATACTTAAACAAATATATGGGTGCTTGCTAAAGAACAAGTTTACTAAACTGACACATACAAAATTTCATTTGAAATAGTACTTGTATATCTACTAAAATTCTCATTGTGATAGATTGAATAAGTAATTATTTGACTTGAGATCTCCATAGTATCTTATATAGAGATTGTTATGTTTTAATACTATTTATGACCTATTTGAATCGATGACAGCACAATTAATAGTCATTGGATATATCATAAATTATGTGGAGGTAATTGAGTAATCAATAAAGGATTTAACACTCTAAAGTAATTAGGGAGAATGCTCCATTATTCTTAACTAATATTGATTCAAAAAATCCTTAGCCAGGATGTTATTTTGTAAAATAATTGACAAATATCATTAACAGCAGAGAAGTAATATGATTATACTTTAATATAATAAACATGAATTTTATACTCTATGTCTAATTGAAACATTACAAAACTTATACACATAAAGGTTAGCCAAAACACTAACATTTCGAAATATTTAAGTGTTCATGATATATTGCTAGACTCTAATCTTGATTTATAGATATAAATTGTTGAATTACATAATTTAAAATGAATCAAAAAAATTTAATTGATCTAATCTTACATATAATTTATTGTTATAATTTGTTAACATATTTGAGAATCTAAGTCATATACAAGAGGTGCTTTAATCAAGAATAGACTAGAGTATAAAGTTTGAGAACTTTCATAATTAAATATAAGATACTTAATAAATAAGAATATTAGATGTTATTTAGACCCAATTAAAATTTGGATTAGAATTAATTATAATTATGATTAAAATTTAATTAAAATTATAATTAAAAAAAACCCAAACCCTACTTTAAAGGAGTTAGTAGTTCTTACCTAACTACCAAACCCTATCATAAAGGAGCTTGTAGTTCTTACCCAACTATAATTGTTTAGTGTTAAATTCGATCTAAGTTGGAAGAAGTCTTTTATCTTTTCTTGACTGTTTGCAATTACATTTCTATTACATCTCTTGATTAAAATTGGAAGAACTCATCTTTTCTTGGCTGTTTACAATTACATATCTCTCGATTAGAATTTAGCATCAATAGAATTATACAAACCTCATTCATGTGTGTCCCCTCTCCCAGTTATTCTTGACCTCCTCCTCTTATCCACTCCCCTAAGTACTTCCAAAAGTAACTTGTTATTCAATTATTCTGAAAATTCCCTCCGATTTCAATTAATTTGAGTTGCTTTAGGATTTGGAACTTCGCATTATTTACTTCTCCATACATAACGTGTGCTTTTTCGATTACGTCTTTGTCTACGTCAGATTAAGAATAAACTACATATCTTCTTGTCTACGACAGATTAAGAATAAATTATCTTCTTGCAATAAATAATTATGACACCAAGATAAGTGTCACAAAGTAATAAGCCAAGCAAGTTTAACATTACGCATTAGTCAAACTCCGTGCTTATCCACACAATTGGTAATTATAAACCAACTAAGATTAACTTCAAATGCAACACATTACTTTATTTATATCGGATCATCACGACAGGCCACAACGATTGTTCAAGGGTGGGGAATTTCCACAAACCTTACTCACATTAAAAGCTTAAAACGTACTAGTAAAATCGCGAGATTTGTAGCAACGTCAAAACGACACTATTTACACTGTCAACATCAAAGACTGCCACGGCCATGCCAGCCACCTTAGCGATGCTTGCTCCTAGTTTCTCCGCTGTAGAGCCTGCAGGTGATCAGAGAAACTTGCTTACATTGAATTCAGAAAACCACATGTACGGATAAGGTTATACAGCATAGTAGAACGCGTATTCGTTGATAAGATAATATTGTTAGATTCGCAACGCCGTCCGACATGAAAAAGCAATCAGATCTAACAGCTAGAAATCACTTGAGCACAAATAAATACAAATTACAGTACCATCTACATCGATGTGTATACTCGCATGCATCAAAAAGATCTATTCCCACGCGCCAGTATAAGACCTGAAAGATTAATTTTTCTCGTACGATTCTTTAACCCTCTAATCACAAACAGATACACTTGTATATGAGTTTTGGGAGTGATCTTAATTCTTTAAGTATTTAGTTACCAGTCATAGACCGTGGGAGAGTTGGGCTGTGATGGCTTGTCGAAGACGGCCGCGCCGATACCCTTGGTTGCCAGGTTGCTTCCTGGGTGGAACACGCTCCTCCACACGTTGTCCTTCCGAGCCGATGATGGGGTCGTCGGAGTCACCGGTGTCCCGGGTGTCGCCGGAGTTGTCGGCATCGACACCGACCTCTGAAACTTGCTCGTCTCTCCTTCTCCGTCTATAAAACAAGAATCAAAATAGTTAATTTCGAAGTAATATTGAATTTCATGACAGATACGTAATACAGTGGTAAAAGCCTTCTGTAATTGAAACGTCTTGAAGAATAATAACCTTTGACGTTCAAAGGAGTGGTGGTGATCTTTCTGAGCTTGCCAAGTCCGCGATCCGGCAAAGGTCCGGCAGTGACGTCGTCCCACAGTTTGTCCAACAGAACCATGATTGGTTTTGACTCTCTGTTTCTCCCCTAGTTTAATCAAGTACCGAGACTCCTTTAAGTGACTTAAGTGATTAGCTGGTCTGCATATATAGAAGATTGTCCCTAGAATGTAGATACCCACGATTGGTGTGGCAGATCATTCTTTGTCTATTTCCAGGGTGGAATAATTTTTGTCTCACGGGTTAAATAGTTATGTTAAGGGTGGCAATAGAAAGATGTTAGATGGTCGTAGAACAAAACTGGATAAGGATGAAGAGTCAGTAAAGGTGGGGTCCGCAAATTAATATCTATCGCATATCTCATCGAGTAAAGAGGAGTAGCTTGGTGATTTGCATGACAAGTGTACCCTTAACAAAAATTGTTTGTCCTATTCAGCGAGACAAGGTGGGGTCTATTGAGAGGAAAAAAAGGGCTTCGAGATTGACGTCGGGACCCACTTCTGATAATTTCATGAACTGACAAATGAGTGGCAGAATTCATCCATTTTTCTAAGGAAAAAATTAATGATCAAAAGATCCCATCAATTCGAATTTCTAATTTAATTTATTTTAATATTTTTATTATGAAAAATTAATTAGTTAATTTTTAAATTAAAACTAATTAATTAATTTTTATTTAATAATTTCTTATTACGTTAATTAAACTTTACATTTTTTATGGATTAAAACAGTCTCTTTCAAGTATATTTTAAATTCTTTAATTTTACTTTAGTCGATTTTATAACGGTTTAATACTGGTTAAATCTTTTAAACCTTAAACCTCTTATTTCATCTGTTAAGATATGATCTGATTTTTAAAATCCTATAAATAATATAGAGATGATTTTATTACTATTATTAAATTGTATATCTTATTTATTCATATGTATAAATAAATGAATATATGTTAATTATAATTTAAAAGAATCATTTCTTAAAGTTTATTAGTTGAACACGACATATTCTTCAAAATATAGAATATTGTATAAGATTCATATACATAGATGTATAATTTTGAAAGCATTTTTACAGTTAGTTGGATGAACATAGTATATTCATCAAGATCGAAATCATCGTGCGTTACTCTTATACCGAGTGTTAAATCTTTGGGTGTTTTTGGTGAAGCAAAGAGTGTTTCTTAAAAGTTTTTGGTTAAATCTGGAGTATGAAAATCCAATATGTACTAGAAGAGCAAGAGGCTCTCGAACCATTAAACCTAACCATAGACGTTCCTGAGGAGGGCACTACGGCCCAACATAGAAGGGACCGTGATGCATATGAATTATGGAAGAAGAAGAACTCTTTAGCTCGCATCACGTTGCTGAGTAGCATGGATAACGATATCATGCGTGAGTTCCGTAAGTTCGAAACTGCAAAGGACATGTGGTCCGCATTGGCTGCTCGTTTTGGAGGTGC
>JANKOE010000002.1:41345897-41366981 GCA_026284465.1 Erythroxylum citrifolium | reverse complement strand
GTTAGTTACAGAACTCAACTGAATAACTGATTCTTGAAAGATCAAGAAACAAGAAGAAAGAAGCAGTTATCAAGAAGTGGTTGAAGATGAAGGCTATAAATATTAGTCGGAGTTGAAGACTGCAGAAGTTAGAGATTTTGAAAGAAGCTTAGCAAGTTAAGAAATATTATTGTGCGAAAAACTAGAGCTATCACTTTCTGTAACAAAAGCTCAAAAACTCTTTCAGTTGAAAGAATAACAGATAGCCTGAAGAGGCTAAATGTGAAAGAATACTTGTTGTAAGAGACCTGAAGAGGCTAGGTATCAAAGAATACTTATAACATTGTAAAAGATAGTGAAATCTCAAAAAGATCTCTGAGGACTAGACGTAACCCACAATTTGGGGTGAACTAGTATAAATCGTCTGTGTCAACACTCTCTCAACTCTAAACTCTTAACTATCTCTTAACTTTGTATTTTCAATCTTACTATTTTCATACGAGAATTCAGAAAGTATTTTACAATATTGATTTTCAATAGTTTGACAAAAGAACAAGTTTCTTTTAAAAAAATTGTTGAAAAGGGGATCAGTAAAAAAGAATACACAATTCAACCCTCCTTCTTGTGCATTTGTATATCGATTATTAAGTCTTTATTAAAGTGTGATTCACTTAATCGAGTCATGTATACTGCGTGTATTTTTCTTTTGGCATAGACCCATGGCACGGTTTCATTTTATCGGTTGGACCGATAAATAAAGACATAGTGTCTTACTTGATTTTTATACCTAATAATTGCATATAATTTGTTTTGTGATTGGTGAGGAAACGATTGTCCAATCGTGTGCTAGGAACAAATGATTAAGCTACCCCCATACCTTTGACACTGGTACATTAAAATTGAGTCACCGTATCGACACCTTTCTACGGGACTTATGGGTGATTCCACATCTAGGGTCTGGACACTAACGAGGTCATTACTTACGGTCATGACGCTCTTGTTGACTGTAGTCCGGACTCACCACAGATGAAAATCGAGCCACCACTGAGTATCGGTGGGTGTACACATTAGTTTGGCCAACTAGTGGTGTCACACATGATTATTTTGGCTTATCCTAATATTGTTTTTCTGTCGAGATTTGATTGATACATACGATGTTTTTATGCTTTTGTGTACTGCAACTGGAACCTATGTTTACCGGATGAGTGAATTAATAGGCTAGGCCTATGTAGTTCCTAACCAGTATATGTTGAGTCATAGGCTGGGCATATGTGTTTCCTATATGCTGTATGTTCACTTTATAGGTTATTTATACTGTCTTGGTGTGTATCAAATTCTATTCGTGATCTATGTTTTTCCTGCTCACTGGGTACATGGTGTACTCACCTCCCTCCTCTTTCCAACCATGTAGGTTAATTTAGTGAGCATGAAGCTCTAAGTAGATTGTGCGATCTTTTGACAATTTCAGGATATTACCGCATGTGGGTAGTTTTTCCTTTGTACTTTAGTTGCATAGTGGCTCATGAACTGTTTTACTATTTTTATTACTTTAGTTATGTTGATATGTGATATAATTATATAAATTTAAGTCTTGACTGTTTTGTCATTGTAAAAGACCTTATGTATGAACTTTAATATTGTGGTTAAGGTTGCTTGAGTGGACTTTAAAGTCCTGAAGTTGTGGTAAAGTTTTTGATGTGAATATAGAAGTGTGTTTAAAATTGTTTGTAGGTTTTGGGATTTTTAAAATACAGCCGTTGTGCTGCCCAAGTTTTTCAAAAAAAAGAGAGAGATATTCAGTTAGCCTTGCATAGTCGAATTAAGAATATCGCGAGTGTCCTTAGCCCGGGTATGCGGCAGTTATCATGGGCCCGATGTGGTAACAGGTCGTAACAATAGAAATATGAAAAAGTGCCTAGAATACTAAAATTGACTAAAATTAAAGGTTTATTGATATAATTAAAAAGGAAACAATCTTGACTCTTGTTAGAATTTAACTATGTAAGCATTAATTTGAAAAGATAATCTACATTATGAAAAATTTCAAATTTGAAACCCAATAATGGCAATTTTTAATTTTTTATGCAATATGAGATTTTTATGAATTATAAGATAGTGTTTTTTAAAGAGGAGAGTGATTTATATAGAATTTTGGAAGATATAAACAATCAAGATGAAAATAAAAGAAAAGAAAAGGAGGAGAGCTTAAACCGTTAAGATTGGACGACCGTATGACTCGATTGGTTGACCATATAACTCGATTGGTTGGTGAATATTAATGTGTGGTTAACCATACTAACAACCAAATAAGTTATAAACTTATTATAATGAAAGAACCTCTTAGTCAAGGGGATATTGGTCGATCACTTAAAGAAATTGTTTAATCAATATACGCAAGTGATCAGGCACAAGAGCAACCAAACTCCTTACAAACTCATTGGAAAGAAATAACTACTACTTAGATAAATTGACATTGGTTGACCACAACAGGAAATTGGTTGACCAATATTTCTAATCAGTCAACCGAATTAGTGACTAAACACCTAACAAACTCATTAAAAAGCGAGGACGGAATCATACTAAGATATTAGTTTGTTGACTACTTAACTTGGTAAAACAGCCTTTGAAATCAAATTTAAACACCAAAACATTTAGTAAATCATAATAAAATTAATCAAGAAATATTAAAAGGGACTTTAATCACATAGAATCATGCCCAATTTTCTCTTCCGAACATGATTCATTAGTTTAGTGTAGTTATATCCCAATTGGTCTAGTTTATTAACAAATTTTAATTCAATATTCCTATTTTGCACAAAATCTTCTAAGTTAATATTCCTATTCGCACAAAATCTCTAAGTTTAGTTCCAATATATATATATAATTTTCAATTGACACATAAATGCGAGATTTTGTATATTATTAAATCATAAAATAATATTTACCTTTTGTTGAATATTACCTACAAATGATTTGAATGATATTTTTTATTTTAATCTATTAAAAGCATCATTTCTTTCTTACTATAGTCACTTGATTCAATAATTGGCTCTTTTTAAAAGTCTTTGATCATTTTTATTCTCGTTAAGAGCTATTCCACATTCTATATAAATATTTTCAAGAATTTCATGGACACAAAAAGGTATATTCATTAAGATAAAAGGAAACATAAACTCTTCAAAAATAATGCTCTACTCAATAATTACTATCTCTACTACATACAATTTGCTCTTTCTTTTTTAAAGGCCCTACAAAGCAAGGAAATCAATTTGTTTTAAGTACCCAAATGAACTTAGATCCTTAACTGCTAGTCTCCTTCTTCTTTTCAACCTACTTTTAGTCTCCTTGGTCTTTTCAACCCACTTCCTTTAAGGGTTTATTCCTATGCATTGTTTAATAAAAAAATATATCATATACCATGCTATATAAGTGATGATGGTGCATAAATGCATTACTTGGTATTTTATGTGTTCATGTGCAATGAGGAATATTCCTTTGAACATGAAATGTGTTGAATGTTCTCTTAATATAGTGAGATGACCAATCATGATTATATATATCATACCTACTATGAATGAAGGCTTGATGCAAGCGTTTTTTAAATCTAAAGAGGTGTGAATAGGTTTTTATATTATCATAGAACTGATGCCTATTCTTCCTTTGAGAGTATTTAAATATATACCTAAATTGTAAGCAATATATGAAAGCATAATGCTTTCTTTTACAATTAGTCCTAGTGGACATGACATGTGCATACATATGATTAAAAATGGATACTCCATACTCATTTGTCACATTATCCAATGGTTCTTCACTATAAAAATATTTTCCTTTTACAAACTTGGATTTAGATTTGGTTTTATTTCTATGGTTGATCTTATTCTATGCTTATTATTGGAATTATTTTAAGCTTCTAACATGTTTTCTAGTTTTTCAATCCCTTTAGTAAATTTTAATAATGAATTCTTGAGGGCATCAACCTCCTTTTTCAATGTTTCATTCTCATGCTTTTATGCACTTAAGTCATGATTATCATTAATGATCATATTTTAGATTTGTTAATGCGATGTAATTCACTTTTTATCACTTTTTTCTCATTCATGCCTACATCTGACTGTTTGAAAACTTTTTTAAGTTTGGAAGATTTCTTCCTTTTCTTACTCATGACTTATAAACCATCAACTAGTTCATCATATGTCAAATCATTAACAATATCACGCAAATTGGAGTTGGATATTGCTTCATCAATGTTCATAGTAGTAAAGCACATGTGAGCTATCTCACCTTCTAATTGCTCATCTTTGGATTCACTTAAGTCATCCCAAGTTAAGGCTTTAAGTGATTTTTTCTTATATTTTTTCCTTCTTCTCTTTCTTATTATTATTTAATATTTTTCATCATGCTTGACTAGAGGGCATTATGACTTCATGTCACTAGATTTTATACATTCAAAATAAATAATGATAGAGGATTTACTTTTTTTTATTACCTTGACCTTCCTTGAAGTCCTTTATTTTAGAGAAATCCTTTCTCTTTATAGATGTGAAATTGCTTCTTTATAATAAAAACAAATTAAGATTTTAAGTGACGTTTAGGGAAAATTTAATAGATAGACCTCTTCAATCTTTATAAGAGAAGGTGTAGACTATGATGGTGAAAAGAGAGAAAAGGTGGGGTTAAGGCATTGAACATCAAGGTTAAGTTGAATTAGGTCAGGTTAGGTAGAAGTTGGGCAAGTTTGAGCTTTAAGTTTGAGCTTTAAGTTGGCTCAAGTCACATCTTAGGGGGTTTAGGCTAGGTTAGGTAGATGACAAACCTAACATAGCCTATTTATATCCCTAATTATTACATTCTAATGCTATTTAAGGCATATCCTATCAGTGGTAGATCAATCAATAGTTATAGGTATGGCTTGAATTATATTGAGGTAGTTAAGCGGTCAATATATAATTTGTCACCATAAAGTAATTAGGAAGAATCTTATATTATTCTCAATTAATATTAATTTGAGAAATCCTTGATTAATATTGAATAACAATTTGAAAATAGTTTTCAGAATAAAATAATCAATTACTATTATTAGATAATTAATATGATTGGACCCAAATAAAGTAGACATTAATTCTATACTTTAAACTTTATCAAAATATTATATGATGAAAGGAACGAATTTTGAAAAAAATTATTCACAGAAAGAATAGTAAAATCTACTTTGATATCCTAATATTTTGTTAGTGATAATGTGTTGTTAAACGTCAATCTTGATGTAAGAATACTAATTGTTTAATTGGTGAATTAAAAGTTTAATTCATCAAATTATAACTACAATTTATGATTATAATTTATATTCATTATCAACATATTCAAGAACCTATTAAGTCATCATACACAAAGAACGGTTAAGGAGAGAAAATGTAAGTTAGTCAAGTTAGACTTGCTTGTCCAATTTAAGAAATTTTAAAATCAAATATAAAATATTTGATAAATAAAGATCAATATTATATATTGGATCTTATATGGAACTATTTGATTCTTAATTAGAATTAGTTGTAATTCTAGTTAAAGTTTAATTAAAATTATAATAATAATTCAATTAAATTACTATAAGGTCTAAGCCTATTATAAATAAGCATAGGCTCTATATGAGCTAGTTCTCTTGATTTATCCCTATTTACACCACTTGTAATGTTCTCTCAATTTATTCATAATGATACTATCAAAGGCTGAATATTTGAATTATTATTGTAGTTTTAAACATAACCCATGGATTTAAAGGGAATTAAAAAGTATAAAATTAAATTTCATAATAAGGTGTGGTTTATAACACAAAACATCAAAATCAAAATCAAAATCAAAATCACAGACTCAAAAACACTTACCCGTATTTCCCAAGAATATATAGTCATAAGCAATGATGAATAACTTTCAAAAACCATAGCAAGAACTCAACATTTAACGCTTCTACTCATAATCAATTGGCATTCATCACCTTTAGAAACTGAGCAATCTAGAGGTAGACTTAGGAAATGTGTTCAAATAAAATGTAGTCATGGGTGCACTCAAATACCATTCACATCTAAGACATTCCATAACTTTAAAAATCATTTCATTTCTCCAACACTAAGGGTCACATGCCAAAAATCATAAATCAAAGGACTTTTCAAGGTTGTAATGTAGGTAAGGATAAGGTGAGATGTGTTTGGGTAAAGTAACATAAAAGTCATCAAGCTAGTGAAAACAAGAAAAACACTCAATATAACATCAAGCGCAAAAACTAACATTCATTCAACAGTGGGTACCATCAATTATAATGAATGCAAAAACTACATTTCACAACTCAAATTCAAGCTCCCACACCATAAACCATATGAAGCATAACTAATTAGAAGGGATCACTCATGAAAATCGATGATATCAATACATTGAAACTATAAGGAGTGATCCTTCAAAGCCACATCTACCTCATATACATTATAAGAAAATCACCCATTCAATACAACTTTAGAAGGAGAAATAATTATGAATAAAATTTTAAATCAAATGTATTTCCTCCTTGATATTTTTATTCAAACATTTTTTCTCTTTCTGTTTCTTTTCCTTTTTCTTTTCTTTTATTTTCCTCTCTCTTTCTTTTTCTTTTCATTTGAAAATTGAAAGAAGCTACATCAACATGGAAATTTCATTGATAAAACATAAAATAACATCCAAACAATTATAACCATCCCACATATATGCATTCCCCCACACTTATACTCTTATACATCCACAATCATTAACAATCAACAAATTCTCCACTAGCTTTATGGCTTGGATAGGGCATTTGGTTTGGTTTAAAGCATCTAATATGGTTAGCAATAAAAGAAAGACTAATAAAGCTCAAGGGGGCTTAATAAAGGGAAAATTCACATTAACGTAAGCTATTTAACTAATGTAGTTTATAAAAAGAAAGAATGCCTATATCATTTCCATGTTAATGCATGTTATAAAAATGTGGTTTTGAATAGAAAATCAAATCAAAGTCAAGATGTACATGTCATGAAGTTCACATATAAACAAAAGACAATGAGACTGATATGAATGTGTTAGTCTATACAGGCTCAAAATCTCATTGGCTTGTGTCTACCACTATTCACTACTCTTCTAAAGATGATGCACATTGACCAATCACAAGACTAGAAGTACATGCTAAAGTTGCCATGGATTCTTCTAGTCAATTCACACTCTAATCATAACTATATAATCCTAGAAGCAATAAAAAAGAGAAACTATTTATATGTTTATTTGGTTCTCTCTCTCTTTTATTGAAAACTTAAAAACATGTAAAATTAAACAAACTTAGAAACACACATGCATATAAAAAAGAAATGCGAAAATGTAAAGGAAAAGAAATTAAATTCCCTTGGGTTGTCTCCTAATAAGCGCCTTTGTTTAGTGTCGCTAACTCAACTCCATACTTTCTTCACGTGACAAAATTATGATCTTCAGGTGTCACATGCTCTTCCTCCACTTGCGGTTCTTCAGGATAGGGCCTAAGTTGATGATCATCCATATTCATCATCTTCCCTATCCTCTAACTCTTGATCTCTACTGAGTCCCCGCACTTTGGAAATATCTCGAATATCTCTTCACCCTTTTCTTTCTCATCCAATTCCTCCAACCTACTAGATGAAGGTGAAGAGTTAGTCTCAACAATAATTATGGACTCAATACTCAGCTTTGAGCTAAATGATATTTCCTTTTTTGGTTTGAGCTCCTTCTCCACTTCTTTGACACAAGCAAATCCTTGAAGAGTTCGCTCAAGATTCTCAAAGCTCCTTCTCACTTTGTAAGGTTTCTTCCCTAACGTCTACTGTGTACACCTCAGGTTATGACTACTCCTATTTGCTTTATAATGCTAAGCGGATAAAAGTTTCCATCATGGAGTCTAGATGTTGTATCATGGTGGAATTGCCTCATTTCCTATTGAAACTGCTATTGTACACCTACTGAAACTGTTGTGCACCCTGTTAAAGTTGCAAAGTATTCGCATTCATAATATTAATCAATTCTTCTAGAGATGTATTTGAATTTTGTTGGCTCTCTAAATTTTAAAAACTAGACCAAAATTGTCTTTCCGTCTTGCTAAAATTGTAGTATTCTGTTGAAATTGTTGTATACCCTATTGAAGTTGTTGCATACCCTGTTGAAATTGAAGATTGTTAGCAGTAAAAGTTTTGAAAAATTCATCCAAAGATGTATCTAAACTAGAAGAAAAGGCTTCTGGTATATGCAGGAATTGATGTGTATCCTGTAAACTATCATGGAAGTAATTCTATTAATTATCCCATCTATAACTAAAGTTCATATGATGACTCCAAACTTGGTTATAAGATTGGGAATATGAGTTGTAGAAGAAGTTACTTACTTCCATTTTTTTTCACAAATACTAAACAAAATTGAAAATATCAAGAAACAAATGTAAAAACTAATTATGAATAAATATATACAAAACATTAATTAAAATCAAGATTAAAAACTAAAACACACACTCCCCAGCAATGGAGCCAAAATTGACGTTATTGCATCATAACGCTATGCAAAATAAACTAGACCTATAATTATAGTAGTGGAGTCTAGGTCAATCCTTCAGAGAATGTGTGTAAAGATTTTGAAATAAAAATAATCAGTATTTAGGTTATGGGGGATTGGTTTGATTTCGAATAAGAAAATAAAGTGAAACTAAACTAGAAAAAATTCAAAAAATGATGAAAGTGATGAATTCATTAGGGACCCGGTCATCGGTTCTATCTTGACCTACACTCAATTAAACAAACTTCATTGAATTATTGTTATCTTACCTCTCCTAGTGACTATTAATCGTAGGTTAACAATAAGCTCTATTAACTACGGTTTTCCTTTAAGTCGTGTTTAATTAAGAGATGCTTGTTAATTAAACCTAGCTATCAAACAACCTTGAATATGATCTCTATATTTAATTTGACAGCCATATTACGAATTAGGAAAATAGATTAATCAAGGCAACAACCCTACAACATCGGGTTATTTAGCCTAGGTTATGTTATGCCTAATGATTCGACACCAATCGGAAACACAACAATTACGAATTGTCTCCCTAATGATCCGAAATCATTAGTTGCTACAAATGATTCTCAACATAACAATTACAGATTATATTGAAGATTCTATCAATGGGTTTGCAATAAAACAATCCAATAAATGCATTAAGATCATCTTAACACAATACCCAAACAATAAACATAGGATAACACAATTAATCCTTAAAGAGAGCAAGAACAACAAAAACAATGAAAGATAAGCTTAACTAGGTTCTTCGATGTTGACGTCTCCTCTGAACGGACGTTAAAAAGCTAACCCTCTAGGGGTCTCCAAAGGAATGGAGCTTTGTCCCTTCTCTTCTTCAAAACTAAGACTCTTCACTCTAAGAATGAAACAAACGACACATGCTCTCTGTCGTTGCACAACATCTCTTCTATATTAAAAAGTTAGGTTTTTCTAGGTGAGGTGGCAGTGTCTCATAGCTGTGCAAAACTTCTTATAAGTGTGAGAAGTGTCTCACGGTTGTGAGACACCTTGTATGGGTGTAAGAAGTGTCTCACACCCATGTTAGTTGGAAGTCACTTCCTGCATTCTCCTTTTGATATTTTTGACATATAATCATCATCTTCATGCATTTTCTTGTCTCCTCTTACTCTAATCTGTCTCATTCTTTCTCTATGAGGACAAATGATTGTGAATCTTCAAAAAACAACTCAAATATTGTGCTTTTGACTCACTTTAGCTTTTTCACTTCCGAATTGTACCTAAAATCATGTATAAACTAAAGCGAGTATCTTAAGTATTTTCATATAGTTAATCACTAAATGTTTTGAAATAAATGTATAGTCAATTAAGCACATACCAATAATACATAATTTATTATGTTTGTAGACTAATTACGTTATAGAATTAAAGTGATGTTGACTTTTTAAAAAATTTCTTTCATTGCATGTGATGAGATTACGTCCTAATTTCCTAATAATTTAGGTAATGAATAGATACTATATTAATGGAGACAAGTTAATTTTATAAATCTTTGATGAATCTTTTTAAAATAATATAAAGTTTGGGAATAAATCTAAAGTTGTAGTTTTGGGAAAAGGATAAATAATTATTCAAACCAAAGGATTACTCAAATAATTGTGAAATGTTCTTTTTATTCCATATTTAAATACTAATCTTTTAATCATTGATCAATTGTAAAAGAAAATTTATGATATTTTTAAAAAAGGATATAGTATACAAAATTAAAGGTGATAATTGAGCTTAATTAATTAAGTCAAAATGATTATTAAATAGAATGTTTCGCCCATATCTTTATAATATTGACTATACATGTTTTTGAGTAAAACTAAAGGAGATATAGTTTTTGTAAATAGAATACTAGTATAATGTTAAATATAATTCAAAGATTAAAGGGTTAACTTGGATCATAATATTTTCACCAAAATTTTAATTTAAATCTAAACATTTTTATATATTAGAAAATAAAAAAACATATCTATCATTGTATATGGGTCTCTCACCATATGTATATTCTATCTGGCAAGTGAGGCCCAAAAAATAATAATAATATATTTTTCTCCTCTCTTCCCTCTCCCTCTCTTTCTCTTCAACTCTTCATTTATTCTATCTACTTCTTTCTATTATCTTAATTGCCTTCTCAAGCAACATACTACTAGCCACAAGTCATTCATTTTCACCAAATGGAAAAAGCACCACATAACGAGATCATATACAAGATTTCAAAGCAACTCTACTTAGGGTGCATTAGAGAGTCATTGTAGTTCTTGTTTGCTCATAACTTAATGAGAGTGGCCAAGTGGGAGATAATATGATGTTACTACTGAAAATAATAACATGCCAAGATAAGAAGTTAGCAGAGATATTTTTCGAAGAAAGCCTACTGACAAGGATTTTTTGTTGGAACTAATTGTTATCAGCCCCAAACTTAATATGTCCTTTGAAATTTGGTATATGATTAATTCTATATTTGATGGGTTAGATAAAATCATTAGATGTCGAAGTAGATATATTGCTTATAAAGTTTTATGGAAGGTAGTTGTTAGTGGAATATGCACGCACACTTTACATAAGGAATGCTCCATTAGTCAGTCTAGTGTGCAATAGGATAGGGAAAGAAAGTGGCAGCCTCCTCCGCGCGGTTGTTTGAAAATGAATATAAATTGAGCAGTCAACCCAAATAATGGTTTATCTACTATAGGTGGTTTGATAAGAGACTATAATGGTTTTTGGATTAAGGGTTTTGCTAATATTGGTAGGGGCTTAATTCTTAAAACTGAGCATATAGGAATTTTTCATAGATTGTTTTTTGCATGGAGTCAAGCGATAATGAATGTCTTGGTGGAGTCTAACTTTGAATTGTCCATTAAGCAACTTTTAAATGGAGAAGCTATGAATAGCAATGTATACCTAGCACGTGCCTACGGAGGCTAACCAATGTGCGGACGTTATTGCAAAGTATGCTCATTGTCTTATGAATTGTTCTTATGTTTTGTTGTATCCTCCACTTGGGTTGTGAGAGCTTTTGATGTATGATAATCAAAATCCTCATAGTATTGAGTAGTTTTTAGGCTTGTTTCCTATTCAAAAACAAGGTAGAGAGAGGTTTAACCCCTTTTTCTATTAAAAGCATAATAAGTTCATAAATCTTGAAGAAAGAATCCCTACGGCTATGCTTGGTTGGACATAAGGTTTTTAATGAAATGGAATGGTTTATAATGAAATCAAATGTAAAATTAGAAAATTGTTGTTTGGGAGGGATGAAAGGGTTCATAATGTAATATAGTGAAATGTTGTTTAGGAGATGGATGAAATAGAATGTAATGTATGTATATAATAATGAATGACTATTCTACCCTTGATAGAGCAAAACATATGTTAATAAATATAGAACATAAGGTTGAGGGTATAATCGGTATTATAAAACATTATTGAGGGTATATTAGGTAGTACATATTATCATTTTATATTCCATCCTAAACCTCTCAAATCGGAGGTAACTCATTTTTACTGTTTAGGATGGAATAGGATATAATGTGAAACCCTCCCCTTCCATCCTATTCCATTATAAGCATTCCTTTTAAATGATGGAATAATATTACATTACATTCCATTTCAATACTAATTGCCCTACCACACATAGCCTAATTGAGCATAATATTACCCTTTCTATAAATTTCAAAATTTTGAGGACCTAAATAAGAACCTAGTCTAGCTATCAAGCATCTACTTGCCATTTACCATGCACCTCACTCATTCAAACACAAACCAAATCTCGTTATTACTTTTCAGTGTTGCTTTACTCTCTCTTGTCGTCATGCATTCATTGTTGCACCGCTTCTTCATCGATCACTCCATTTGCTTCTTCAACAGGATTCGCTACTTTTGAGCTTCTCTATTGCACCGCTTCTTACTTGTTGCTCCTTCTTCGTTGTTGGCTCGTTGTTGCTTCTCTATACTACTGTTGCTTCTTCGTTGTTGGCTTGTTATTGCTTTTTTGTGTTGCTACTTCTCCTCTCTACGTTGCCTCGCTTCTGCTTCTCTAATCAAATAACAAGTTATCGCTTGGAACACTCAACATAGATCCATCAACTTTTGGATAATGGAGGATAATGCAATAGTGAGAAAAATTCTAAAACATACAAAGGAAATAAGTCCAAGTGTATGGCGTACAGGAGATGTAATAGCATGTGTGACATGTCATATACAATGAACATTACCTTTTATATTGTTTACCACTTTCGTAGTAGATAGAATAGTGAGAGGCACATATCATTCTCTCTTAAATTGAATGTACCAAATTTGTAAAGATGTTTTTAGGTTGAAAATATGTTTTCCTTTTATCGAGTTTAAGGCTTTTTTTTGCACTAATTCAATTATATGATTTTTTGTCTAACTATTATTTAATATAATTATGACATATATTTTTTAATTAATAAATTATGTGAGAAAAAATGTTTATTCATATTAAGTCATGACCAAAGTTACGAATATTGTACCAATCCTAGTACCAGATTGGTTCTGATACAGTACTGTACAATTACCGGTACCGATCAATATCGGGTACCGTTTCTAGTAATTTTAAAAATTTATGAAATAGTCCTTTTTTAAAACTGTAAAATAATCTATTGACATATTGTACAGTTTTATTATATACTTTATAAGTTTACATCAACCCTGTCTCTAAAAATCATAATAAAAATCAATTAATATGAAATAATAATAATTTTCAAATATTTGACATATAAATAATAATCACAATTAATATAAAAAAGATAATCGTCATCATACGAATATAAAATTATGAACAATACAAAGTATTAAAAATATTACAATTTTATCATATAATAAATAATAATTACATTAAAATATCCAATAAAAAGAACAATAAATATCCTTAACTCTCAAACTATTACAATTTATGATAAGAGTTCGTGGTGAGGAAACAACTAAGTAAAAGTGAAACCTGAAACAAAAATATTTAAAATTACATTACATATATAGAATTTAACATATACATCAAATATAAGTAAAATTAAAAGAAAGGAAAAACATAAACCTGAAACTTTATTTAATTGTCTACGGGATGATACTCGCTATAACTGCACTGACCCTAATTATCATTTAGTACAAAATCCTCATCACTGAGAGGAGCCTCATCATCATCATCATTCAAATTCAATGCACCAAATGACATGTCAATGCTTTCTCATCCAAGATTATCTTCCAAGTCTTATACATCTACCAAACTCGGTTCCTCAGAAACCCAATCCGTCAGACGATCGATATTATCAATAAAAATTGAATCTATTGAACTCCTTGTGTTATTAAGAGTCCTAGTAAACAATAAAATATAATTATCAGAAAATTATAAGAAATTATATCGAAATTAATAATGATAATAATATACCGTTCCTGAAGTTTTTAATTATAACGAATGAAAACTAAGTGTTCACAGCCCATTGCATTCACACATTGACTTAAAATTCAAATTGCAAACCTTTGCAATTCTGGAACACCAGTTCCGAATTGATCTCACCAAGAAACTGTAAGTCATAAATAACAAAAGTAACGTTGAAAAAATATGTGATAATTAATTTTCAACATATAAGAAAAAAGAAATAACTAATACCTAAAGAAAGTTTTGCTCTTTGTTGAATAACAGTTGGCATTCCAGAATCTCCAGAAGACTGCTTATAAAGCTCCATTTGTGAGCTCAAGAGATCTTGCATCATTTCATAGCCAACAATTATTGCAATAGTGAATAGCATTCGTCTACTAACTTCAGCTTTCTTTGTAAAATCTAGTCTGAAATAGACAATAGGATTCAAAAACTCCCCAGTTGTAAATAACAGAAAAGAAAGTTTCCTTTATTATCTCTCACTGATGATCGTAAGCTACGGTGTGTATAAAGAAGGCCTATATTTTATATTAGCCTTGACTGCTTCATTTGCCCTCTCCATGACATCAAAAAAAACCCTTTGTTACCTTTTCTTCACTATTAGCCAAGCGAAGCACCCTCACCCAAGAATCACAAACTTAGATAACAAATTGACATTAAGACCAAAATTCTCTATCTTCCAATATAATTATGGAAACCTCCAATTCATCATTAGATCTAACATGTTAAGATGCAAATTATTTACCACTTGTAAAGTTTCGTCTTAACTATTTCTTCATTGTAACGAAAGACTGAAGTGATAAGAAATTTGTTACAAATCTTGTCACAACTGGACGACACAAAATCCTACAAATGGTAAATTCCTTTCTCATTAAATTCAACACCCATGCACAATTATAAATGAACTTAGTCATCTTTTTAGCTTTCTGCGTAGTCTCATCTATTATAGGAAAATACATAGGATCCCCTATATTCTCTAGCATTAGGTCAATGCAATATGCAGCACAAAGAGTAAATTTATACTTAATATGTAACCCTTTTTCTTGCCGCTTTATAAGCAGAATCATTATCAATAATGAACTAAACAATATTTTTTGGCCTTACTTCATTCATAACTTTATCAAATATCTCAAATAAGGTATCAATATTTCTAATAAGGTCAAATGCATCAATAGACTTCAAAAACATTGAGTCATTTGAAGAATAAACCAAAAATTAATATTAGGCTCTTGTTTCCTATTTTTCCAACCATCACATATGATTGAACACCTATAAGTAGCCCAATTCACTCTTCTTTCTGCCAAATAACTTTTAATTTCAAAAACTAAGCAACTCAAAAGTTTACCTCTTAAGTCATCAATCGAAGGAGCTTTGTATCTTGGATCGAAAGAGACTATAGCATCCACCATAGGTTGATAATAATAAGACTGGGAAGCATTGAATGATGAACCTATATCATACCACCATCTAGCTACTATCATATCTACATTGTGAGCTACATCTCTTGATTGTATGGCACTATGAATTAAAGGTTGGGCTCTAAGAGTTATTCATGGTGCAAAAACATTAGTCACCTACCTTCTTTTCCTCACATTAGGTCCAGGTGTAACATTCACTTCTTCCTAGGCTTGGGATGGAACACTACCACTACCACTACCACTATCACCCTCAACATTTCCGCAATCGAAAACCCACAGATGAACTTCCACTACCAATTTGATAATTCAGTCTCTCCCTTCTATCTTTCTTGTATTGCTATTCTTCAAGCAAAGTTTTAATTTTCCATTTCACATCATGAGTTACTTTTTTTACAGGGCCCCAGCTATATGCTTCTTTCATTTGGTGATTCCTTCACCTTTTAAATGCTTAGTACATAAGCAAATAGTATGGTTGCTCATAGTGGGGAGCAATGCAACATAAGTCAAAGTTGGATCATTGTATCTTCTTGAAGTAGTTTGATCAGGAGTACTTGAACTCTCTTCCATTTATCTGTAAAAAGAAATTAATGCATATATAAAAATAATTAACCTATTATTTCATCGAACACAATTCACCATAAGTCAAAAACTAAAAATTCCATTATTTAACATGCATAATTACATAGGACTTGCTTTCTTCATCCATTTTGTGGGTATAAATTTTTACTTGAAGTGGAACGCATAGATTGTGGTGAGCCCCAGATTCAAGGATGCTTAAAATTCTCGGCAATTCTCGATGCTATGTCTACGAAGAGCTCCATCATTATTCGGCCCGCCGGAGCTCCGCCAATTGACATGTCGAAGAAGACCTTAGGGTTTGCCATTGAATTGAGCATTTGTGAAGTACACGATTAGTGAGGAGGGGCTAGTTGGTTCTTAGATCTGCTCTCTCCATACTCGGATCTTCACACACGGTACGCTTTCACTCTTTGATTCTCTCTTCCTGGTCTCGATTCCTCATTTTTTAGCTCTTCTCTTGCTTCAATCTAGCTCCGTTGCTTATGTAATGAATTATTCGAGAGCTTAATGACTGATTTCTGGGATATTTAGCTCTTTCTCTTGTAGTTTTGGGTTTTGACCGAGTTTCAGCGGGTATCGCTTGAAACCTTACATTACTTCACAGCTCTTTGAATTTTCAAGTTTTTTTAGGAACATTAATTCATTCCTGTTTGAATTCATAGCTCCTAACTTAGTGTGATAGTGAGAATGTACTGATTTTCTCGTATATAGCCTCTGAAGTTCACTATTAAAACTGGTCACCGGCAAGTTTTGTTGGACCCCAAACTTTTCTTGGAAGCTAGAACTGTTAAATGAGAAATTGTTAGTGATTATTCATGTATAAAGAAAAGGAGCATTCTTGAATTTGAATGAAATAGAAAAGATGGTTTAGATACAAGATGAGTTATATGTGAAATGTTGGAAGTTAAAAGCTAGAAAATGTAATTGAAATAAATTCATTGAGTGTGCTTTGGTGTTGTAGCCATAACTTTTGCTCTAGTTATCCAAATTAGGTGATTCTTAATTTGGATTAAACTAGAGAGATAAGGGTACAAATTGTTCGATGAAATCGAGTTTCAATTCAGCCTCTAAGAGTATCAATTTTCAGATCGAAGTCAAGCGCAGGATAATGTTTTAGTATAAGAGCAGTCCAAAAATATTTGGGGTATAACTTTTGGACTATGGAACCAAATTGAATGACTTTGATGGCATTAGAAATTGAGACAATGAGGAACATTTTTCTAGAAGGAAGTGCAAGCAAATTCCTTCAATTATATGATTAGAAAAAGGTTTTGATTTCTGGAAGGAGTTAAGCATGATTTGAATAATTTTGAGGCTTTGCTAAATTAATTATTTTTTCTAATTGTAATTAACTATCATGTTGATGTTGGTGGGATTTTTAAGATATGGTTTGGTTGAATTAAGTAACAAGGGTGTGAATGTATGAGGACATTTTGGGAAGAACACTTAAGCATTAAGATTATAAGGCTTTGAAGGAAGGGTATATGGGACATTTTAGACTCATTAATGGCATGATTGCAATAAAAGGTGGTCATGCTTGTTAAGAGGAGAGAGGAGCACGAAATTAGAAGAAAAAGAACAAGAAAAGAGAGAAGAGAGGGAGAGAGTCGGTGGAGAAAAGGAGAAAGAAGAAAGAAAATGCTAGGGTTTGATTTTTTTTTGTTTTCAAGAAGGATTTTGAGTTGATTCAAGAGGGAAAAAGGTGGAAGAAGATGAAAGCCTTCTTTTGATCCAAGAAACTCTTCATTTGGTAAAGGATCAAGGCAAGGGCATTTTTGATTTGTTGGATTTTAAAAAGGTTTGGTTTAGATAGCTTAAGAAATGTATAAGTTTAAGTTTTCTAAGATCAATTTTGGTGATTATGTGTTATGGGTTGTCCAATTTGAACTCCTTTTGATTTGGGAATTTTACCTTGGATGAAGGAGATTAAGAGAGGCAAGAGGAATCAAGAAAAGACAAGGGGAAGCAATTTGAGTCAAGTTACAAGCAAGGAATCAAGGTGGGTTTCATGTTTATAATTAAGTAATGAGCTATTGATGTTTTTGTTCAAATCAAGAAAGAAAAATTCTTTCAATTACTTCGTAAATGTTTCTTTTATTGCTTTTGAATGATTTATGAGATTGTTATATGTTTTGGTGTATGAATTTTGATGATGAATTGTGAAATGAGGATAGAAATGCATGTGAAATATGTCATGCTCATGAAAGATAAGATTTCAAAATGTGCCATTTGGGCAAATTGTTTGCAAGTTATGAGATACATGATTATATGGTTTTGTGGTGGTCCCCTAAGTATGTCAAGTGCACTTGTCTAAAGGCTTCTCCTGCCTTCCCGCTAGTGGCATGGAGCTCCTTCATGGACTCCCCTAAGTTCACGGTTACACAAGACTACTATGCGGAAATGTGTAGTACGTTCTGTTTTGGATCCACCCAAACCATTCTGATGTGCTTATGTGTAATTGTGACAAATTTGATTAATTCATTATGTTTGATGTTATGAATTGCTTGATAAGGTGTGATTTTGGGAAATGTGTTGCATGGATTTCAAAGTGAATTTTACAATGGAAATAAATATTTCAATGGTTTTTGCTTGTTTCTCGGTTATAAACTTATTACCCACGAGCTTTCGAGCTCACCCCCATTTCTGTCCCAACTCCAGGTGTTGAGCAAGGGACCGAATGCAAAAGGAGTCAAGGCATCTTTTCAATAATGCATATTTTGTATTAGAAGTTAGTTTATGTAAAACAAAGCTGTAATTGCATTTTGAGCAATTATCATTCAAGTACATTGTGTAATTTAGGGATTTTGCAAAATGATGTATTATGGCATGAGATGCCAATAAAGTTTGCAAAACTCTTATTTTATGATGTAAATGAAATATGGATTTGTGTATGGATTTGAAATGTGACTTTATGTATGGATGATGTGAGTTGAAATTAGATATAATTAAAGAAGCTATCCACTTGAGTTAGGGAACTTAGAACAAGAACTATTGTTATATATATATAAGTGAGTTATTATGGAAAAGAAAGATAGGAATGTTATGAATCATGAAATGTTGTTGACTATGAAGAGCCAAATGAATTGAGGTTCAAAGTTTGATGAATTCCAAGTGTTAGTTGAATTATTATGAATGATGTTATAATAGAAGAAGTAAAGTTGGGAATGTTTTGCAAGTTTTTACAGGGATAAGATTTATGTTTTGACTTCCATGGAAAATCTGGAATAATTTGGGTAGAATTAGACAAAGTTGCCTTCATGGAAGTTGTAGCTTTTCCTCTTAGCTTTCCAACGCTATGAAGTTTGTAATTTTTAGATATTGGAGTGAAAAGATATGAGCATTATAAATGAAGATGCAGCATAGGAAGTTTAAACATGACAATCATGGTGAATAATGAGAGTGTGTGGTTGTGATGAGTAATTTGAGTTGAATTTTGGGAGTTTGATGCACCCAAATTGGTAATTGAATGTTTTAGGAGTGTTATTGCATTAGAAGAAGTGAAATTAGTAAGATTATAAGTGAATATGATGTTAGATTGGATGTAAGAAGCATTGGAGGGGTTTGGGGGACCCTTATGTCTGTTAGAAGGACATAATGTTCGTTTAATAGACCTTCTTGGGTGTTAAAACACCCCCAGCCTCACCAATGTCCGTTTAACGGACATGGGTGTCCGTTAAACGGACTTTCTCGGGCCATTTTGGCTCCTAAACCCGATACATGTCCGTTAAATTGACATTCATAGGATAGCTTCAGGAAATCGCAATTTTTGACCCTTTTTGAAGCAGAATCTCACTTTGTGGTTTTCATAAACATTTTAGATATTTAAGTCTTCTTTCAAATGGTCTAAGAACAAAATCAATCTGACATTTGTGCTGAAAGTTATGATAATCGCGCCAAGACATATTACTGCATGATTGAGGACTTCAATATGTTTGATCATTTTGATCACAACTTCCTCATCCGACCTCCGAATGAGGTGATTCTTGAAGCAATAGGTTTATAAGATATGTTTCTATCTCTCCATGAAAATTTGTGTCTTTTGGACTTGTTTTGAAAAGTTTGCATTAGAGAAAGTGAGGCATCGGTTGGAAGAGCATGATTAGGGTATGAACACCCTTTAGCTTTTTAAGCATATCTTGATCTATAGAGCTTCGATTAAGATGATTCTTGTTTCAAAACAAACTAGAGACTTAGAGCTATAATTTCTTTGAAAAAGTCAAATTGAAATTCAGGTTTGAAGTTTTCCAAATTCTGTTCACAAATAGGAGAAATGAGTTCGAGTATGGTGATTGATTTGTGTGGGCACGCCATTGAACAAATTGTGAGGGAATTTTTGGGATGTTATGCGAATGAAGATGAACTAATGATGGCTAATGAGGGTTCAATGTAATAACCCTTTAAGGTAATGTGCACGCTCACGTTTCATATTTTTGCAAGAATTAGATTCTAGAATCAAGCGGGATCCAACATAGGTGGTATCAGAGCAAGTGTTGGACTCTGGAAACAAGCGGGGTCCAACAGATGTATGAGTCCGCAAGAGTTAGGCTTTGAAAACGAAATCCAACATGAGTGGTATTAAAGCAAGAGTTAGGCTTCGAAATCAAGCGGGGTCCAACAATACCAAAGGTGGTAAGGTATTGGGCAAAGGTGACTTTGATGAGTTGATTGAAATAGAGGTTATCAACTGAAGTCTTCTAGCTTATGAAAGATTCCTACTATTGAAACATCTAATTCTTCTTTCAATAGCATCACATAATGACTAAAAGTCCTCTTTTATGATTCTAGTTTAGTTATAATTGGAACCCTATGGTATTTAAAAGGGAGTTTCTTAAGTTTAAAACTTATAATAGTTGTCAATTTAGGTTGTTGAGCCTATTACTTAAGATAAAGATACAACTCTTCTCCATGTTGATTTTGAGGCTAGACATGTTACTGATTTGCTGCACATTTTTATATAACGTTCATTAACTACAGATAATAAGATAAGATCATCAGCAAAAGAAAGATGATTTATCTTTTTTTTTTGTACTTATAGTGGTAGCTAAAGTTGTGGTGATGCTGTCGCCTGCAACCAAATATAAAAGAAAACACTTCCGTTAAAACAAATTAATGTAGTAGCGGTAAGCG
>JANKOE010000002.1:41281163-41314689 GCA_026284465.1 Erythroxylum citrifolium | reverse complement strand
CTTTAGGGCACAAATAATCAGTCCCGTCGATCAACAAGTCGACTTGTCGCTTGTACAAGGCGACTTGTCGGGACTGAAAGCATACAAGTCGACTTGTACAACCTACAAGTCGCCTTGTCACTTACAAATACTTACACATGTGTGATAGGAGCTAGAAGTTTTGCTATGATTAGAATATGAAAAACTTATGACTTGAATTTTTGATCAAGTGGATATAGTGAGTAAATAGGAATTAATTGATACCATTGGAGAATTGAGGTATTTCAATGTATATTTAGATTAGGAAATTTTTCAAGTATCAAGATAAATTGGTATATGAAAATTGCAAAGATTAAGCCTATGAGTTAGTGATATTTGGCATGAGTAATTAATTGACAAATGACTTGGCAAGAATGTAACAAATGGCATGGTTAATAAGTTGACAAGTGGACAAATGGAAGTGTTGCAATTGGCAGCATAAATGGAGGGCAAATGGGAGTCATGCATTGGAGATATATGTGGCAATACATAATGAAGACACGTAGTAGCTTAGGTGTCAAGCCTTTACAAGACTTTGGTAGCCTTCATTTGGCTCTCTTTTCTCCACCACCGATTCTTTGCTCTGCCTTTTTACTTTGATTTTGTAAACTCCTTTCTATATGCTGCATGAAGAAGCTCTCTCATACGAATTTCTAAGATGATGTGCTTTGGGTGTTAATAGCACATTACATCTATCTTGGTTTTGGAAGTGTATTAGTTGCTTGGAAGGTGCTGTAATAGTTGGATTCTTGGAGTTGAATTTGAAGTTTAGTAAGGTAAGGGAATTATAAACTTGGTATCTTATGATAACATGTGTTGTTTAATGTTTGATATGGATCAATTGTGTACTGAAATGGGAAAGAATTGAGGTTTGATACATGCTAGAAACTGATTTAGATGAGTAGTTCTACTAGACAGGTTTCGGTATTTTATCCATATCTTGCCCTATAGGTATCCAAATTGGATGAATTTATATTCATATTAAACTAGAAACTTATATCTACAACTTTTATGAAGGCGTAGAATTTTATTTCTGTCACTAAATGTATAAAAAGATGGCTTGAAGTTGAGTATCTGGAATCTGTCATTGTTTGTGAATAGGTTGTAGTCATTTGGGGATAATTTTCAAAATACTGAACCAAATTGCATAAAATTGATGCCAGTAGAAACTTAAGACATAAAAGAACAAATGTTTAGAAGAATGTTTGGCCTAAAGCCTTCATTTTCATTGTCAAAATGACTATGTAACAATGACCCGAAAGTCTATTTTGGGGAAAAGCTGGAAGAAAATGATGAAGTATGTGTTTTCATTGAACTTGCTTTGGTATTTTGATTATAACTTGAACTGTGGATTTCTAAATGAGTTGGTTATTAATTCAGATTAAACTAGAGACATATTTCTACAACTTTATTGAAGAAGTCAAATTTTAATTGTCTCTAAGATTTTCAAATTTTGGTATAAAATTGAGTCTTAGCTTAGGTTGTAGCACTACTAGGGACAGAAATCATATTCTTTGGTTTTTGAAAAAACTGTATTGATGTACGCCGAATTAGACTGAGGTGTCTTCACCAAAGTTGAAGCTTATTATCTTAGCTTTAAATTGGTATAAAGTTTGTTATTTTTAGATATTGGAATTGAGAGTTATGAGGTGTACAACTTGGAGGCCTGATCATGCATTAGTCAAAATGTCAAATGTACACAGTATGTGGTATTTTAAGCATAACTCATTGAATACTAAACCAAATTGGATGAACTTGGTATCATTGGAAACCTAAGACAAAGAGGGAAAAATTTTCTAGGCGGAAGTATTACCTAATTACTTCACCTTCCTTATGAGAATAATTGAGCAAAGTGGTTTCGAAGGTGGATTGTGAAATAAATCTAGACTGAGGGATTGAGTATGATTTCACATGATCGATAATGTGATAAGATTAAGGATAAGAAACCTAGATTTTTGACACGACCATGCATCATACATGTTCAGTATACATGAATGTGCATAATTGAATTCATAATTGTGCACAATAGTAATATATGTTTGTATTGAATATTTTAGAGGACGACCTATTCCAGATATTGCCAGGACTTCGAGGCAATAAGCAAATAGGGAGCTTTTGTAAGTAATCTTAGATGGTCATACCTTACTCTGTTCTGCTTGTTGAAATTGATTTATACTGATTGTGTTTTGAATTCCGGACAATGATTGTCCGAGGCGTTTGATACATGATTATATCATTAGAAGTGCTACTTATATGTGAATATGATTGACTACTTGCTTTGCACATAAAATGTCTTAAATGAATTTGTTTTACTTTAAAACTATCCCAGTTGTGGGTAAATAAACATACCTAGAAGGGTTTGCAGCTGCTTCTGTGACACTTCGATCTCTGACACTTCAGTGTCTTCTGTTATTGTCACTTTGGTGTCTTTTATTGTTGAGATGTAAGTCTCTTACGTGATATGATACCAATTATGGTATCTTCTGTATAAGTCTCATTACCCATTTTTGTTGACGGATTAGCAGTCATTTGATTATGTATTCTGATATATGTTGGATTTTGAAATAAACAAAATGATGTTTTGAACTAAAGGGATGGTGCCTTCTTTGATACTCAATTCTATTAACTAGGCAATTATTCTAAAATTTAAATATCTGTTTGTGCTATAACTTGATTCAGTATGATTAATTGTCAAATTATGCATAGTTTAGTTATTACTTACCAAGCTATATGCTTAGCATGGTGGATTTGGCCTGTGTAGGTTCTGAGTGATGTTTATAAAGACTGGAACAAGACAACCACAATGACCAATGAAGTTTGAGTGTTATTTTGAAAATAATGTTGAATTTTTGGCTTGACTTTTGGGCTTGTATATGATATATATATATATGTGAATTTGTTTGTAAGTTTGTAACAACGATACTTCAGTTTGGTTTGGATTTTTCAGCGAGTTTGTGTTAAGTACTATGTAATTTAATGTATGTTTGCCTGAATTGTTTACTGAAAGATTTCGTATGCTTTGATTTGTTGTACTATTTTTTGTGACATTCATATATCCTTCTAGAGGGTATGTGAGTGTTACAAAATCCTTCAAGTTCGCCGCGATGAAGCAAGGAGTTTGCCGCGACGAATTTTCACAAAAGCAAACCCAGTGTTTTAACTTCAGGTCAGATTTTGAGACTCTTAAAAACAGAATTTGAATTTGATATCTTCATGAAAAATGTATCCATATGTCTCTAGTTTAATCTAAATCAAGATTCATCTCATTTGGATAACTAGAGAAAAAGTTATGGCTAAAAGACTGAAGCGTACTTAGTGAACAACTTCCAATTCTCATTAAGATATCATTTTCACAACCAATCCATCTTTAAAATATGTTTAACATAATTCATGATTTCTTACCCATCGCTTAAATAAATTAGAACATGAGTATTCCCATTCTCCATCCACGCTACATATATATATTCATCACCATTTACAACACCAATCACTTATAAAACAACTCTTAACCTATTATTTGGATAATCCAACTTCCAAAACATCTCTATAATAAAATATGGGTTCATTAATGATCATTCACAATTACAAAAACAAGACATTTACATCAACTATTCATCACTCACGTTCATCATACACACAACATCATTCATGTCATTTAACCTCTAACTATCATCACAAATGCTTCATTTAACCAAACCCATAAAATTAAAACATGACTTACTTGATTTAGCTTCAAAATCTTCAAAATCACCATCAAACCCTAACTCTTTCATCTCCACGATCATCAACTTTCACGGAGGAATAGGTTGGGTCTTTTAGTAGCAAGGTGGAGATAATAAAGTATTTAAGTGGCTAGTGATAGATGGAAGAAAGATTCAACCTTATGGCTTGGAGAAGAAAGCATCGTGAGTGAAGAAGAAGAATGGAGAAGTTATAGAAATGAAGAAGATGAAAATGTAAGCAAGTGTCATTTTTAGCAAGTGAAAGACCAAAAATATGGTCTTTCACTTTATAAAAACGTGATTCAATAAGTGGTGTGGCAAGTGACACATGTCACTTTCTCATTGTTCCCTTTGGTCCACTATAATAACTAGTCCATTTTGTCTCCAATTTCTAATCCAATTGTCTTCCAATTTTCAATGACACTAGTCATTAAATCTTAATGTCACATATAAAAATTTCCACTTCCATCTGACATTTATTTCTACCACTATTCATCAATTATTCTGTCACTTGGCATTTGTTTCTAGTCCAATATATGCTTAAAATTTCCTAAATTTCACCAAAAATTTTAAATCAGTAAATATACATCCTAAATTAATTTTCAACACAACTAAACCCCAATTCTTGATATAATCACGTTTCACATATAAGTCAATTATACCTGGAATGCCAATGAATGCATGTAAAGTCATTTTAATGTATGCAAAAATTCAAATTTATGTGTGTATATACTAACATTATGCATGAGCATGAAATGTATTTTCTTAATCTCTCTTTGAGCTCACATGTACCGAATTTTAAGGTTCTAACCCTTAGTATGGGAACGGGATGTTACATTTCTCCCCTCCTTAATAAATTTCGTCGCGAAATTAATATCTGATTGATCAATAAGGTAGGGATATTTTTTTCCTCATATGCTCCTCCATTTCCCATATAACTTCACCACTCAAATACTTTCTTCCAAATGACCATAGTTGATAGACTTAATAGGTCTCTCATTCACTTGTTTAGATATCATACTATCTTAAATATTTCATCAATATATTTCAGATTACTCACAATTTCTTAACATACTCAGATATTACACATTATAATTCTGAGACATCTTTATTGATAATTGGTCCTATGCTCTCAATAACTTCATGTGGACCAATACAATTCGAGCTTAGTTTATCCTTTTTTTCCAAATCTGAGCACATCTTGATCTTTATCTAAACACACCTTGGCAAGGTGATACTCTTAGAAGTATTTCATCTTTCACTTGATATTTCACAGCTATTTAGTACTAATACAATTAACTCTTACGTCTATCTCATTGTATTCCGTATGTCCGGTGTTGATCCACCTACCTCATTTATCTTTCTTGAATCACTTAACTCCTATTACAGATTCATTTCACTCATCAACAGTATCTCGAATCAATTATGGTCTTTTACCATTTTTAGGCCCCCTTCATTTCAATGTAAGGGTGAACGACCCCTTTTCGCCATACAGTGCCTTATACAGTATTTTAATGATTTCACTATGATAACGATTGTTATGCCTGTAGACAATTAGAACTATACATCAATCTCATATTCCTATAAACTCCAAAATATTGGTTCTAAACATATCCTCAACATTTAAAACTATTGGCAATTCAGGCATTTAGTCATTTGGTTCTACATTTTTAGCCGCTAAATGTGGTTTCGACACATTCCTATTTGGATGTATAGCTTAGGTTGTTACTCACGCTCTCTCTAACCACATCTTTGCTCAATCATCTTTATCGGGTACACATCCTTTTCATTTCATTCACAAAGTAACATTTTTCCTAATCTTGGTAGCATTAAGGCTATGGGCTTTATCCTACATCAGTTGGGAAGGAGAACGAAGCACTCCTTATAAGGGTGTGGACACCTTCTCCTCACAGACGCGTTCCCGAGAGCACTAAGGCTCTAGGAAGTAAAACCTTGAGGTTAATGCCACAAGGACCGGACCAAAGAGGACAATATCTATGAGCTGTGTACTCTAATACCACTGCAAACACGTTTTCCATGCCCTAACGCACCGGATCCTATCAGAACTCCGAAGTTAAATGTGTTTAGGCAAGAGCAGTACCAGGATGGGTGACCTCTTGGGAAGTCCTACGGGAGTAGTGTCCTAAAGCGGCCTATACGTTGGAAAAGCAAAACCGTGTGAGTGTTTGGCACGAAGGCCTTGGCCCAAAGCGGACAATATCTACAACCGGGTAGTCTGGGCTGTTACAATTGGTATCAAAGCCAGTACCCGAGTTGATGGGCCAGTGAAAATGCTGGGCCTCCACGAGGGAGGGGATATCCCAGTAGCATTAAGGCTATGGGTTCTATCCCACATTGGTTGGGAAGGAGAACGAAGCACTCCTTATAAGGGTGTGGATACCTTCCCCTTGCAGACGCGTTCCCGAGAGCACTAAGACTCTGGGAAGTAAAACCTTGACGTTGGCGGTCACAAGGGCCGGATCAAAGAGGACAATATCTGTGAGCTGCGTAATCTAATACCACTGCAGACGGTTTTCCATGTCCTAACGCACCAGATCCCATCAGAACTCCGAAGTTAAACGTGCTTGGGCAAGAGTAGTACCAGGATGGGTGACCTCTGGGAAGTTCTGCGAGAGTAGTGTCCTAAAGAATCCTACACTCTGGAAAAACAAAAGCATGCAGGTTCTTGGCACAAAGGCCTTAGCCCAAAGCAGACAATATTTGCAAGCCGGTGGTCTGGGTTGTTACATAAATTGTATGTCTGCTATAAATTCCTGGTATTTTATATGTTAACTGGATGTTCAATTTTCAATGTTAAGCACTTCAAGGACAAACTAATCAAATAGGGTTTAGACATAACCAATTAATGTGACAAGAAGTCCAATCTTACATAATAGTCCTTTACCATCCTTATTTGTCTGAATTCCTTCAAATCTCTAACAGTGTCCATAAAAAGGATTCTCCAAATCTTTGATCTAATATCAAAATGTATCCTTTATATTTGAAATTCTCCAATGTTAACCTATTCGTTAATATCTAGCCCATGCCTCTCCCTTTAAAATCAATCGCCACTAACCTTACCTCAACTTTTGCCAGAGTTCTATCTAAGCTAAAAAAAACTACCTTCAAAATTCTAACTCCTCGACCCTTCCTGTAAAAGATTAGAAAATAAGAAAAAACAAACAAATTAGTTGAGTGAAAAGAAATGGACGGATAGAGAATTCAAAATGGGTGATTGAGTGTATGTCAAGCTAAAACTATGTAGACAATAATGTAAATCATATAAAGAATCACAATTTTTCCTTCTTTGGTCTTGGTTCATTTTAGGTGATTAATAGAACTGATAAAATACCTAACACATTTAACTATTTGGAGCTTAAAAATTCATCATATGTTTCATGTTTATTATCTCAAGAAACATATCTCGAATTCAAATCATAGTAGTTCCATGATGCTTAAGTCATTAATAACTACAATTTGAATGTCAATGGTCATCTTCATTAGAGAAAGGAGATTGGTAAAACACAAATATAAAATAGTTGTTCAATACTAGTTCAATTATTCATTAATGATGAAACAAATGTGATATATGAATATTTATATAACTTGCATTAATGATATCTTAAACCTAACCTTATAGATAAGGTTACTAAAGGAGGGAGAAATATTATAGTGAAAAGTTTAATGGAGGAGAGGAAAGAGTTGAGTGTTCAGTGACGAAAGAATAACGTTGTTCAATGATTCTTAAAAATAAGGAGATGGTAACATATAAGGGGGCCTAATTGTTGTATAAAAACATTGGTTGGGTCGGTCGTGCTAGGCCCAAGCCCAAACTTAGAACGACACATGGGTCGATCGGCCCATTCCTCAACGTTGACCTAATTCTTACAGGTATTTACTATATAAACTCATTATCTCACCATGAAAAAGGTACGACTTCATAACCCTCGTACTCTCTTAATTCTTAGCCACCAAAACCCTAAAAAAAGACTGACTTGAGCGTCGGAAGGGCCTTCCGGGAATCAACCCCTGGCGTGCCTTTATTTGTTTTGCAGGTATCTCTACGCCGAAATCAATCAACTTCATGGATCCAAGCAGCAACGTTTAGCCCCATCAAAATCGGGCTGAACCAATTATCATCCTATAAGAAAATAAAATATAATGGAAAAAGTAAGGACTGGGGAGTAAAGTGGAGATTTTAAAGCTATTTCTTCTCAGAAAATAGTAATATTTTATTATATTTAACCATAAATATTCAAGCAAAAATAGAAAATAGAGTTAATAAAAAATGGGTAAGGTATGGGTATCCATCGGTTCGAGTTATCACTAGATTCATATCCAAATTCATATCCACGTACATTTTTCAGCATCCACTTAAAATTCATTGTTTAACCTCCATATCTATTTTTTGGGTAGGGTAGTGCAGATATTAATCGGGTTAAAAACTCACTGCCATTCCTAGGTGAGATATATTGACAAAGGCAACTTAAAAGTCTTTAAACTAGCCCTTAATTATATATAATATAAAAAATGAAGAATAGAAGGATGTTCTTTTTGTCAAAAAAAAAAGAAAAAAAAGAAGGATGTTCTAAAATGAATCCTAAAGTTTTCATAAGAATCTGTGGATTACAACGACAGTAATGATTTGCGTAGATTTAAAACACCCAAAGTGATTATAAAATTTCACGTGGAATCAACAGTAACTTGGTAAGGCAATTGTTCACCTCAATCAATGCCTGGATTCGTCCATCTTTAGCCTCGATATTGACTATTGTGCGATTATTTGGCTGATACAGTTATTAAACCTACCCTTACGGGAAGAAGTTTGTCGGCGGACGTTTGATTTTGTTCAATTTCCAATATATAAAAGCCACTAAATGTACGGGTAATGGTTTGAAGAGTAGAGTATAAATATACGCTACAATAGTAATTGCCATACCCCTTGCGGTTAAGGACGCAGACAATACACGGTTGTGCCCCTTCCGCACGGGCAAAGTAATCGCCAATGGCGTTTAGATCTATAGGTATCGGTTCAGGAGATTAATTAGGACTGGACAAGGACCTGAGGCTAAGGCTTTCCATATTTTGTTATTTAACAAAAAAAGAAGAAGCTTTGATTACATAATATTTATTGTTTTAGTAAATACTTTTAAATTAATAATTGATTAGATGTGTTGAAGTGCGTAAGTTAACATTTGAATGTCTTTAATTTTCTTTTTTGGGATCCCAGGAAACTCCGTTGGCGGACAAGCGGGCACACCTCTCTGAGGGTCCAATTGACACATCACCCCACAAGTGGGTCGCACCTCATCATTGAGGGCCTAATTAGTTCTCCACCTACAGGTAAAACCCCGGCTTCCCCAGGCTCTTACAAGAGGGGCTAGCATGGAATTAAACCTGGGACCTAACCGAAACCAAATCCCGCTCTCAACCATCAAGCCACACCCCTTAAAGGCGTCTTTAAATTATGTCAAAAGGCTAATCTTAAACACCAATAAAAAGTAAAAACTAATCTAGATAGGAGTTTATAATTATAATAAAAATAAATATTTACAGAACAACGAAAAAAAACTATGATTAGACTCTTAAATTAATAATTAAATATATAATATTCTTAAAAAGAAAATTAATTAAAAATGTTTGAAATAAACAGAAATAATATATTTTGACTTTAAAATAAAGGTGATTATAATTACACATTTGATACTTCAGGATTAAAATTTTCACTCAAACAAAAAGTTACGGTGATTTAAAGTTGATATATTTATTTACTTCTTTCCATGCCTTCTCCTCAAAATTTTCAACTTCTAAATCCATGATCTTCTAATGTTTCTCTTTGCCATTAGCTTCTTTAGCAATTTTGTCCTTTGCTTGTTATACTTTTCTTTTCGTTTTCCTTTGTTTGCCTTCCCTTCATTCTCCACCTTTCTTTAAATTATTTACGTCTGTTCTCTTATGTAATTTTCTAATCATCTATATCATCTAAGTTCCATTCTGGTCATTGATCCCCTCCATTTCCTTCTTCTCATCTTCTTCAAGTTCTAGTTTATGCATAGTTCCTTTTGCTTAGGTCAGATCTATTTCCTTAGATTTTCCTATTATCCTTGGTTCTCCTTTTCCTGCCCTTTGTTTTTTTAACCATTTTTAATAATGGTCATTATTTGGCTCCAACCTTTCTTCACTTTTTTCCTTCTTTAAGCAATTCTTTAGTCATGTTTAACCAGATATACAACAAGAGGATTCAAACCTTATCCCAATAGTTTGTTGCTACAAAACTTGGACTAGTTCCTTCCTTCGTAAGAAAAATATGGAGCCAAATCATTAACGATACAGTTGGAGCCTCCTTCTTCTGGTACTTCCCTCCCTCTTCTTTAAATGGCCAATTTATTGTTACTCCCCTTTGGAAGTCATAAGGGAAAGAGCTGGAAAATAGTCAGGTTCTCTCGATGATTTCTTCTTGGACAGAAGACTGGCGTTCACACTAGTTAATACCTGGGCACAAAATTATGCTCAAATAACTTCTAAAAATTCCTAGGCTATCCTACTCACAAGTATACTAGGTAGTTCTAGTGATTATCCAAGGTCGTCTCCCACGGCAAGTGAAATTGGTTCACTTAAATTAACCTTGAATAAAAATAAAAACAGATGCAATCCTTGTTGAGTGAAGGCTTTAAAGGAAATAACAAATTTAAACTAAAAAATAAATGGAGTAAACTAATAGCAAAAACAAATAGATTAACTGAAGTAGAAAACTCTTGAAAATTAATTTCACTAATTTAATCTCCGATTCATGACTAAAGAGAAATGATTGGAGAGTTGTATTACTAAAATTACCAATCAGGTTCTAAAATCAATTCAAATAATAAATTAATCTAACTTTCATATTCAACAACTTTATCATCCAAATTAATTATTAAACCCAACTAATAATTACTAGTTAAGTTAATTTATTTCTAATTCTTAACCTAAGCGTCTATAGTTTCTCGTTCCATAGTAACCTTTTTCTCTCAATCCTTCGTTTAATACCAAAATGATGCAAACTTTGATCATGCTATTACATCTATTCAATTCAAAAACTATAGCAAACAAAAGACAACGATAGAGTCCCTCAGTCATGCATATTTGACTAAAATAGATACATTAATCCTCAAGCAAAAGTGATCAGCCCATCACAGAAATAACAAGATTCATCATATTCAAATACTTCAATCTCATCTTGATTAGTATAAAAGAGGTATTTAGGCAATAAATTAAGTAAATAACTAAACGTACTATCAAAAGATAGCAAAGTATCAGTCAGTTAAGTTAACAGGATAATGAGTCTGGTAAAATAACAAAGAAACAATGCAACAGATAAAGAACACAATAAGCAAACAAGGATCAGATGAGGGAGTTGCAGTGATCTCTTGCCCCTCTCAAGCTTCCTGCATTAGCTCTCGCCTTCTGCTTCTATTTAGCTCCCACCCAGATGATCAGATGTTCAGCCTGTTTCCACCTCTCTATTGTTCTTCTTCTTCACCAAACTCTCTCTGTTCTCTCTTCTCTTCCTCCTCCTTCTTTCTCTCTATCTGTTCTCTATCTCCCAAAATAAGTCTCTGTGTGAAAGATGTGTATGATGGAAAGAATGAATGTGTCTGTGAGATTGTGTTGCCACCCTTTATTCCCCTTCTATTTATAGTATGACTCTAGGTTTAGGGTTTTGAACCGTCCCTCCTGTATATGACACGTAACAAATTGATGAATTAAAGGAAAAATGGTCTCGTGAGGGAACTTGTCACAGTGATGACAAATTATGTCACCGCCTTTCTTCTTTTTTTTCCTTTTCATGCAAAATTACGTGAACTTTCCCTTTAATCTTTATGCAAAATTCACAAAATAATCCAATTAATACTCATGTAATATTCACATCATTTCTACTCAATTTATCTCGTATATGGATCAAAACAAAAAGATTTGTAACCAAAATCAAGATATGAAGGCAATTAAAAGCAATAGAAACTAGACACAACAATTCTTCCACACTTAAACTATGCTTATCATCAAGCATAATAAAGAATAGTAGACTATACAAGAATAAACAATGGAAACAACAAATTTCCCAAATAATAGTCAAAGATATTAATGATCAATTTAATAAACACATCTTGAGAACTTAAAACTCATAATATTCCATGAGCAAGCTATTCTTCACATATTTAGTCAAAATTAACAAGTACTTCAACTCAAAGAACCATCAACAAGTGTGATAGACACTCACACCACTCTCCACCCTCTCAAGCATTTAAAGGTAGGATATGTATTCACTCATCGTTCATTTTATGTAAGGCATCTACCATAAGTTTGCTTACTGATCCAATCTCCACCACTTATATCAAACACAAACATCAATCCAAAATTCTTTATTTTGGTTGTAATGGGGTTGGGCTAAAGGTAGGAAAAAGGAAAATCACAGTTTAAAACCACAAAAAAATTGAGCATTTAAAGTAATATAAACATTGAAGCATAAAGCACTCTATTTTTTCCTTTCAAGTTAACAAGACTAGCACTCCCCTTTTTATATCTCTTCCCTTCTTTTCATTTTCTGCTTATCTTCTCTTCCTTCCTTTTCCTTTTCTATTCCTCTTTTTTTCTTTCCTTTTTTATTTAGAACAATATCAAGTTTACAAAAGGTAAAATGTTGAGGAGAGATACAAATTTTTACAACCATACCCATTCCTAACTTAAAAACTAACTATATCCTATAATTCCCCCTCACTTATTCAAACAATTGTTCCCTAAACTCAGTCATACACATTCAAATGCTCAACTTGCCTTATGGTAGGTATAACGAAGAGGATAAATAATTAAGGTCAAGGCTCATTGTTTTGGTTTAAAAGAAAGAAAAAGTTTCATGTTAAGCTCAAAGGGGGTTCTCTAAAGGTAACATCATGGGGGCCTTTTAAGCAAAAGGGGTAAATTTTAATTGCCTTCATCATTTCAACGTTTGCATAAGATTATGTGATATCAACTAGTATTTGCAAGCAAGTTTTAGAGTCCCTCATTATGAAAGAACACTCTCAACAAATAATACTTGAATTTGGTGTTTAATAGTTCAAAAAGGCTCAAATTCTTACCAAATGAAAAGTATCATTTATCGATCACAACAAGCGAATGTCAAAATCCAAGTCAATTAGTCTAAACATGCAAGTATACTCATTCACTCATATTATGCATTTCTAATCCCGATCTAGTTTGTGTCATGACCATGCACCTCTAACTATTAAATGGGAAAACAAACACACAAAACACAAATAATAAATATATATATTTGAACTAATACTCCCCCCACATTTAAACATCACATTGTTCCTAATGTGATGCAAAAAAAGTAAAAGAGAGATCTAAGACACAAAATAACACAAAAAAGGACAAGCATTAAAACTAAAAGACATTAAACTAACAAGTATTAAAAATAATAAAAAAGAACAAGGGATAGAAATACGATACGAAATTGTGGGTGGTGACTGCGTTGATGCGGTGTGAAGCATGATAATTAGACATTGAAGAGCGGTGAATAGTTGCAAGGAAGACAAATAGAAGAGATTGAAAAGTAGGCCTGTGCACACAAAGCAAATAGATTAAGTTGAGTTTCACTAAAAAGAAATAATAAAAAACTATTTGAAAAACAAAACAGAAATTGTATGTGTTGCCTCCTATCTAGTGCTTCTTTAATGCCTTTTAGCTGGACACCTCAACCGTTATGCTTAAGGTGGATCACTCAAAGTGAGCGATTCCGCTGTTTTCTTCTCTTCATTGGGATTTTTCTCCAATAATTTTCCAACCTCTCTCTCAGTTGCATCGACCAGCAATAGCTAGCATTCATCACTCTTTATAACCAAGTTCGGCTCCTTTTCTTCTTCTTCCAACAAGGTGAAATCAAAATATGTAGTATTAATTTGATCAATGAAAGAACAGTCTTTAAAAACAGTAGTAGTAAAAATAGGTTCAACATTAAAGATTGAAAATTTTACTGTTTCTCCTAAAACAGTCATGTTCAGTTTTCTATTCTTTACATCAATCAAGCTATTGGTAGTGGCCATGAAAGGCCTCCCTATGAGCATGGTGTGCTCTTTTCCTTTGCTTTTTAACCTCCCCATGGTGTGCTCTTTCCCTTCTCTCTTTAACCTCCCCCATGTCTAGGACAACAAAATCTACAGGAACAATCAATCCTCCAATCTTCACTAACACATCCTCCATTATTCCTTTCAGATAACGAATTGACCTATCAGCTAATTGCAAACACATGTTTTTAGGTCTTAACTATCCTAGATCCAACTTCTTATAAATTGATTGATGCATAAGGTTTATACTCGCCCTAAGGTCAAGCATACCTTTAACCTCATCACCATTACCCATTGATACTTGCACAAGAAACTCCCTGGGTTTTTTAATTTAAGGGGTAATTGTTGCTGAAGCATTACACTTGCAACCTTTGAAACTATCACCTTCTTGTTTGGCTCAAACTTCCATGAAGAACCTCACATAAACTGGAATGTCTCTAATTACACCTAACAAAGGCAGGTTAATATTAACTTTGAAAAGCATGTTATATAGATAAGAAAATTGCTTATTTTGTTTTGATTCCTTAAGGCGGCTTGGATATGGGATCGGTGATCGATAAGGATTTAGCCACCTTATGTAGTCTTGGTTCTTCATTGCAGTCAGTTGCATGCCCTAAATTTTCACCTTTCTAAACGTGACTTGAAAGGTTATCTTGTTCATTGCTTTCTTCATTCTGCTCACCTTTTTCGTTGGTGAGGCTCTCTTCCTCTTGATTACTTGCACCGGACATATTAAATGGGATCTCAACATGATTATCAATTACCTTACCACTTTTTATAATAGTGACTACTTGAGCTTGCTCAGGTTGACTGGGTAACTTCCTTTTCTGATTGTTTTGCATTTGTGCAGCGAGTTGCCCTACTTGGATTTCAATCCTCTTCATAGATGCCTCTAAAAAATTGAACCTTTTATTGTTCGTCTCTTGATTTTGAGTTACGACCTGAATAAATGCATTCAGGCTTTCCTCAAAAGAAGGCTTGCTTGGTGGGTTTTGAAGTGAGGATTGCCCTTGGTAATAATTTGGCCTCTGAAAATTTTGGTATTGTGGTTGTGGCTATACTGGTGGATTGTTGGTCTTCCATGAAAAATTGGGGCGGTTTCTTTAACCAGAGTTGTAGGTGTTTGAGTACAGGTCATTTCGCTCTCTTAGTTAAAAATTGTTGAGTGAGTTCACTTGTTCTTCCCCATCTGCAAAAAGTTTACAAGAATACGAACAAACGTTAGCTTCAAGACCATAAATTCTATATATACCACATATCTCTTGGTTTGGAACGTTTTGGATTAGCCTTGTAGTTAGCATCTTTACATGCTTTGTTAACTCAACTAACTACATAGCTAGTTCTTAATTCAAGCTCACTTCATGAACACTAGCTTTTCACTCTTTTGTTCAGAATTTCCCCCAACATTTCGAAGATTTCATATGTTTCTTCGGCAGTCTTCTCTCCCATAGCTCCTCCTGTTGTATTGTCCATCGTGTACTGGCATTGTTGTGCCAATTCATGATAAAAGAATCGGTTCTACATATAGAGTGGAAAATGATGGTGTGGACATTAAATGAGCAAGAGTTTGAAGCATTCCCATACCTCATGAAATGGCTCTCCCTTCATCTGCATGAAAGTAGCTATCTTTGTTCGCAACTCAGAAGTCTTTTGGTGGGAATATAACTTTCCCATGAACTTGTTGTACACCTCTTCCCATGTAGTCAATGAACCAGGTAGAAGGATCATCAGCCATGCTTTGGCCCAATTCTTCAATGTGTATGGGATGCACCTCATTTTGAGTTGATCTTTATTTAGGTCATCCAAAGGGAATGTATGGAGGGTAGTATAGAATTTACGAATGAAGTTTAAAGGGTCTTCATTGGGATCCCCATAGAAAGATGGCAGCATGTTGTAGTGGATGCTCTTCTATTCATAGTTCGTAATTGCCTCTCCCAGGTGAATGCACAAAGTGGCGGTACCAATTACTGGTCTGACACACTCCTTCATTACTGGCTACCTTTCACCCATCTCTTGATCTTCTAGTTTCGGTCCCTCAATATTATCTTCAAAGTCCTTTGGAGGTCCTCTTATCTGATGTACGTTGTCAATAAAGGGAGTAAGTTCATCATCATCATCATCACCCAGTTGAAATCCCACTGAAGCATATGGATTAGGAAAGTTTGATAGTACGCAGCTTTACCACTACGTAGTACAAATATTATTTCAAATCAATTGAAAATGAAAAAGATTAAAATCAATTGAAGAAAATGTTGTTATCAAAGCTCCATATTTACTTAGAACTGAAAGTATCTCTTATATATACATATTATAATAGTTGAGAAGACTCAGTCATTATCAAAATATAAAGATCCACATCTAACAACTATTTTCTCGAACAAATAATGGGTGTTACTGATTAATTTAAACGAAAAGCTAAAATAAGAATAAACTAACAAAATTAATAATTAAAAGATTGGGCCAAACCCTAAGCATATTAGGATTATACTAAATGTGACTAATTGGGGCATTATCTCAACCCATGAGGCTTGATATATATAGACATTAGGCCTACTCTCTAGTTAGAGTGATTTTTTAAATAAAATAATAATATAAAATTAATTTTAACTATTCTAACCTTAATCAACAAATCGAACATAAACATCAAGAATAAGGTAATACTATTATGCTTCTAACATTGTCAAAGGAGTCACAACGAATGGGATTATAGTTGATTTAATGGACTTTGGTTCAGCCGGATCTTGCTGGGGTTGAACGTCGTTGTTTGGATCCATGATCTACGCGACTCTGGCTATGAAATACCTGCAAAACAAATAATGGCGGGCCAGGAGTTGATTCCCGGGAGGCCCCTTTGACGCTCAAGTCAGTCTTTCTGTGTAGGTTTCGGTTGCTGAAAACAGGAAAAAGTAGGGTTGTAATCTCGTACCTGAATCCGGTAGGAATAGTACCTTATATACCTAGGGTTACCGCTAGGTTTAGGTCTTTACGTGAGTCGTTATGTTTGCATGAGAGATTATCTCCTGTATCTGGGCCGTCAACATCTGGGACCCCTTAATATCATCTAAGATGTCATGATTCAATTAAAATATAATGAATTTACCATCTAGATTGGCAGAATTTTTTAGACACTTGCTCTCTCGAGTTACAATGATCTACTATCTTATTGGTTAACTAGTTATCAGCCAAGTTAACACCTTTTTTAATGTATTATTTTTCTCCAAACATTTTTATTTTTACTTTTCATATCACTATTTTTGTTAGGTATGTAGACTTTAAATTAGTTAAGAATTTTGTTATGAACTTTGAACTATTAGTTTTACTTGTTTTCAGTTATGGATAGGTTAGACATTATGTAGAACGGACATTCCAAGTTCAAGTAGCATTAGTTTGGCCTTAATTTTAATAGAAATTTGCTTTAATTATAGTAGTTTAAAGCCTTTTGTGTGTTATGTTGCATCTAGTCAAGATCAATTTACATTCAACTACATTTAATTAGCTTCAAATAAGGATAATTTCATCCAAGCATTAGTTTTATCAAAGCTGATTTGAGTTTAACTAAGGATATAACATATCAAATGATTCTGGATTGCACTCATGAATGTCTGATTTATGAATGTTCAACTCTAATCAAGGAACATTCAATTAGATTTAATCGCATTCATGAATGTCCAAAGGTATTCAATTAGTATTCATCAGTATTGAATTAACTCCAATAAGCCAAGTCATGTTAAGAGTTCATCATATCATATTTAAATATATTTGATTACATCTAGATTCTTTTAATTAATAGCAATTAATTGTTAATTACATTTAATCAAACTTGAAACCACATTCTTGTTTCTAGTCATGATCATTGTCTCGTTATTTTAGCTTTTAAAGTTCAGTCACGTCCCTTTTTAATAAAATATTTTCTTGTAGATAACAGCCCCACCAAAAAATTAAAAAGTAGAGAAGTAGAGAAGTACCAATTACATGTTAAAACTAAATGATGGAAGACAAGCTTAAAAAAATGTTGACTAAATTATGACAGCTCACAACTAAATGTAATGCACATCTCACTGTACAAAGTGACGAGTTTTATGAATAACATGTCCATAGCAAATGAAATAAGCAAGTCATACAAAATTTAGAGCTTCAAAGTAAGATCAGGGGCAGAAGCTTCTGGCTTTGGTGTTGATGTTGTTGCTATGAGATTCAAATCTAAACTTTGAGTACTCTCTTCACCCAGGTTACTTCCAAGTGCTCCATTCACCTGTCTAAAACTTCCAGGCCAATATAGGGTGACATCCTCTTCTTCCATAAACATGGGCATTCCATAGTAGCCTTCATCAAACCTAGCTCCACTTCTTGCACTGGGAGACCTTGCTGATGCTATGAAACTATTGTGCATAGCAGCATGAGCTTTGATTCCCAGCGACCGATATGCAGAACCATGCAGTGGCAGAGATGCCAAGCTAGTGCACCTATCCGTAATTATGCCCATACGCATTGCACGCTTTGCCAATGTTCGCTCTCTTTTATGAGCATTTTGGTGGCCACCAAGTGCCTGTGAGCTGTAGAACTTGCGCCTACAGTAATTGCAAGAGAAAACTCGGGGAATGGATGAAGCTGGATTAGAGGCAACTACTTCACTGCCATCATCACCCACGCTTTTCGGCCCCGTTTCATTCGATCTAAAGTTTAGAGACAAGTCAAGGGAAATAGGTACTTGATTTTGCTGAAGCCTAGTTGCATCTGTGAGAGACGAAGGTGTGTTGGTGTCCTTGGATTGATCAGGGGATGGTTCTTGCACAGAGACATTGGATGCCATGTTACTGCTAACTTCTGATTCATTTTCGAATTCCAGTTTAGAGTCTCGTCGTACCATGGCGAGGTAAAGTGGTCACTTATACCTGTCTGAACTATTGGACAAAAATTGCAGAAATTTAGAAAATGGGATCACATTATTACCAAACATAACCCCGACATTATGTAGCATCAAAGTGCAGAAAAGTCAACAACATATTCATTCACATCTTGCAAACTCAGAAAAGCCAATTGATATCCTTCTCGTTAAGTGAGGAGTAAAAATAAGATTAATACGACATTCAGCAGCTTGATGGAGAAGAATGACATTGCAAATCCTCCCAAGGGACAACTTTGTGTTATAACTGAATGTTATCCAGAAAACCCACCTCTATGAGATGATGAAATTCAATTACGATTAACTTGACAACTCACTGGAATTCTGCAAAACCAAAAATATCCCAGAAGTTTCACCCAACGCCAGACCTGAAGGATTGGCATCAAACTGAGTGAAAGCTTTAAGTGATTTCCACTTAGATTCCAATACTTAGAAGGCTTTACATGAAATTGTATCTTCAATAAATTCTCATACAACAGCCTTAATTTGTACCTGTATGTTGTTCCTCTTCGGTACTCAGTTACTTGCTTTTGAACTTTCCTCCAGTCCAATATCTAAAGACACAAGCTCAGTTTAGAACTGTGAGTACAAGACATTCATCCTATTCTAATAGATGGCCTGATGTAAAATATGTAAATTGCATAGCATCTTTTTGGTTATCCACTATTAATCTAAATGCAATAATGAAAAACAAAGGCATTTTCTGGCCATTTATCAAATAAAAAGAGATGGTTGACAGGAAGTATACACAATTACAATCCCGAAGAAATTTCAGCATATTTTGATCCATACAAGGCATCCAACATTGGAACAAAGAATTGCTATATGGGGCATCTAACCAAGAAATTTCCGAACCAGATGCAAAGGCCAATTTACCATGTGACCTATCTGCTTAGTGCATACAAGACCTATGTGGCATTATGAGACATAAAAGCTACTTGTAGCCAGTGAAATGTCTTGGATTCATGCATATCGCTCCAATTGCCTCGGTCAAATCAAAAGATGAGGCCGAAAATGCTGCTCTTGACCAACAAATAAATCCTTTATATCCCAATTTTTTGTTTGAAATAAGTTCTTGAAAACAGGTAGGTATAAGATTCAAGACAGTATCCATACAATGAATGTACTAGGAAGAGAACCTGGGCCACCAATATACACCCCTCCTACTTCTGTTCTCCCCCTATGGGCAGAAACATTTTGTCAGGAACCTATGCTACCTTTACAATTAGTAAGTTTCTAGTTGGACTAAGGTCTGCACTATGAGAAACCATGTTAATTCGCAGTAACCTCTGTCTATGTGACAATTTAGGTCACTGTATGGATTGAAAAAGAAGAATATGCCTTGGAGAACTCCTTTACATACTAACAAACACCTCATTGACTTTTCACACACAGCAAGTTGTCAAGAAGCCCATGAAATTTGTAAAAGCCTACGTCTCCAAATTGCTATCCTCATGTGTGAAGTCTCATGGATCGCCATAATGGTTAAGGACTTGATGCATAGAAGAAAGCTTTTGAAGTCCAAAAAGATCTGCTGGACGTGAAAATGCAACAATAACAGGCTTAATATGGAATAGTCATCACGATTCAGTGATTTAGCTGCTTGCCTTGACTTGTGCTTGCTTACAAAATAGAATTGGATCAGAAGCATTCATCACAAAATGGCTCATATTTCCAACTAAAGAACTCCGTCCTTGCAACTTTAAACATAGGCACTAACAATCTTCGTTGTTGCCAAAGCATCTGTCCGCAACTCCCACCCCACTGAGTTGGGTATCTAAGTGTTCATAGGAATACTATACTACCATCTCTTCTGTTCTGTCTCTCTGAGACTTTGGTTTGGACCAAGCCCAATGATCTTGTACAACCAGTGGGCAAAACAACTGATAACAGTTCATTATATTTTTAAGAATATCGGACTTTCTAATTTTCCTACTTATATAAGTACACATGTATATACACTTAACATAAGATCTTATCATCAAATCCAGTTCATTTTTCTGGTTACTTGTGTGTTCAACTCCAATTCCTTTCAAACTTGATTTCCCCCCTCTTGTACCTTCCTCCTACTCCATCCCTGGATCTTTTTCCATTCCTTGTCCCTTCACAACAGCTCTGCTATACAAGTTGATACAGCCGCTAAGTTAACGGGAAATGCCTCACTAGAGGGTAGTAGAACTTGGAAACAAGTTGTGGGTGATAGAGATACCTGTCACAAATTAATGTATATCCCACCTGGCAATGAACAAAAAGTAGTCACCTGTCCAGTGGAACTTCTGCATGAACAGCTAAAAAATGGTCATCCTTTTTTATTGTTTTTTTCACTGACAAGAGACTAACTTTTACATCTAGTCCACCAATTGGCCTCATCAACTTAGAAAAAAATAGGGGTTAGAATAAGTCTTGATTAATAAAGAAGAGTTGTTCATATTCAAGTTTAGCTCAGAAATATCATCTGAGAAGGTTCTTGAAGCTGGCCCTTGGTATGTAAATCGAAAGCCTCTATTTATCCAAAAGTGGAGACTGGGCTTAGATAAGGCAACCACAAGGAAAGAAAACATCACTATTTGTGTCGATATGCATAGAATTCCTCTAGAATACAGGTTCACAAATGGTTTAAGTCACCTTGCAAGCTCGATTAGTAGACCTATTTGTATGGATGAGGCCATTGCAACACTAAAGAGGATTAGTTATGCGAGGATATGTGTTGAGGACCTTATGAGCAAGGAGTTGCCTGACAAAATCAAGCTTATGAGATTAGATAAAGAAAGGAATCTAATAAAAGATGAAATACCAATCACTTATCAATGGAGGCCTACTATAGAGGAGAAGGACAAGATTTGGGCTCTCATAGGTAAAACATTTGAATTTGGAATGAGTGATGAACTTCTGGTACCTCAAGAAACACAACCAGGCTTGCAATAAGAAGATACTACCAAAAAATGTGGTCAGATCACTGAGAGAAAAGGTAAAGATGGAGCCAGTTTTGAGAATTTTGAATCTAATAGGAATGAAAAAAAATCAAATGGAGGAGGTGTCTAAGGGGGATAACCTAATGCAATCAGGTATAAGTAAGAACACTATCGATGATGATAACTTGGAAGCAGATCCACTTGCTAAATCCTTTAACAAATATGTAACAAGTCTTGTGTGGTTTAGACGGAAAAACAGAAAAAAAAACAATAAACACCAATGATTTACATGTTCTGGTCAATGAGACCTACGTCTACGGTAACTTTCTTCTTTCTTTGTTATTTTTCTGATATTCTTTTTGTACAATATTTTCATCCATATATAGTGTACTATCATGGTCTAAATTAGGAATAAATACAATATAAGGAAGGGAGACAAATTTGCCTCTTAATTAGGAGCAAGTCAGGGAGACAGAAATCCTCCCTGATTTCTTGTGATTTCAACATTCCCCCTCAAGTTGGAATGTAAATGTTGATCATATCCAACTTACTGATGAAATCATCAAAACTTTGCCTTGGCAACCCTTTAGTGAATATGTCAACCGTTTGCTCCTTAGTGGGGATGTAAGTCATACAAATTATTCCTTCTTCAACTTTCTCCTTGATGAAATGACGATCCACTCCTACATGTTTGGTTCTGTCATGTTGAACTGGATTGAGGGAAATACTGATTGCCGCCTTATTATCACAGTAGAGCCTCATAAGTGTTTGTACTATCGTCTGTAGTTCTCCCATAAATTTCTTTAGCCACAATCCCTCGCAAACACCTTAGGCAACTGCCCTGAAATCGGCTTCAGCACTACTTTGAGCCACCACATTCTGCTTCTTACTTCTCCAAGTCACTAGGTTACCCCATACAAAGGTGCAATATCTTGAAGTGCATCTTCTATCCTCAGTCGAACCAGCCTAATTTGCGTATGTGAAATTTTCTATCTCTTTGCTGTTAGTTTTCTGGAAAAATAGTCCCCTCCTAAGGGAACCTTTTAAATACCTCAAAATCTTGTACACTCCTTCCACGTGAGCTTCCTTTGGTAAGTGCATATGTTGGCTTGCCACACTTACTACAAAAGCAATATCAGGTCTTGTATGTGAGAGATATATCAGTCTATCCACTAATCTCTGATATCTTTATCTGTCAACCACCTTTCCGTCATCATTTGTTCCTCTTCGAGTTTCAATAGGTATATCACTTGGTTTGCATCTTAGCATACCGATTTCTTTCAGAAGATCGAGCACATATTTTGTTGTGAGACACTAATGCCCTTTCTTAATCTAGCAATCTCCATTCCCCAAAAATAGCGCATTTGACCCAAATCTTTTACTTCGAATTCAATGGCTAGGTCTTTTTCAATCTCTCCATTTCAACCACGCCATCCCCTGTTAAGACAATGTCGTCAACGTATACAATTAATATTGTTTTCTTCCCTTCTTTAGAATGTTTGAGGAACGTAGTATGATCAGATTGACCCTATTGATATCCTTGTCCTTTTACCACTTTTGCAAATCTATCAAACCACACTCTAGGAGATTGTTTTAATCCATAGAGCGATTTTCTTAACTTGCAAACTCTGCCTTGCTCCCCCTCCTTACAAAACCCCAGTACTAGAGTCATAAAAACTACTTCTATCTCACCATTTACGAATGCATTCTTAATATCAAGTTGTTGGAGTGGCCAATCTAGGTTGGTTGCTAGAGAGAACCCCTTTGCAACAAGACGAGCCTTGTACCGTTCCATTGTTCCATCAGCCTTATATTTCACTGTGAACACCCATTTACAACCCACTATCTTTTTTCCTCTGGGCAATTCTACTATTTCCTAAGTCCCATTTTTTCAAGGGCCTTCATTTCTTCCATCACTACCTTTCTCCATTCAGGACTTTCCAGTGTCTCCTGGATGTCTTTTGGAATCATAGCCCTGTCAAGACTTGAGATAAAAGCATGATAACTGGTAGACAAGATATTATAAGATACAAATTTTGAAATAGGATAAAGCGTGCAAGAATAGGTAGATTTTTCCGATTGTGGGTTGCATCACGTTCACCAGCCATGCCACCACTAATGAATTTTCGGACCGCCATTGTTGCAACACTGTCGTGCCCATGGTAGCAAGTTTCCTTGTTTCTCCTATAATGTAACCTAATTTTCCCTTTCCATCAACCACCAGCTGCATTGATTGAGCCCACTCTTTGTAATTTCTTCCATTCAGTTTTTCAACCGAGAGGTTGAAGGATAAGGATTCCAGAATTGCTAGACTTACAGTAAAGGACACCTCCCTCTCGTTATCGAAAACTTTGGAGGGAACAAAGCTGTCGCTGGTAGTGTAGGCCATTTAAGACGATGAGATCTGATATATGGTTACGTGGTTAGGTCAATGAGACCTACGTCCACGATAGCTTTCTTCTTTCTTTGTTATTTTTCTGATATTCTTTTTGTACAATATTTTCATCCATATATTGTGAACAATCATGGTCTAAATTAGGAATAAATACAATATAAGGAAGGGAGACAAATCTGCCTCCTAGTTAGGAGCAAGTCAGGGAGACTGAAATCCTCCCTTATTTCTTGTGATTTCAACATCTTATCTAGGTTCAAACTACTAAGCTTGAGATGGAATCTAGATCTTCAACAAGTAAGAAAACACCAATTGCTATGCATTTACTAGGAAAGCTACCAATTGCAAATCAAGAAGGAAGATTTAGCCTCTTCTCCTTAATCCTCGATGAATTTTATCACATGGAATATAAGGGGTATCAATAACCCTAAGAAGCAACAAGTGCTTCACGATTTTCTCCTGTGTAAAAACACATATTTTGTTGGTCTCCTTGAGACCAGAATAAAGGTTCTTTCTTTTCAAAAAAGGCTTTGGTTCTTTCAGAAGGGTTGGATGTCTATCAACAATCATGCAAAGCCTCACAATAGAAGAATAATAGTCTCGTTTGTCCCCAATGAAATCAAGATTGTTCATCAATCAATGTCGAACCAATTCATTCATTGTCAAGCTCTACTAATTAGAAGTTCATTAAGAATGGATATCATAGTGATTTGTGTAGCTAGCTTTGAGTCTTAGAGGAAAAAACTATAGAAAGATCTAATGGATATTCATGTGAGAAGCACAACACCCTGACTACTAATGGGGGACTTCAATTGTACAATTTCACATCAAGAATGGGAAGAAACAAAAGCACAACATAAAACCTATAATGGATAGTTAGTGAAATGAAATGTCCAAATAGGAGGTATGGATCTTAGATTCAAAGGGAATTCACTAACTTGGATCAACAACCAAAATGGAGAGTTGCTTCTCAGGAAAAAGCTTGATAGAGCATTGGTGAATTCAAATTGTCTGACTCCCTTTCCTAGTTGTTAAGCAAGTGCAACAATCAAATTTGTTCAGATCATTGTCTCATTGAACTGCCTCTCAATTACATTCAATTTCACAAGGTCAATACTTCTAGTTTTTAGAAGCAGCAAAAGGAGACTAAGCAAGGAAGTTGAAGGACACGAAGCTTGTATATGTGTGGCAAAATTAAAGGCTATCAATGAAGAATTGAAGGTGCTTAACAAAAGCTCTTTTCTATAACAATGAGGTCGCTAAAAAGCAAGCTTTAGAAGAACTTAACAAGGTTCAAGAATTTTCGTATAAATCCCCTAGGAATGGAGAATTGAAATAGGCTGAAAAAATTAGTCTAACAAGGTATGTGGAGGCTTTAAAAGCTCATCACTTCTTGCTTAAGTAGAAGGCAAGAGTCATTTTGGTTCAAGGAAGGAGATAGAAATACCATAATCTTTCACAGTGCTATCCTGGCAAGAAGGAATCAAAGCACCATTACGTCATTGCAAACATCAAATGGATTCCTAGCTGATAACCAAAATGATCTCAAGCATGTAACCATGTGCCATTTGAAAAATCTTCTAGGAGTGGAATATCCCTCCTTCGTCTCTCTCTAGACATCAAAAGCCTTATACCATATGGCATCAATCAATAGTTACCTGATTCCTTAGTCAGACCTTTCTCCAACTCTTACATTAAACAAACTCAATCCGACTTAAGACCAGACAAAGCTCAAGACTTGATGACTTTAATGCCAATTTCTTTTAAAGAAAAAATTGGCCCCTCACAGGGTAACATGATCACTTCTACTCAATAATTCATTGCCATTAGGAAGCTCCTTAATGAACTCAACAATACTCACATTTGTCTTGTTCTTAAGATTCCTAACCCCTTTTCTTTGGATGACTATAAAAAATATCTTGTTGTAATGTTGTTTATAAAGTGATCTCCAAACATCTTATAGTTAAGATTCAAGTCTATATTGAACTAGGTCGTTAATTTATGTCAAGCTTCTTTTCTTAGAGGGAGATCCATTAGTAATTGTTATAGATTGAGCAGTGATGTCCATTGACTCTAATCTTTATTACACGGATTATAATCCCCTAATCATAGGGATTACATTCGATAAAATCTAAATTAATATTGTGAATGTGTATATATATCCTTACCACTCTATAGTGAATATCACATATAATACAATCCTCTCTCTTTTACATGGTATTTGAGCCAAGTTTGGCTATTTGAGATTCACTATGTGTTCTATCCAAGTGGGTAGAAACTCCATTTCGTGTCTTAATTCTATCCAAGGAGTAGAACATTGCATTTTGTTTTTGGGTCACCACTTTCTGTCGACCCCCTCTTCTCATTTTCAACACTAATAGGGTGCCCCTCATCGGCAAGCCAACCCCAAATGTCTGACTACCTAAAGAGCTACATGTGAGCCACACGCGTCAGTTAACACTCTCAGTTTCCATCCCACTTACCGGCACATCCAGGCATGTCCCCCAACCCTGTACACTCAGGCCACCATTTCTGACGTCTACTTCGACTAATCAATGCCTCTGATAGTCTAACTCTGTGTTTCCGCCAACCTTTTGCCACTGCTCCCCTTGTTTTTGGTGTTTTCATTAGGATTTCACTTAGGCTTGTCACAACATCACCCTTGGATTTCTACGTTGGGTCTACTGCTGGGTTTTTCCAAGGTTTTCTTTACTTTGGAGCATTTTATTTGGCATCTAATTCCCTCACCTTGTTTTTGACTATTATTATTTTGGCCAATGATAACAAAAGTTTTGTTGTAACAAATGTCATTCCTGTGATATCAAAAACCACAAAAGATAAGTTAACTGGCTTTAACTATTTGCATTAGTGTAAGACAGTTGAAATTTATTTAAGGATCATCACCTTACTAATGATCCTCTAGTGGACCATACACGCAAGGAACAGTTATGCGATGATGCTCGATTGTTCCAACAAATTCAGAATTCTATTAACAACAAAGTCATCAGTCTCATTAATTATTGAGAGTATGTCAAAGAGTTAATGGATTATTTGGAATTTCTATTTTTCTAAAAAAGGAAATATTTCTCAAATTTTTGAGGCTTGTAAGGGATTTTATCAAGCTATCTTCTAACAAAGGACATATTTCTCAAATTTATAAGGAGTGTAAAGGATTTTATTGAGCTAAACAACAAGACTAATCCCTTCAATCTTATTTTATGAACTTCAAAAAGATCTACGAAGAATTAAATGTTTTATTACCATTTAACCCTAATATTAAAGTCCAAGAAACCCAATGATAACAAATGGAGATCATGTGTTTCTTAGCCAAACTTAACTCACAGTTTGAGATTGCTAAGTCTCAGATTCGTTCCAGAACTAAAATTTCCTCCCTATATGAGGCCTTCACTTGGATACTTCATACCTATACTAGCGCTTTGGTTGCTCCCACCACTCAGATCTCTAGTGCCCTTGTAAGTCAGAATACTATGAAAAACATCCCAGAGGAATACTAGCAAAGGAGGAATAGGAAATTAGGATCAAGATACAAGAGGAATAATCGATATTGTTATGAACCGGGTCACACCAAACACACTTGTAATACACTTGCATATCTTCTTTCCTCTTCTTCCCGACGAGTTATTGATTCTCGTCATATGACAGGCAATCCCAATCTCTTTTTTATTTTCCAAAAACATTCATCTTCTTCCTATGTTACCTTAGCAGATCGATCTACTTCCTCTGTTATTAGCTTTGGCACTGTTAACCCTATTTTATTATTGTCATTATCATTTGTCTTACACCTACCTGAATTTAGTTTACTACGAGTAAACTCAATCATGACTTAAAATTGCTATATCTCATTCTTTCCTGATAATTGCTTAAAATTGCTGTATCTCATTCTTTCCTGATCATTGCCTTTTTCAAAATCTTATGATGAAGAGAATTATTGGTAAAGAACTTGCATTAGCAAGCCTCTACATTAGGAGTTGGGACTAATTCCTGATTGCCACATATGTTTAAATCCTAGAACGACCATGCAAAATTAATTATCGCAAGTGGGATTTATGACCTTCAACTAAGCCATTTCAATACATTACTGTTCATGTAGCAAACGTCCCTGAAACAATAGAAACTAGAAACCATTTCTTAACCGCTGATCCCCTGAAGCTTTATAACATATTGGTCAAGACATTTAGCAGAAGATACCCAATAGCCACTATTAATTAGTCAGACTATCACTTTCATTTCCAAAAGATAACATCAAAAAGCCACAAAAAATGTACTGCTTGGTCTAAAGTTTGAGAAAAACAATCCTTAGAAGATTTTCATAGATCTGTAATTTTTGTTTTCAGTTTGAAAACCAAAATATACTGGATAAAGAAAAGTAGTAAAGCAAGGACCAAATAAGAATTCCAAGATTCGCAAGAAGGATCCGGAAAGAAAAAGACCCACAAATTTAAAGGGCTGTGAGGAATTGCATGACAACAGTTCATTCATTGAACTGAAGAAAGCACATGTCCAGTACACACAAACTCAAGTAAATCCAAAGGAAGCACAGAAGGGTACAAAATATTACAGTAAAACAATGAAACAAAAAAGCATGAGAAAGCAAACCAAGTGATTAGAAAGCTAAATCTATAGAGCACGTCCTAAGTAGTAAAAAGTGTTCCTTACATGGTACCGTGAAAATCGCTCAATGACTTTGAGAAACACGCTTCAGCTTGAAAGAGTGAGAGAGCATGAAGAGGAAAGAGACAGCAAGATGCGGGTATGTTTTAGTTTTTACCACTTATGGCAAAGTAGATGAACGAGGATAAGGCTCAGAATAAGAAGAAAAAGAAATGGACAATTATGGGCAAGCAAAGCAAAGCAAAGCAAAGGCTAGAGAGACGAAGTAAGAGAAGTCAAAACAATTAACCACTAATCTTTACAGAATGAATTGAGAAAAATCGCATGGACGAAGGGACAGATACAGAAAGAGAGAGAAAGATAAAGAGTACTTTCTGTTAGCCCCACAAGACAAGAGGACACTGTTATGGCATGCACTGCATTCGTTCTCTTGTTCTTTTTTTTTTTTTTTTACTTTTTCCTTGTAAATTCGAAAAAGCCGTGTAAGCTAAGCTAAGCTGCGGTCAGATTCTTTCCAACGTTTTTCTTCTTGTCAGATGAGAATTCCAGAGGCCACGAGACCTCCATCTCAAAGATCCTCAGGTGGACCCACCCTGTCATCGTTTTTTGTTAGTCTTATATTCCGACTCCGAGAGTTATAGTTGTTTCACCATAAATAACGCAAATGGTCACAATCAGCACAACGTACGGATTTTATTTATAATGTGGAGGTGGCGGATTCGACATGGGCACCTCTTATTTAGGGCTCAGATATCACTTCATACAAAATCCACCCGAGATTTTGTCACGACTTTTTAATTATATTTGAGATTATTGAGGCTGCTATTGTCGCACTAAATGACGCGGCATTCTACAGCACCTCGGCAAAATATCAATGACCAACCTCCAATTTCTCTTTAGGATTCCTAGTGGAGATTGACAATTCATGTTGCTGCCTGCTTGTTCCTAGTAGTTGTTTTCCCTTCCTCATCTTCTTAGTTCTTGCCTTGCTGCTTTGTTTCAATCCTTATTCCGATCTTGAATCTAATCTGCCTTTCTTGACCGCTAACATCCCCTTCTGCTTTGATTCAGCGTTAACTAATCTTCAAGAGTTTTTGTCCCCCCTAGTTTATACTGCTTCTGCTTCCATTAAGTTAGTGAACTTATTGTAGTTCCCACCTTTCATCTCACCTACCATATAATCTCAATTTTTAGTTACCTATTTTAATCACGAATTTGGGCAGCCCTTTTTCTCTAAGCCCCTTTCTATTACATCCAACTGAATATCAACTGCCCTATGTGTTTAATTCAGAGAGAATCTTGCAATCATCTCTTTTTTGAATGCCCCTATAACAAGACCATATGGGATTATGTCACTGCTTCTTGTTATTGGATGCAACCAGGGTCAACCATTTTGGAAATCACTAATGATATTTTTGTGCACTCACCCATCCATCTCATCATACTGGGAGTTTGTATTTATAGGTTATGGCAGGAACGTAACCATAGACGTTTCAGGGATCAATCAACAACCAAAGAGTCGTTGATTTCCCTAATTTTCAAGGACATAAGGGAGATCGTTATTACCAAAAAACTTCAACAACGACGCAGCTCATCTCTTTGCTCTTTTCTATGCATTTAAGGTTCCCTTTCGTTTCATGTTTTCATGATATTTGAGTAAGGTGGAAAAGGCATCATCTCTATTTGTTTACCTCCAGCCACTGTTGAAGATCTGAGGCTTTTGTGTTTGTTTCCCTCTACAGTATTTTCCTTTTTGAGTAGATAGCTTTCTTGCTTTGGTACTTTGGTCTATACCTTGAACTCTTTATTTTTGTACCTTTATTCATTCAATCTATTCTTCTTTTCAAAAAAAAAAAACTTATTACCCTTTGTGCTATAAAAATGACAAATGTTAGTGTATATCATATAACTAATTGGTTGGTTATAGATTTGTGACATAATTAATTAAAAAACAATATTTATCTTTGTGTATTTTGCTAAATATAGTTAATATTTTAATACTTTTAATATATTTTCAAGAATAATTACTGTACAACTGAGAATATGTTGAGATCATAATTTAATAAATTTTCAAGAATAATTACTGTACAACTGAGAATATGATGAGATCATAATTTAATAAATTTTCAAGAATAATTATTGTACAACTGAGAATATGATGAGATCATAATTATGATATTTAATTTGCAATAATGTATTATTCTTATATCGTTCCTTACTTTCATCAAGTTGGTCTATTGATAAAACGATAAAAATATTACACGTCATATTTCTTTCTTATGAATAAAGTAATCAATCTCATAAAAGTATGAAAATACTTAAATAAATGTGTGGCTCCTTATTAAAGAATAAATTCACTAAATTGACCATATTATGAGGATCTCATAAGGAATATTACTTATATGTTTATATATTTCCTCATTATGATGGTTGTATAATTATTCATTAGACTTAAGATTATCAAATTATCTCATATCATAATTGATATATTTTAATGCTACTTATAACCTATTCTATTTTGGATAGCTTAGTTGGTAATATTTGGATAGTATGAACCATATGGAGATAGTTGAGTAAGTCAATAAAGAATTCATCACTCTAAAATAATTAGAGATAATGCTCTATTATTCTTAATTAGTAGTAATTTAAAGAACTCTCTGACCAAAGTGAATTGAGATTTGAAAAGTGTTTTCAAATATCAATTTTAAATAAATTACCAATTAGAAAAAATAAACATTATTGGATTTAAATGATTAGATATTGTATCCATACTTTATATTCAACTAGAACATTAGATAACAAAATGATTAAATTATACATTATAACCATGTATGGACAAGTTGAGTCAAACATTTTGACATTCATAATATTTGGGTGGTCATGACATTTTTCTAGACTTCACTATTGATTTATGATTATAAATTGTTTAATTAGATAATTAAATATAAATTAAAAAGGATTTTAGTTTATCTAATTTTAATCATGAATTATAATTATATTTTATAAGCATTCATGTATTATGAAGTTAATAGGACATACATAGAGTAGTTGAAAAGTAAAAAACCTAGTGTCTTTTTCCATAAGTAGGAAAAAGACATAAGGGAGCTAGTACTCCTACCTTTTCCTCTCAAGTGCTTAGTTTTTTTTCTTTGTTATATGGGCATTATTAGAGGTTAGACATATGGACGACTCGTCGTTGACAAATCAAGAAAAAAAATTATGTAGGAATCCAAATTAAGTACGTTTCAACCTTTTATTTATGATTTGTATTTTTAAGTTATTCAATTAAAGAGTTCTGATCAAGAAATTACAAAATTATTTTTCATTGCACCCATGATTGGATTATGGTTAATTTTTTAACAATAATAACCCTAGTCTTGCTTACTAACTCCTCCTCCCTCTCTTCCAATATAAGCTTCCCCCTTTGCATTCAACTCCTACGAGCACTCACACTCTTAATCTCCTTGCTTCTTTAAAATCTCCAAAGGCATTTAATGCACTTCTAACAACTTCAATCCATCTGTTGGATCCCGTTTTCGGAACCAAACCTCTTGCAGACTCATACATCTGTTGGATCCCGCTTGATTCCGGAATCCAAGCTCTTGCGAAAACATGAAACCTTGAGCTTAATCCAATGGAATTTCCTTGACCATCATCTATTTATCTTCTTGCTCATAGGATCCTAAAAATTTGCTCATAATTTGTTCAATGGCATGCTCATACAAAACAGTTGCTATGCTTGAACTCATTTCTCCTGATTGCGAACAGAATTTGGAAATTTTCTAATCAGAATTTCAATTTGAATTCTTCACAGAAATCATGGCTCTATGTCGCCTGTTTATTTTGAAACAAGAATCACTCAATCGGAGCTCTACAGCTCAAGATATGCTTAAAAAGTCTAAGAGGGTTCATACCCTAATCACGCTCTCCCAACTGACCTCTCACTTGTTCTAATGCAAACTTTCTCAAATCAACTCCAAATGATACAAATTTTTATAGAGAGAAAGATACACGTGTTAGGAATCTATTGGTCTAAGAATCACTTCAATTGGAGGTCGAATGAGGGAGTTATGTCCAAAAGAATAAATCATGTTTATACCTTAAATCGATTTGAACCTATCTTAGCGCGAATGCCATAACTTTCACCACAAATGTCGGATGGATTTCATTTTTAGACTATTAGCAAGTAGACTCCAAGAGATACAACGTTCATGAAGACCACAAAACCTGATTCTACCTCAAAGAGGGTCAAAAAGCACGATCTTTCTCGAGAATGTCCATTAAACGGACATGCATGTCTGTTTAACGGACATGTATCGGGCTTAGGAGGCCAAAATGACCCGAGAATGTCCGTTAAATGGAAATCCATGTCCGTTTATCGGACATAGATTGGCCAAGGGGTGTTTCCATGCTCGAGAAGGTTCGTTAAACGGACCTTATGTCCGTTAAACGGACATTGGGTCTCCCCAAAGTCCTCCAAACCCTCTTTCATGCTTCCTACAACCATCCTAACATCATAAACACTTATAATCCTCCGAAAATCACTTATTCTCATGCTAAAACAGTTCATAACAACTCAAACATCAAGTTCATTTCACAAAACTCTCCAATATCAATCCATTTGAATCATCAAAATCACAATTCTCATCAATATACCATAGTTGTCATGTTCATACACTCCATGCAACATCCCAATTTGTAACAATCATATCTCTCAACTCCGATACCCAAAAATTACAAACTTTATAGCGTTGGAAAGCTATAAAGACTAACTACAACTTTCAAGAAGACAATTTTTATCAATTCTATCTAGATTATTCCAGATTTTTCCTTGAATCAGACATACA
>JANKOE010000002.1:41137108-41154125 GCA_026284465.1 Erythroxylum citrifolium | reverse complement strand
ACTTATAGCATATATAAGGTATTATTCACCCATGATGGAGGTACGAACTCATAACCCTAGTTGCCTCTTGGTTCTCATAACCTGAATTCTCTCAAAATACTGACTTGAGCGTCGGAGGGGCCTCCCGGGCATCAACCCCCGGCATGCCTTTATCTGTTTTGCAGGTATTCTATAGCTGAAATCAATCAGAATCATAGATCTGGACAACCACGTTCAGCGTCGGAAAAATCCGACTGAACCATATATATTTATGTGAAAAGTTTGCTTTTTATCTCAATAATTACTTTTTTTAATAATCACATATATTTATAGATCATATTTAATAAAATAGAATTGGAATACAATAATATAAGAATTTGACATGTAATTTACTTTGTTTCTCATAAGATTATAAGGTAGAAGAATAAAATAACAAAAGCAAACGTATTTCCTGTTAACCTTTCCGTGTCAGAACCGGCCAACTGTTTGTCGATTCCAATTCGAGCTGGGAATAATCACCAACTATGTTGATTCCTGGGGATTGTTGCAACAGGGGTTTACACTCAGAAATTGCCTCTTTTACTTAACGAAGCATTTGTATTTACTTGTTTTGGACCTACTAAATTAACAAATCCCCGATCAAGTCTATCCTATGGCATGATTTTCCTACTTAGTTACTGACTCAGTATCCACATCGAAAGGTGCTTTTATTCTTTGAAATGGACCATTTTTTATGATCATCAAAATTAATGGTTTCATATATTAAGATATACAAGAATAGTTTAAAGAATATTAATTTTAATGATAGATGATTAGCTAAATTTGTCCATTCTCCACTTATTCTTCTTACCCTTGATTATAATATGCTCTTGTTTTACTGCTATACCTTGACTATTGTGTTCTTTTATATTTTTATTAGAAATTCGTAAGTAGATTAATCACATGTCATAAAAAGATATAAAATTGAAGTGAATTATATATAAAAATACGATTTATAATTCATTAACTTAAAATTTTAAGTTGAGATTTAATGTCTTAATTATGTATGAAATCACTTGCATCTGCTCTAAATTTTTCGTAAACTCCCTTATTAAGTCATTTTAATGATTAGTTGTTCCAAAATAATCTTGTAATAGTAACAAATTCATTATTTCTCAAATTTGTGAGAAATCAAGGTGATACGTCTAATTAAATCAGTTTATTTTAGACGTAAGCACTCAAGTTAAGTGCTTTAAATGTTCAAGTACTCTCTTCTTTTGCTCCAACTCGGCCATGTAAGATGCTCCTACACTTTTCAAGTTAAATTTATGGTGTGCATGTCTACCACATTTACAACAGCAAGTCTTAGGTCCTTCCCGATAACTACTTATTTCGTGGATGTTAACAATTGAGGGCATAGAAACCTCGTAGGCCAACCGGGCATATAGGTTTTGCAACTTTTCAAGCAACATTACTTTTATGTTTATGAAAAGAGTTCTATGAAATTGACTTTTATACTTAAATCCATTTGGAGCATTACTTTTATATCTATGAAAATTCTCATTTTGATACATGTATAAATGATCATTTGATTTGAGATCTCCAATATCTTACATAGGATTGTTATGTTTTGATACTACTTATCAGTGGGTAGTCATTGGACATAACATGAACTATATGAAAGTAATTGAGTGATCAATATAAGAATCCTCACCTAAAAGTAATTAGAAGAATGTTTTGTTATTTTTTATTAACATTAATTCAAGAAATCATTGATTAAGGTGAAATGATGCTTTCTAAATAGTTTACAATTTTTATTAGTAGAATCAATTACTAATAATGGAAACTAACATGACTGGACTCAAAATAAAATAGACATTAATTTCATGCTCTATATCTAATTAGAACATTATATAATGAAAGGATTGAATTGTATGCTCTATATCTAATTAGAACATTATATAATGAAAGGATTGAATTGTATGAAAACGTTATGCATAGAAAAATTAGTCAAAACTACTTTGATATTCCTAAATATTTGAGTGGTCTGATGCATTGTTATATGCTAATCTTGATTTATGAATGTAAATTATTTAATTAGAGAATTGCAGATGATAGATTAAAGGAGTTTAATTTATAATTTATATTCATTGCTTGAGAACCTAATGAGTCACATATAAGCAATGGGTTGAAGAGAGAAAAGGTGATTTAATCAAGTTGGACTTGATTTAAATAAGGATTAATATAAGATAGTAGATATTATTTGAGCATACTTATTATTTAATTAGAATTAATTTAATTTTAATTAAATTTAATTAAAATTAGAATTTAATTTTAATTAAATTACGAAAATTTTTAAAACTTGTTATAAATATGCTTAAACTCTAAGGGAGCTAGAACTCTTTGCATAATCCTCTTTGCAATATTTGCAGAGTTCTCTTAACCCGTTTGGTGAATACCATTAGAGGTAAGTACTTATGCAATTATGGTGGTTGAGATGGTTTAAGGAAAATGACAAGAAAAAGGATAAAACTTCAGAATAAGATATGAATTACGATTTATGTTTTTAATTTATATATTAATCATTTTGTAAAATTTAAGTTATCTTAATTTTCAAGAAATAAAATTAAAAAAATTGTATTTATTTTGTTTCACTGGGGGATCAAATCTTGCTCAAATTTTCTAACGGTGGTATTAGAGAAACTTTATTTCTATATCTTGATTAAAAATGTTTGATTGTTGCTGTTATATTTTTCGAATTGAAATGCAAAACATTTGCAAATTAAATCTAATTATTTCAACAATATGAAAAGTTCATATTTAACTATTACAAACTCATTAAGTCCTAAAATCATATCATATCTTATTAAAAAAATGTTAACCCCTAATTAAATTTGGTTCAGCCGGATTCTGCCGGACTGGATTGCCATCATTCTGATCCATGACCTTGAACAACTTTGATTGGAGAACACCTGTAAAACAGATAAGGCACACCGGGGGTCGATTCCCGGAAGGCCCCTCCGACGCTCAAGTTAGTATTTTTGTGAGGGTTTTGATAATCAAGGGAACGGAGACAAGTAGGTTTTCTATCTCATACCTGAATCTCAGTCGAATAGTACATTATATACCTGTGAGATGTCATTAGGCTTAGGTTTACGTGAGTCATCGTGACTGCATGGGAGTCTAACAACTAGCGGGCCGAACGGGCCATGAACGTCGGGCTGTCGTCGTCTGGGCTCGGTGCTGGGCCTAAGAGAGACAATATGGCCGTCCCGACCAAAATTATATTTGATTACAATTAACAATGCCTAACAAATTACAATAAGATTGTTATTTGAGAAACCTAAAAGGCCCAATTCTAAAAATATGAAAAGTTCATATCTAAAAACAATATAAACCTATAATTGTCTTAGAATTTTGATTATGTTGAATCTAGAAGAATAAAACTCAGAACCTTGAAAATTATAAACCAATTCATTGGAATAAGTTGCTGGTGATGGATGTGCACTATGGGAGACTAGAGCTCCAGTTTAAACTGTGGCGAGGTAGTAACCGCTAGAGCCCTCCTGTTTTGCCCTATACGATTCTCATTGGCGGCGATTTAGGGTGATTAATTTCCGATTTTGTATCGGGCAAGGTTGGAGGCTGTTGATCCATGTATCAACCATTAGAGAAGAAGTAATATGTAATGGCGGACATGGATTAGCGATATCAATGGTTGCTGTAAGTAGCTACATGATGGTGATGTCTAGTGTGGATATCACACTAGCTGTAGTGTCAGGTAGTAGGTGGAGTGGGGGGAGATACAACTAACATGCAATGTACAAGTGACGGGTCTACTCTTTGGTAACTACATGGTGACGAAGCTTAATTGAACAACAACATTGGAGAATCATGGTAGGGGTGGCAGATTAGATGGCGACTTGATGTCTTAATGGCAAGTGTTTTCGTGTTGTGATATAAGGAAGAATAGTCAGCTTTGGCAATATGGATAAACCTATTCTAGGGGTAGAATAAGGGATATTTGGAGATAAAAATAACAGTATCCTAAGCTTAGAATAAAGAGTGTTTAGACATAAGAGAGTGCCAATGTTAAGCTAGAATTTTAGAGGGATAAGTTAGAGTCGAAGGGCTTTAAATTGAGTAGGATTAAGGATGAGTATGTAGAGTATAACTTTTTGGGTCATAGGTGGCTATCGATGTGGTGGTAAAGATTGGTTCATAAGCTATACTACAAAAAGAGTGTTTAAGTATCTAGGATCTATCATCCAAAGTAATAGAGATATCGATGAAAACATAGTTCATTGTATAAAATTAGAGTGATTTAAATGGAGAAGTGCATAATAAGTTTTAAATGACAAAAAGATATCACCAAGCTCAAAGGTAAATTCTATCATTTAGCAATTAGGCCAGTCATCTTTTACGAAACAGAGTATTGGCGCATCAAACAAGTACATAGTCATAAGCTAATGGTGGCGAAGATGACAATGCTCTGCTTATTAAACGGAGGGGTTATGGAGTGACAATTTTTTTGGCAAATTGTTCCATTTTAGAAATTTTAAGGGATAAAGTGGTATTAAAGATAATGGTAGAGGCCATCTTAGAGTCTTTGCCAAACATCAGGGGGCAATCGAACCTTTTGCCATCATAAGAATAACACTTAGTTACAGTTATCAAACTATTAGCTAGTAGACGAGTTAGCTTCTAAGTTCATAAACTAAATGCCAAGACCTAAGATTTGACACCATTATTCTTACCTTATAAGGCTTGCCTCATTCTATATAAGTGAGCTAGTACATAGTCATCCATATTTATATTGATTATTGTTAATTAAGTAAATTGGTTAGAAAATTTATAGAATTTTGTAAACACCCAATTCACCTGCCCTCTTGGGTGCCATTAGCGACTAATAGATTTTTCTTTGTAAATGGGTGGAAAAGGTTAAATGGAAGAACATAAGCATAAATTATGGGTTTAGTATTGTGCATAGTAGAAAGTAGATAGATAAAATTATAGTAATATTATAAAAAGCATAGGTAGGACTTAACTGTGAGGGCTCTCATCCATATGGATAGTTCAATATGCTCATCAAAGCCTAACCCTAAAAAGTGGATCATCCAAGGCACATTAGCATGACGTACTTCTCCTGTTCGAACCTCTGCTTTTAATTTGAATTTGAATGATTTTCCAATCTAATTAGGAGTTAAAAATATATTAGTGCGTGATGCAGAAAATCTTTTTCCATGAGCGGATTCTTTATTTTTTTTATGAATCCTAACTATTATTTATTCTTATTAAATTGACATATTTTCCCGAAGAATTGCTAAATACTTTTGCTATAAAAAGGGGTTGGGATAAGAAACACTCATTTTTTTCGTGTTCTTCCTACAGTTAAATGATCATCCTTAGATAATTAGTCATTATTGAGGGCTAAGACCATACATATTGATAAATAGAATTGCCACTTATTTGTTGAATAATCATATCGGTCAAAAAATCATAACTATAATGATCGCTAAAACATTTAGAAAAGACCACATAACTTCTTATATCAATTTCTCGTGACACATTACTAATTCCCTTGACGTAGATCGACTTGTTAATAGATCATTAAGAGTATTGTTCATATATATAACTCTCCTACAAGGGACAAAATAAATTTTTTATTCTTTCTTTAACAATTTTTGATCTCTAGTGGATCTCTTAGTGGGACTCAAACCCAAATGAAGTTCTGACCATCTGTCAGAGAAAAAAGAATGAATGGATCTTGGGATATCATTGAGAAATAACAATCTATGTTATCAAAAGATTCAGTGATTATCTTTAGTATGGAATGAGTCAATCATCCAACTTAGTATTAGTATTGTGCACAGTACAAAGTGGACAAACAAAATTATAGTAATAGCATAAAAAACATAGCTAGGACTTAATGAGTTTTTCACTTACTTATATAGTTCACATATTATAAGCATATATAAGAAACCATGTCCATAAGAAACCTTTATTGTACACAATTTGATGAAAGTTTATATATTGTTGTTCTTCAAATTGTCTACACAAATATTAAAAAGTTAAAGGAGGTTTACCATTCTTTTGCATAGTTAACCATTTCAGCAACAAAACATTAAACAGAAAAATTTTGTGCATAAGTAAGTACTAATTATTGTCTTTCAACGTATGTTTTTTAATGGATGGTTATGTATGAATCATTATTATTCAAATTGTTCATATAAAATTATAACTACATTTTATTTAATCATCTGGTCGTTTGGTGTATGAGTGTGTACCAATCTGTGTCCTTCACATTGATGCTTTCTACCTTTTGTAATTTAAGTAAAGTATACATTTTAGCTTTACTAAGAATTTTTATTAGAATTACAATTAATTATAGTTAAATACTAATTGTCCCTAAATAGGATCAAATATCTCATATTTAATTCTAAAGTTTCTCAAACTCTACAATCAAATCCAACTTCACTAAAAAAAACCCCCCTTTTTCTCTCTTTAAACATCCAATAAATATTACTAATCGGGTTCCAAAATATGTTGCAATGCATATAAATTATATCCCTAAATCATATTTATGATTAGATAAAATATTATTTTTTTAATTTTATTTCTAATTATCTAACTAAGAATTTGATACCCTTATTTAATATTGGTATATAACTATGTATCATAACCACTCAAATATTAAGAATAACACAAGTTAACTTTCACTAAACTTTTTGTATATGATTGTTTTGTACAATTTATTCCTTTCATTAAACAATATTCTAACTAAACGCACAATATGGAATCAATGTCTATTCTACTTAAGTCTAATTATATTAGTTTTCCATTATTGGAAATTAATTTAATTAATGATATTTTAAAATTATTTTACAAAGTGTCATTACACCTTTACCAAAGATTTTTTGAATCAATACTAATCGAGAACAATGAGATATTCTCCTAAATCAATTTAAGGTGATGAATCCTATATTGATCATGCAACTATTTCTATATAATTCAGGCTATATCCAATTGCTACCAATTGAATAACCCTTGACAAGAATTCGTCATTAGTAGTATTAAAACATATCAATCCTTATATGAGGTAATTTAGAGATCTCAATTTAAACGATCACTTATATAACCATCACAATAATATTTTTATTACATACATAATAATCACATTGAGAATTCTTTAAATGACATTCTCATATTAAGTCAGTTCAGTGAATTTATTTTCTTGGAAGCATCCACATGTTTGTTTACGTATCTTTATAGTTTCGTCTAAGGGTCGACCACTTTCTTCATAACAAAGAATTATAAGGTATGCTAGTCTTTTTAAGTCTATTAATTCCACCCTCAATAACAAATAGGTAAAATATATGGATAATATATAAATATAATATAAATCTCATAATTATGACCTCATCATAATTTCAATTACAATGTACATTTAACTTATGAGCTTTATCTTTTACATTAGTTAATTTAATGATTATACATAACACTAAGAATTTCTTTAAATAATTATATTGGTTGTAGGGAATAAAATGATATTTCATTACTATTATAGTTTTTAATGGTTGAGGGTACTATTTATACTCAAAGATGGGATTCCCATTTCTCACAAAATACTTATTTTAAATGACTCGTGGTAATTTTTTGAGTCTTGGTATATTTTATTTTGAGGCGACTATTTTCCTTCTACTCACTTATTATATTCCCTTTTAAATATATAGGACTTACTTATCTACAAAACTTCTTCATTACATTATTAGAATTATTACAATTAGCATTTGCCTTATCTTAGTGCTCATAAATTAATTATAAACAACATAAAAATTATAGTCCCCATCTTTATATATATATATTAATTATAAACATCATAAATATCTTTGCAACTATATATTGCGATAATCCTAACAATGTTTAATGGTAAACTATAATGACAGATGCTCCTAAACACTTCCTTTTTTTATACTATATTAAAAAAAGTTTTATTATACAGTGGTACATTTCTTTGGTATTTAGATTCCATATCATCATTAATAGTTCTCCTTTGACCAAAGGAACATATCTCTATATAGGAAGATTGAATTTTTCAACTCTAAAAGTTAACTTATAATGTCAAAGAAGGTGGATAGATAAGTCCTTAACTCTTATCTAGGTTGCATACAAAGATCATCTAACCATTCTATTAAGTTTTTGATGCATTGTTATCATTCAGAGATGAAATATACTAGCCCATCCATTTTCTAAGTTGTTTCTAGTTTCTAACTAAAGAGATGAAATGAACATAGTATTTAATATTTTGATATGTTAGATTTTAAAGAAAAGAAAAGATATAATAAAAGACATAACTTCAAAGTTCAAGATACATAGAAACATAATGCATCAATAATACTTACAGACTTTTTAATATTGTTACTAAAAATCAATTAAAGATATGAACTAAACATAGTTTTTCAATTTCTTATATTTGAGATTTTTGTAATGGAAAAATCACAATATATAAATAGTAATTACAAATGATCAAGCTATGGGAAACCGTTCTCACACTTAGGATTCAAGGTATCTGCAGAATTCTTCAAATGCCAACCTTTCCTTTCCTTTTGTATTTCTTATATTTCTTATTATATCTACTTATCTGTTTTTTCCTTTAATGCACCCTCTTATATTCCTTAAGATGCTACCATTTCCCAAAACTATTGAAAAAGGATGAATGGCAAATTTTATAACTTGAGTTAGTTGGCAATACCGACCATTATACACAGTCTTCCTATATCACGTTCACTATAGCTGGGAAATGAATTTATCTAAGACTTTAGAACTTAACAATTATGACTATGTACATAAAAAATTATTGAATACTAAAAGAAGATACCTTTATGGGTATGTAATCTTTTTCCTTCTTAACATATCAAAAATTCCCTTTTCCAAAGGCACATCATCACCAAATAAAGAGAAATATTGAGTTATGAAAGAACAAACTTTAAGGGGTTTATATTTTAGATTATACTCGTGGTTTTGATCTAGAATACACATAATTAAAGTTTAATTTCTCTTTAAATGCAAGTTCCTAACATTTTCCATAGTATAAAAAGCTTGTTTCAAAAGAAATATCTTTCTATAATAGCATCTTAATCGACAAATGAGACTCGATGGAAAAAAAAAGAAAAACATTGAAGATAGGGGGATGGGAGAAAGTGATCAAGATGATAATAAGAAATGATGCCCCTATCTTAGAAAACCAATTTGATTTCATACCAGCAAGGTCTACGACAGAAGTCTTGCATCTTCTTAGAAAGTTAATGGAATACTACAGAGAAAGACAATGTAACCTACATATGGTTTTTATTGATTTAGAGAACGAGTATGATAGGGTTCCAAGGGAAATTATGTGGAGGTGTTTAGAAGTCAAAGGAGTTCTAATGACCTACATATAGATTATTAGGGATATGTATAAAGGTATAAAAACTAAAGTAAGGATGATATGAAGAGAAACAGAGCATTTTTCTATAGATATTGGATTACACCAGGGTTCTGCTTGAAGTCCCTTTATGTTTATCGTAGTGATTGATGAGCTCGCCAATAACATACAAGGGGATGTGCCTTAATATATGTTTTTTGTTGATGATATTGTTTTAGTGAATGAGACAAAAGAGGGGATCAATGTCAAGCTTGAACTTTGGAGGAATACGTTAGAGTCAAAGAGTTTGCGATTGAGTATGACTAAGACTGAATAAGTAGAGTGTAACTTTTAGGGATGTAAGGTGTTTACATATGTGGAGGTAAAGATTAGGTCAGAAGCTATCCCTTAAAAGGAGTATTTTAAATATATAGGATCTATCATCCAGAATAATGGAGAAATTGATAAATACATAGTTTACAGTATCAGATTAGGATGGCTTAAATGGAGAGGTGGTTCAGGAGTTTTGTGTGACAAGAAGATACTACTCAAGCTTAAAGGCAAATTCTATCATTTAGTGATTAGGCCAACCATACTCTATGGGGTAGGGTGCTAGCCCATTAAACAAGTTCATAGTCATAAGTTAATGGTGACAGAGTTGAGGATGTTTCGTTGGATGTGCAACCTTACCAAAAGAGACAAGGTCAGGAATGGAATGGTAACAAACAAAATAAAGTTAGCTAATATTATGGACAAATTAAGATAGATAAGGCTTAGGTGGTTTAGACATGTTAAGAGGAGACACCCAGACGCTCCAGTGACAATATGCAAGAGGATTGTACTTAGAGATTGTAAGAGAAAATTAGGGAGGCCTCAGAAGAATTAGAGGGAGGTGATCAAGAATGATTTGCTAATGTTGGAACTTACCTAAGGATATGACTCACTATAGAAAACTTTAGCGTGCTAGGATTTAGATAAATGATCCCTCATAAAGTGGGCCTGGTAGCTATCGTATTTCTTTTAGCTATTGCCTACTACAGTTACCCTAAGTGGTAGTTACTTATTGCTCGTATTAGTATTATTGTTATTATTATTAGTAGTATTATTAAAATATTTGGAATATTTAGTATTCTCTGTAGTGATATTAGTATCATTATGTCTATGATTATTAATGCTACTATAATTTTTACTTTTAATAATATTTTTATTTTATTTTATCTCTTTTATTTCTTTTAGTATTATATATTATTTTTATTTCTTTTTACCTATTTATCTATTTTCCCTAGTATTTTTTATTTTTATTTATTCATTTATGTTTTATTTGTATTCTTTTTTATTATTTATATTTATATTTTCATTTTCATTCATACATGTGAGTCATTGGAAACAACCTCTCTACTAGTTAAGAATAAAGTTGCGTACTACAGGACCTCTCCAAATCCCGCATCCGAGATTTATATTAAGTATTGTTGTTGTTGTTGTTTGTCATCAATAAATCCCATTTTGTAAGTGATAACATACTAAGCAATGCCCAAAGGAACACATGTATTTCTAAGTAGTCTAGATATCTCAACTCGAACAGCTTAATCATAATGCAATAGAAGGTGGATAGATGAGTATTTAACTCCTGTCCAGGTTGCATACAAAGATCATTTAACTATTCTAATAGGCTAACAATGTGTTGTTATTCAAATTAGAAAAGCACATCTACCCCTTCCATTTTCTAGTCAGTTTATGCTTTCAAACCAAAGAGAAGAAATAAACTTAATATTTAATGTTTAAAAACATCATATTTTAAATAACAAAAAAGATACAGTAGTAAACAAAATTTCAAAGTTCAAGGTAAGTAGAAACATGTGCTTCAATGGTACTTATGAATATTCCAGGACTATTTCCTTAAATCAATTGAAGAGATAAAATATATGTGATATTTTGCACAAAGAAAAATGTACAACTAAACAACAATTACAAATAAATAATCAAGAAAAATATCAAATTTTAAAGTACAAAAAAGATATAGTAACAAAAGAAATTTCAAAATTCAAGGTAAGTAGAAACATGTGTTTCAATGATACACATACACATTCCAAGACTATTTCCTTAAACCAATTGATGAGAAGAAATAAACAAAATTTTGATATATGAGATTTTGTATAAAGATGAAATTCACAACTAAACAACAATTACAAATAATCAAGCCTTATGGAATCATATGCATAACTTATATATACTTATTAACTTTTGGTTTTCCTTAATTACGACCATTATAGAATTCTCCAAATGCCACCCTTTTCTTTTTCTCTATATTTCCTATATTTGATTATCTTTGTTTATGCCTCCAATACACCCTCTTATAATCCTTGATAAGCCATTGTTTCCCAAAAATGTTGATGTAAGTGAAATGATGGCATTCATAACTTAAGTCACATGATAATAAAAGCTCGTACATAATATAATAGACAAACTTCCCGTATCACATTTGTTATGGCTAGGAATTTAAATTTGTGTAAGATCTTGAACCTTTATAATTACAATCAATATAGATTAATATTTTAATTTTGTATTAGTGTCCCATATTTTAAGGGATAACATATTTTAAAGTTTAACCTTTTAAGAAATTTTCAATTTAGTGTCTAAGATTTTAAAATTTTCAATTAATAGATCAACCTTTTAAAACCCTAACAATTTAGTTCAGAAGGTTATTTTTGATGATGCAGAATAAATACCACATGGATATCTATCTATTAGCCACATCAATAAAAACTAATGTTTTGAGCTAAATTATTAAGGTTTTAAAAGGTTAGTCACTTAATCGAAAAATTTAAAAGCATAGGCGCATTATCGAAAAGATCCTAAAAGGTTAGGCCAAAAGAGCAATTTAGCCTTAACGTTTAGATTGAAATATGAGTTGGAGCAAACGTTTTTGAAACGTTTAAAATGAACTCTAACGTTTATAAAATATTCAAAACAGTCCCTAACGGGAAATTTTTAAATTTTTTTAGTTAAAATAGTACCACTAATGGAATCGACGGTTCAACCTCTTGTTATATCATGAACCACATCGCCAAGCTTGCACACTAAGATGGAAAGACTGTTATTGCGCCATTCATCACATCGCCAAGCCTCTTGGGCCGTTTCTCTAAAGAGGAGTAGAAGTAGTGTCATAGTTGGTACAGCGACAAGCTAGAAAAGGATCATTATTATCGAGGCAGTTGTTGCTTGCCCAACTCGTCTTATGGTATTGAGAAGTGCAAGATGCGCTTTTGGTCTGTAACATATCCTAGAAAAAGTTGGACATACAAGAACTACATTTGCATACCTATGGAAGGCAACATAGAATATGGGGCACCTCCAAAATGGCTTAGGAAGATCATTTGGCAACCGAAAAAACCCTCTGTTACAACATGAATTCCAGTACTAGTTATAATGCCCATCAGGAAATCTAGAACAATATGGTACAAACTGTCGTTTATCTTTTGGACCTATTCTGCTCAACAAGAAATAATAGTAGAATTTGGTTTAATAGAGGAAACCAAGACCTCAACGCTATGACACGTTTCTTAGTAATTTTCAATATACGCTCAGCTTGTTATTCATTGATTATAAATAGCCAAAAATAAATCATAACAGAACCGCTAAGGAGCTAACAACCCACAACTAAACAAAAAGGAGCTAACAACCCACAACTAAACAAAATAATAGAAATTCAAGGAAACACACACTTGTCATTTGACTTATTCAAATCTAAACAGCTATCCAACAAGCACTAAGGTTATTGGCAAGTGACAACTCTCTCCTCCTTAGAAACCACTCTTGTACTCAAGAGTGACATGTGGAAATTTGGACTTGATGGAATTGAAGTCTTCCCATATTGCATCTGCAGCTAATAACCCACGCCACTGAATTAAAACTTCCTGCTTCCTTCTTCTCAATCTTGTATCCAGAATGGCTTCCAATTCTGGAATCAAAGTACTAGTCTCCTCATCTCCAACAGGCAACTCTGATTGTATAATAACTTTACTTCCAACATATTTTTAAAGGAGAGACACATAGAATATAGGATGAATACGGACATTTTTTGGTAAATCCAATTTATAGGCGACTGCACCAATTCTTTGCAACACCTTGAACGACCAATAATATTTGGGTGATAGCTTCAAATTCATCCGTGAAGTAACTGAATTTTGCCTATATAGTTGCTGCTTCAAATAAACCCAATCTCCTATTTCAAATTCTCTTTCTTGATGTTTTGCGTCGTAAATGTGCTTCATCCGATTTTGAGCTCGTTGAATTTTCTCCTTAATCTCTTTAATCATAACATCCCACTCCAACAACTCTTGTTTAATTGTTGCTACCTTAGCCATCCCAGGAATGTAAGAGAGAAGAGTTGGTGGTGGTCTACCATACATAACTTCAAATGGAGTTTTTTCGGTAGATGAATGAACACCAGTGTTATAGCAATATTCTGTCAACGACAGCCACTTAGTCCACATATTAGGTTGAGAGCTAGTTAAGCACCTAAGATACATTTCCGGCGTTCGATTTACAACCTCTGTTTGACCATCCATTTAGGGATGGCAAGCTGAGCTGAAATTAAAACTAGTGCTATTCAAGTGAAACAATTCTTTCCAAAACAAACTTGTAAATTTTGGGCCTCTTTCACAAAAAATAGATTTTGGCAACCCATACAACCGGAAGATATTGTCAAAAAATACTTGAGCAACACTTACAGTAGTTTATGGATGAGAGATAGCCATGAAATAAGCATATTTTGATAATCTATCAACTATCACAAATATGGTGGATTTACCTCTTGAACTTGGCAGGCCATCAATGAAATCCATGGATATATCTTCCCATATTTGATTCGAAATGGCAAGAGGTTGAAGAAACCTTGCCGGAGAAGTTTGCTCCGCCTTATTTCTTTGGCATGTATCACATTCTCTAATAAATTCACGAATCCTTCATTTTAATCCCTTCCAGTAAAAAGTAGAGCGAATCCTTTGTATGGTTTTTAAGAACCCCTCGTGAGTGCTATTATGGAACTGGCAGATAATGTCATGAATTAAAGGTGAACTTTCATCCAAATAAATTCTTCCCTTGAAATAAAGAATTCCATCCTTGTACTCCCATGGTCCCAAAGCTTCTCCTTTAAGTACCATACTGACCAACTTTTTCAAATCTGGATTAGAACAAGTTTCTTCCTTAATAGCATCAATCCAACTTGGAATAGGGATTGACATGGCCATAATGTGGCCCTCTCCTTCACCAGGTTCTTCTCTTCTTGATAAGGCATTGGCAAGGACATTTTCCTTGCCTCCCTTGTACTCTATTGCAAAATCAAAGCCCATTAACTTGAATAGCCACCTTTGTTGTGCCGTAGTAGTGATTCTTTGTGTCCACAAATGCTTCAAACTTTGGTGGTTAGTTTGGACAATGAACCGGCGGCCCAACAAGTACGGTCTCCACTTTTGGACAGCAAGAACAAGAGCTAAGATTTCCTTCTCATATGTAGATAAGAGAAGGTGTCTTCCATGAAGAGAATGGCTGAAAAAAACTATTGGTCTCTCCTGCAGTAAAACAACACCCACTCCGATTCCAGAAGCCTCACACTCAATAATAAATGGTTTAGAGAGATCCGGGAGAGCCAGTACTGGAGCATTAGTCATTGCTTGCTTTAATTTGATAAATGTTTCTTCTGCAATTGGCGTCCATTTGAAATTGTCTTTTTTCAACATTCTTGTCAAGGAACTAGCTATTTTACCGAAATTTTGAATAAATTTTCGATAATAGCCACAAAGACCCTAAAATCCTCGCATAGCTTTGCAAGAAGTAGGTTTTGGCCAATCCTGAATTGCCTTAATTTTATCTGTGTCTATAGTAACTCCAACATCAATAATAACATAGCCAAGGTACTTAACTTCTCGTTGGCCAAATTGACATTTTTCTATTTTAACAAACAATTGATGATTTTGTAAAATAGAGAATACAATTTGTAAGTGTTTCATATGATCATCCCAAGACTTGCTGTAGATGAGAATATCATCAAAAAACACAAGCATAAACTTTCACAAATAGCCTTTAAATACTTCATTCATCAGTAATTGGAATGTTGAAGGAGCGTTGGTAAGCCCAAAAGGCATAACCAAAAACTTATAGTGGCCTTGGTGTGTCCAGAATGCTGTCTTCTCAATGTCTTTTACATGGACCATTATTTGATGATAACCAGATCGCAAGTCTAATTTTGTGAAGTACCGTTCACCATTCAATTCATCCAACAACTCATTAATGACAAGCATAGGGAACCTATACTTGACAGTAATTTTATTCAATGCTCTATAGTCCACATATATACGCCAAGACCCATCATGTTTTTTAACTAAGAGGACTGGGGCTAAATATGGGCTCTAGCTTGGGCGTATAATTCCGGATTCCAGCATTTCAGCCACTATCTTTTCAATCTCAGATTTTTGGTAATGTAGATAACGATAAGGCTTAACTGAAATTGGTTCCACATGCTGCAAAGGTATCTTATGGTCTTGAATTCGAGGGGGAGGAAGCCCACTTGGTTCCATCAACACAGCTTTGAATTCTTTCAATATTTGTTGTATTTGCGGGTGTAGTTCAGTCAAAGAAGTCCTTTGAAGTTTGATCATGTTGCTCAAAATTTGAAGGAGGTACCCAGTTTTTTAATGCTTAACCGCTCCTTGCATTTGACAATTACTGATAACTTGATTTTTAGGAATATTAGAGCCCTACAAATTAACTTCTTATCCCTTCATCACAAATAAAAGCTTTCAAAAGTCCCATATGATTGTACCTAATGTGCGCAACCATTGAGTTCCCAATACTACATCGTAACCTTCTAATGGAAACACATATAAATCAAGGAATACAGGTACCTCTTGAAGATTTAATTGAATCTGGTTGCATTTGCCTAAGCTTACCAATTTTTCTCCAGAAGCAACAGACACTTCCATTCTACCTCTTTTGATTGGTTGTAGCCCAACTTTCCTTACGAATCTTTCAATTACAAAATTGTGAGTACTTCTGGAATCTATTAAAACCATAACATGTCTGTTTGCCAATTTCCCTTGGACCCACATTGTTTCTAGACCTTCAAAATTGTATATGGCATGCAGGGATATGGTTGGGTTGTTTGCCGACTCTCCATTATCAATCTCCATGTCAGTATCATCATCACTATAGTACATCATTGCTTGAATGGTTCATAACTTCTTGCATTTATGAACTGGTTCATATCTCTCATTACATTTGAAACAGAGACCTCGCTTTTTCCGCTCATTCAGCTCATCCCAAGTTAGTCTTTTGACACTGTTCCCTGAAACTTTTGAAGGAGAAGACGTTGAACCTAGATTTTATGGAGTCGTTCTACTGATTGAACCCTCCCTTAGCTGGAATTCCTTGCTTCATAAAGTTTGTCAAGTGAAATTGCATGGGACAAGGTTGAGGGACTGCTTGCACTTCAGTTCGTATGGAAGCTGTAAGCCCACTCACGAAACAACCTGTTGGTACCCGATCCGAAATCCAACTACTTATACGAAAAATTAATTTATAAGTTGGAACCCGATCTGAAAGCCGGATCCCAACCGAAAAACGGAAAACGAAATCGGAAAGAACGGATCTCTTAATAAA
>JANKOE010000002.1:41095472-41123664 GCA_026284465.1 Erythroxylum citrifolium | reverse complement strand
GTAAGGGAGGTTGCCTCCTACTAATGGGCCGTCGACGCCTGGGCCTAGGACTGGGCCTAAAATGGCCGACCCAACCAACAACCATATATATGCAAGCAATGGCTACTCTACCTAAATCCAAAGCATATTAAGAACTTCTTGCATGGAGTATTGGAAGAAAGCAGTAGACAAAAATGTTTCCAATTTCATGGTCCATGACATATCAATGCATGCCTATTCTAATTAAGGAGCTTAAGAGGAAAATGGTTAATAACACTCTCACATGGTCAGGAGAGAGAGGAAGAGGGCATATGTGTTTGTGTGCGCGTTTTCTTTAACCTTTTGAACTTGAATGCTAGATCATGCATGGCTGGACACTGCCCATACCGCGTCATGAGAAAAGAAGATTGTCCATCTAAATAAGAAACCAACTTTCTTCCCATTTCAAATCGGCAAACTTATGGGTAAACAGGGAAAAAGTAGGCTCCCAAGGTCCAAAGCAAGCGTAATATGCAGATTCAAACATAGAAGAGATAAACACCTCTCCTCAAATAATATATACAATCCAACCAACAAAACTCTGAAACCATAACACACTTACGTGTATTCTAACAATACACTCATACTTGCCCATCTCGTATTATGAAAGAAGATTTCAAGTTTTGAGAAAGATGAAGAAGAAAATGGAGGAAAATAATTGAACTTGGCATTTAAATTTTGGACAAAAACAAAAACACGTCCCGCATTTCCTCTCCAAATTGGCAGCTTTCTTCGATTTCCTTTTTCTTCTCTCACTCCGCTTTCCTGACTCCCACTTCCAAAGGAAGTGTGAAATGTACTTCCCTACTACAGCAATGTAGATTGCAAGGCAAAGCCAGTAATAGCCTAATTCACGGTACATGTTCACAAAGGATCTCTGTGTAAGAACAATGGACTGAGTGATGAAACTTGCTTGGCTTCCTTTCTTCGGAGTATTAGTAGTTTGTTCTGTGCTTGAAGAAACACCAACCGATCTCTGTGTAAGAACAATGGACTGAGTGATGAAACTTGCTTGGCTTCCTTTCTTCGGAGGATTAATAGTTTGTTCTGTGCTTGAAGGAACACCAACCCTCTTTCAGTGTCCTCAAAAAATGAATATATCAGTCATTTGATGGAATGATGTGTTCTTTTTCTTCACGTCTAGCCTATACAAATACATAACTCATCGAAGTCCTTGTTTATGGTTCTCAGATAGTGATCAGAAGGGTTTCTCATAGTAGGGCATCGGAATAGGAAAAGGCTTGAATAGAGAGAGAAATTCATACTGTTTGCGCTTACTTACCAATTTGCTTATTAACAAATAAAGACAGCCGTGTTCACTTATCCCTTTTCCTACCAATGATACAATCAGGCTTACCTTAGACCCGAACCCCTATGATTGCTTCCACTTGAGGAGACTAACTTGGAATCCAGTTGCCGCAAAAAACAGCAGGAAAATGCATAGGAAATTATTAGACATCGATATGCGCTTGATCCTGGATCACTGTAAAGTGATAAAACTTTTGATATGATACCTCTTCTTCCAATTTAATAGGACCGAAGTAGACAATTTTACCGCCAGAGAGAAGGCCAGGATTATGGAAAAGCTCGAAAACTTCGCTGCTAGGTTGATGAATGGAGGCAATAATAGTCTTGCCATTTTGGTGTGCGACTGCGGTTCGTGATATGGTGAGAGGTTGCACCGTCGAGTCCACTAGGGAGTCCTACTTTAATTAAAACACTTTAAAAAATTCCACTTCAATATGGTAAACATACAGGCTGGTGTATGTTTCTTGGTTCTACTGTTATCTCTTGGAAGTGTAAAAAGCAGTCTCGAACATCAAAATCTTCTACCAAAGCTGAATATCGTGCAATGTTTGCTGCTTGTTCGGAATTGATTTGGTTACGGCGATTATTATCGGAATTGAAAATCCTTATAGCAACAGCGTCGAAGTTTCATGCTGACAACACTAGCGCAATCAAGATTGCTACTAACCCAGTTCAACACGAAAATACAAAACATATAGAAGTTGATTGTCACTATATCAAAGAGCTTATGGCTGAGAAGAGTATCTCTCTACAGTACATTTCCACGCATGATCAGGTTGCTGACATGTTTACGAAAGCAATGACAAGAAGTCATCATCAGTTTCTATTGTCCAAATTGTTGCCTCGTGACATCTAGCATCAATTTGAGGGGGGATATTAATGATAGAAATCACGTGTTGATTGTGTGAATATCTTGAGCTTAAATTATGGGATTCTATTATTGGTTTATACAAATTTATAGGCTTAATTAGTGGCGAGATTAACTCTGGCTCATTGTATATATGCCGAGCTCTGTAAACAAATGTATATATGAGATTATTCAAAATTCTCTTATTTTCTCTTGTTCTTACAGGAGGATGTCAAGATCTTCTGTCCAGTTTTACTCTGTCTTATTCTGTCTCATAGAATCTCAACTATTTATTTTGTGGGACTCACGCGAGCCTTATGCGGGTCCCACATAAATAAATGGCTGAGATTTATTGAACACAATAAAACACTATAATATTGGACAGAACATTTGAACTCCCGAAGGAGGCCCCCTTCTAGTCCCAAAGTGTTTTTAATGTTTTTGAAATGTTAGAGTTCGAATATTTTGCAAACGTAACGTAAGACTTCCAAATGTTAATATTCAACTCATATTTTAGTATAAATGTTGGAGGTTAAATTACTCTTTTGACTCAAAATAAGAAAATAAAAATTATTCTAATGAAATAAATATAGATTTTATTTTTCTTTTATTTCAACCAATCAATATCAATACACTAATCTATACTGCCGTACACAACAAATCTTCCTTAAAAGACTACACTCTTTGGGGTTTGACCAGTGGCGAAGCCAGGAATTTGTTTTAGGGGGGACAAAAATTTTTTTTATCCAATCCACCATGGGCAACGACATTCTTTTAAGTAGGCAACTCTATATGTATATATATATTCTTTAATAAAAAAATTTTGAGGGTGGGCTGTAGCTTCGCTACTGGGTTTGACTAGGCAGTGCCACTATTATCACTAAAGAGATTAACATCACTTTGGTCATTAAATTAACAACACTTATCCAACATTATGTACGATGATCAATCACGGTTAATCCTCTAAAATTAAATAATGCAAAGGTTTCTTTCTATAATAACTTGCCTTGACCATTAGGAAGAATACAATACATTCAAATAAATTACCATAAGAATAGACTTACAAATATAATAATATATATCAATCTTCATAGGAGAGATAGCGGACAAAAATATTAAGTACCGAAGAATTATGTATATATTGGTATATGTCTCTTTTCCTTCATCGAAATCTCGATATTTCTCTATTATAAAAGGATTTCATCATAGTAATTCTCTATTTAGAGAGGATATAGTGGGAAGCAGAAATATTGAGGGAAGGAATGAACTTTAATGGGTTTATATTTTCTAATCATAACCATCTATGGCTTTAAGCTAGAACCCACCTAACTAATGTTCAAATTCTTCCTCAACATAACATATGTTTGTATGCCAAAAAGTTAGCTTCGAAACAAATTTATTTGTATACAATAACATCTTAATCTATATATGCAACTCATGAGGCATCATGGATAGGCAAAAATGTTTAAGAAAGGAGGAAGGAAATTTGGCAAGTATATAATCATAGTTTGGACACGAAATTTACACAGCTAAACTGTAAAAATTCCCTTCTTTGTTCTTTCCATATTTGCTTATTTGGCTTTCGCTCGTTACGATATAGTACTAAGATTATGAGTTTTTGTATGAAAAATGGTGAAAAAGGAACTAGGGAAAACACAAAGAATGATATGGGTTAAGTTATATATATTGTATATAAAGGATAGACACAATCTCAAAGTAATAGTAAACCATGTTTACAGGACCTCAACTAGTTTTCAACTTATTAATGTATATCGAATAAGCAATTATAGATTATTTTTTCATGAGAGAAGAACTATGATTATCATTTCAATTGCAATCTTTTTATCGGGCTCAATTCAACTAACACTTATATCCCAATCATAAACATGTTTTAAAAGCAATTATCATAATATTTATTTTTCTAATATACAAGATTTTGAAGAACAAAAAAGATATAAGAGCAAACATAGTTTTAAAGGCCAAGGTATATAGAACCGTGTGCACCAATGATATTTATAGACGTTCGAAAAATATTTCCAAAAATGAATTTGTTCAATTTCTTATATTTGAGATTTTACATAATGATGAAAATCAAAACCAAATAGTAATTACAAATAATTAAGCTCGTGTAAAAATTAATTTGCTTATCTTTGTTTATCCCTCTAAATCTAATATGGCCTCTTATATCTCTCGATATGCCTTTGTTTCCTTTTTTTGAAAAAAAGTTCAATTGTTCTAAATACATAAATTAAGTGACATGACAATATGGATGTGTACCCACCATTATAGATGGAGGAACCATGTGTGCCGTTCACTTTGGATAGAAAATGAAAAGTGTGTACGAGCTTTAAACATTGTAATTATAATCAAATGTAGATTAATATTCTCATTTATAATATTATTCCAATTATTGAACCTAGAGAGGTTCTAGTCAATGTTTTGATAATAAAAGAACATAATTACTACCAACGGGTTTATTATTTTGATGAAAAGCAATATATAAACAAAATGAAGTTATAAAATCAGGAGATAGCTTATGAAGTTAATAAAGAGAATTTGAAGTTTGTAACTGATGAAATAAGGATCAAACTAAAAAAAAAGAAGATTAAGGCTCATTAAGTTCATTTTACATTTTGCAATATTATTTATAATCTCACTTTGTTAATTTGATGCTCTAAAAGGCTCAGTATGTATAAAATTTTTCTTTCACTTCATGGGTCTTTACATTCATCAAAAGGCATTAAAGCTTTTAATTTCTCCTAATCTTTCAAGCACTCTGTAAGGAACATTTTTGCCAATTGTTCAAATTATAAGTGCATTAAACAAATTAGTCTTTAAAGATGTTAAATCATGTTTTTAGGGTGATTGGTCAACCTATATGGGTTAGTGGCCAACCAATATAGGTTAAAGTTATTAAATTTAATGTATCGAAAGTTTGTCAAAACATTGGTTGATGATGCATACTGGTCGACTAATCTCTCAATGGCTAGTGAATTTGTGCATTGAGTCGACCAGTATGCATCATCAACCAAATGCACAAATTCAATGCACAATATTCTATACTGGTCAACTAGTGCTCTGCAAATAGCCGTTGTAATAGCTAGTAGGGGTATCAGAACACTATAAATGAGTGTTTTCTCATTAGTTTTAGCATCAAGAAACATTTGAGTGTGTTTTATACACATTTCCAAATCTTTATCAATTATTTGAGCATCAATATCTCATATTTATGTGAGTGAGCCTGTTTGGGATTATCAAGTGGTATAGTTAGGTATTTCGAGTTATAATATTTGTTTAGAGAATTATATTATTGTACTTGTGGGTGATCCAAGTGAGATTGAGGTTCTTTTTCACCTTGGAAGAAGATTGTAAATGGCTCCTCTTTACTGACAAAGTTGTATAAAGATTATTCTTTGTCTATATAGAAGAATTATAGTGGAATTCCAAGAAGAGTCATGGGAATGAATGTAAACAAGAGTTGTTTATCGAGCCACTATAAATCAATCTACATTATCTCTTCCCTATCCTTTTTAAAGTATTGTTCAATAGTTTGACTAATTTATATTAAGCAATTTTCTCATCCTTATTTATATTAATTATTGTTAATTGAGTGCATTAGTGAAATCTTTTTTTATTTTATAAACTTTAATTCATTCCCTCTTAGGTGACATAAGCGACTAATAAATGGTATTAGAGCAAGTCTTTCAGGCTAGCATTTCCAACAAAATCCTACAATAAAGATGATAATGGTATATTTAGGAGCATCATCATCATTCAACTTAGAGGAAAAAAGCATCAATGAAGCACCTGTCTTTGAAGGCAATGCTTACCTTTACTAGAAAAATTAAGATAAGAATCTTCTTAATGGATAAAAGTGTAAACCTACTTAAAATAGTTTTAAATGGTCGTTTATACCTACAAAAGTTGTAGATAACAAAAAGTCCCTAAACTAACGAATAGGAACCTCAAGAGAAAAAGACTAGTTTCCTTAAATAATACAGTCATACATTTATTATTTTATGTATTAGGAATAAATGAATTCAATAAGGTCTCTCTGTGTGAAACAACCTATAACATTTTTCATACATTAGGAATTGCACATAAGGGCACGATTCAAGTTATGGAGAGCAAAGTAAGCATGCTAACACATTAATATGAATTATTTTAAATAAAGCATGATGGGGGCATATCTAGCATGTGTAAGAGATTTATTGATATTATTACTACAATTAAAGGTCTTGAAAAGACATATTAATATTGAAATGGTAAGAAAGTTGCTTAGGTCACTTCCCTAGATGAAGGAAGCTTAAGTGACAACTATACAAGAAGTTACGGACCTAATAACACTACCATTAGAGGAACTTATTAGATCTCTCCTTATATATGAAATGAGGCTCTAAGAGATACAAGAAGAAACAACACTTCTAAAGGGAAAAAAATGTAGCATTCAAAGCCTCAAAGGAAGGATCAAGTGAAAAGGAGAGACATCAACGAATGAAAGCAATGAAGAAGAGATTGGCTTAATCACTAGAAAATTCATGAAGGTTTTAAAAAATAAATTCTCCAAAAGAAAGGATTTTATAGTAATGGTGACTTAGAATATAAATCTACTAAAATTATTTTTTTTGAATATAGGAAACTCAACCATATAAAGTCACAATGACCTTTACCCAAGGATGATGAAAAGTATAAAAGAAACAATAATAAGGAGAAGAATGAAATATTGAAGAAGAAAGAACTTAAAGCCTCAATTTAAGGTGACATAAGTGAATCTGAAAATGAGAAATCAAAAGGAGAGATAGCTCATATGTCCTTTATTGCTATTGATAATGTTAAGGTAACATCCAACTCTAATTCATGTTATAAAAATAGTTAGATCCATGCATGAGTGAGAATGGAAAGATAAAAAGTAAATTGCATAACCCTAAAGCATCCAAAAATGTGATCATTGATGACAATCATAACTTAAATACATTCTGGAATGAGAATAAAACATTGGAAAAGGTGGTTAATTCCCTTAAAGACTCATTTTCCAAGTTTTCAAGGGGAAATGAAAAAATATAGAATGTGCTAGGAGATCAAAGAAATTCCAATACTAGTTATGGAATAGGATACAACCATGAAGTGAAGCCAATTCTCAGACCAGATTTAAAAAGGGAAAATATTTATAGCAAATAACCATTGACTAATATAAAAGATAAGTATGAAGCGTCCATATCTAGGCATAAATATGCACATGCCACATCCACTAGGAAAAATTCTAAAAGCAAGCATCATGCTTCCATGTGTGGCTCACAATCTAGGCACAGAGTTCAACACTCTCAATGGAAGAATAGGCATAGCTTCTATAATAACATACAAACCCATTCATAACCCTTTGGACCTCATAAAAGCATAAATCAAGCCTCCATGCAATATAGTTATCATGCATATAATCAGGTAGCTCATTTTACTATCTTGGGAAACCATTCAACAACATTAATGTCCAAAGGAAGATTCCTTATTATGTATACACATATATAATACAAATTAATGCATTTATGCATCGCCATTACTCATATAACATGGTATGTCATTTTTATAGTAAGTTAGGATATGCTGATAGATTTTGTTTTCACAAACAAACAACGACAAGTAACCCCTTGAAAGTGTGGGTTAAAAAGAAACAAAAAGTCTAACAATTAAAGAATTAAGCTCATTTGGGTTCCTTAAACACATTGACTACCTTATTTTATAGGGCTTTTAGAAAAGAAAGAGCAAATCGTATATAGTTGAGTATTAGTTTTAAAAAGTTTATATTTTTCTGTCAATGTCTCTAAAACTTTTTGTATCCAAGAAAATCTTGAAAATATTTAAAATATGGAAGCATTACCCCTTAAAGAGAGCTAGAATAATTAAAGACTCTTTAAAAGAAATAATTATTGAGCTACATAAGGATGACAAGAAGGATTAGAGAACTCCAATGGAATGTAAACTTAAGAAGAATATTTATTGAAATTATTCTTAAATAATGCTCAACAAAAGTTAACTATTAGTTCACACTTTAGAAATTTGACACATTTTTCTACTATTTATCCTTAAGAGTTGATTGTTTGGGTTTGAGTTACGAATAAATTTTAAACAATTTCTATAGTACGAACCTTAATACCTAGACGTAGAAACTATATGTAAAATGAGGTTATTAAGATAGAATTTATATCAATTGGGCAATAATTTCTCTAAACCATTAAATAAGGATAAATTTTGAAAAATTAGAAGCTAATCAATTATATTTGATGGAAATTCTATATGATAAGGATCCATTTATTTGTTTTAATTCATTCTTGATATTTAGCTAATTAATTAGGTGTTTTAATGTTTTTATTTGAGTTTTGAGGTTATTCTCTAGCTTTTCAAAACATATCGGGCTACTAATATCCTAGAGTGACCAACTTGAGTAAACAAAAATAATGTTTTCTATTGTTTTAGTGAGTTTATAAAGAATTTGGTTGCTTCTCTAATCGATCACCTAAGTATATTGGTCGACCAATGTCTTTGAGTGGCTGACCAATGTCACATTTTTATAAGAAATTTTCTCTTTCCAATGAGTTTGTTCTTTTTTTGGACAAAGTTTTGGCCATCCACTTACTCACATCGGATGACCAGTGATCGACCAATACCTCCTCACCAAAGAAAATTTTCCTTTTGATGAGTTTGTGAGAAGTTTGACTGCATATAATGATCAACCACCCAGCCTTATTAGTCTCCTAATATACTTTAGTGGTCGACCAATATAGTTTTTCCATATAGCTACTTTTATTATAGTGAGTTTGTACCTCAGTTGGCTAATAGGTTTAGTTGATCACATACATTAGTTAACTAGTAAAGCTGTGTAGTTGACCAGTCTTCATGATTGAAGCTTTATTTCTCCGCTTTTCTTCTATTTTCCACCTTGCATATTTATATCTCCTAGAATCCTAAACAATTCACTTTTTTCTTTTAAAAAAACATCTTCCATTTCATAAAATTCTTGTTCGATTGCAATAAATTAATTTTTCATTTTACAATTTAAATTGAAAATTTTCTAGTTTTTCTTAATTAAGAGTTATCTTTTAAAATTGATGCTTCAATCGTTAAATGGTAAAAGGATTCAAGGCTATTTAGTTTTAATACATCTTTAAGTTTCTCCTTTTTTGGTATTTTAGGCACTTATTCATATTTCTATTTTGTGAAATTGTTAGGCTTTCAAAAGTATACATTCTTTTATGAAATTGATTATTTGATATTACAATTTTTCTTATATTTTTTAATTTTAAATTTTGTAAAACTTGCCTTTATAGCTTTAATTAAATTTTTTTAACTTAGGCATAAAATTGAAATTGGGGACTTTTCAAAATTAGACACAATTAGGGATGTTTCCTCAAAAATTAAAATTTTAAGCAATTACTCTGACTTTTTATATATTCAATAGCCTTCTTTCTTGAACAAGCTTACCAATCTCAGTGAAATTCATTTTTATCTTTTGACCAAGTTAGCTTGGTGTATGACACTTTATATTATGCAGTTTTGGATATTTGATTCTTTTTTATGATTCAAAAAGGGAGAGAGAGATCAATGATATTAGATTTAGAGGAAGTGATAACATTCAGGGGGTAACTTTTATACATATGCTATTTTTTTATTTTTGTAATAAGGTTAATTTATGTTTAAATAAATGTATGGATATTTATTTTACATTTGAAATTGAATATTTCCTTTATTCTTAATATTGAATTATGAATTATTGATGCATGCTTGATTGTTTATATGTTCACTCCATAATACTTTACCATTAATATTATGAAATACTTAATAGAATCATTTTGGTTCGCATTTGGTTTTAGGTACAAGTTGGAAGCACAAAAGCTAAAATGAGTTAAAAGCACATTTCTTGAGCCATCCTCTTAATGTTCAAACTCATATGTCTTAGTGAATTAAGAAGGAGATGGATTAGAGTAAAGATGGGACAAAAAACTGCAAGAAAATGAAGGATTTAGCATGATTGCAAGATGCACGGTCGTGCATGAAAGTGGGGTTATTTGGCATGCCTCGAACCGTGCATCTTCACCAAAACATAGTTTTTCATATAAATAGACATGTAAGTGGCCAAAGAAGGCATAAATCATTTTTGGAACACAAAAGGAGTCAGAAATCTTACTTCCTTAGGATCTTTGGAGGGCTAATCTTCCTTCTTCCAGTTCTTAGGGGAAATTGAAGCTGAAGATCATAATTGAGCATCTCATAATTGTGTATTGTTTACTCTCTTTCTCTTTGGAGATTGTTTATGTTATTTTTTGCTTATTAATTTGGGTATTTGTGTAAGAATGATTTGAATGCTTTCATTAGATTGTTTATATATAAAGCCACACATTGCCAAAATCTTGAATATTGAATGCTTTCATCAAATTGTTTTTATGAAAGCCATCCTTTTCCAAAATCTTGAATACAATATGTAATAGTTATGTTTTTGATTTATTTGTGGTAAAATAATGGTGTTAAACCATCAAGGATAACATAACATAGGTTAAGCAACCCGAGCTTATGTGGTTGTTGCCTAGATTAATCTATTTTCCTAGTTCATATTATGGATATCTTATTAAATTTAGAGAGTTTATTCTACGTTGTTTGATAGTTAGGTTTAGTTAAAGAGCTTATTTTTATTAAACAAGATCTAAGGAAAAATCGAGGTTAATAGAGCTTATTATTAACTTACGATTAATAGTTTCTAAGAGGAGTGTTAAAACAACAAGACAATGAAGTATGTTTATTTGTGTATAGATTGAGATTGAACTAAGAACTGGATTCTAAACTTATTCATTAATTTTATTAATCTTTAATTGTCTAATTTGATTTACTTTCATTGATTCAATTTTACTTTATTGTCTTAATTACGTCCAACCAAACCCACTCTTTCTTAAACATCAATTTCTTTCCTTACAAAAATTAAACGTACATTCCCTCTAGATATGATCCCTACTCATCACTACTATAAATTTAGTTGTGCAGAATTAGGTTTTATTTTATTATGCATTCGACACGCATCACTTATGTATGACTTAAGGGGGAGCTAATATCTAAGTTGATTGTATTATTAATTTTCATACTGCTATATAATATCATAAATATTTTATCATCATAAAAAATGGTGAGATTATTGAACTAAGGGAGGTTCCAATTGATATTTTGATGATAAAAAATAATTTCTACTATTGAGTTTATTATTTAGATGAAAAGAAATATAAGAACAAAATGAATCTACAAACTCAAGAAGATAGTTTATGAAGTTTTTTTTGGAAAATAAGTAATGTATTCATTCAAAAAGATAGCTTATGAAATTAATAAAGAGAAGTAGAAGTTTACATCATACGAAATAAAAATCAATCCAAGAACAAAAGACGATCAAGACTCATCAAGGCCATTTTACATTTTTATTATTTTTAATTTCTCTTTTGTTAATTTGACGCTCCAAAAGATTCACCGTGTATAAATATTTCATCTCACTTCATAGCATGAATCTTTATGTTTATTCAGAGGCATTAAAGCTTTTAGTTTTAAAAGAAAAAATTCTTGATCATTCAAACAATATTTAGATAACACTTTGAGAAGTGTTTAAATCATAATTACATTAAGCATATTGGTTTTAAGCATTTGAAGTTGTTAAAGTCATATTTTTAAGGTGATTGATTGACTTATATGGTATAATAGTCGACCAATATAGGTTAAAGTTGTTAAATTTGATGTACTGAGAGTTTTTTTGTAACATTGGTTATTGTTTTAGTCAACCAATTTTTCATATTGGTTGACCAATATGCTTACTAGTCAACTATTCTCTCAATGGATAGTGAATTTGTGCTAATATGGTATACTGATTGACTGGTGCTCTATAAATAGCCATTATAATGGCTAGTTCTATGCTCCAACTAGTTGTGGTCCCAAAACACTATAAATAGGTGTTTTCTCATTGTTTTTTTGCATTAAGAAGCATTTGGGTGTATTTTACACATTTTTAATTGTTTTTTAGTCACTTGAGCATCATTTCCTTACATTTATAATAGTTAGCCTCTTTGGAATTGTCAAGGGATAAAGTGAGGCATTTTGAGTTATAATACTTTTTTGAGGCATTATATTATTATACTTAGAGGTGATCAAGTGAGATTGAGGTTCCTTTTCACCTTAGAAGAAGATTATAAAAGGTTCTTCTTCACCAAGAAAGATTGTTCAAAGGTTGTATAATAGAATTTCAAGAAGAATTATAATAGAATTTCAAGAAGAACATTAGAAGTGTATGTAGGAAAGTGTTATTTGCTGAAACACTATAAGTTGATTTGCATTCTCTCTATCTTATCATTTTTAAATTATTGTTCAATTTTCTGATTAATTTATATTAAACAATTTTCTCATCCTTATTTATATTGATTATTTTTAGTTGAATATATTAGTTATGGAAGTTCTTAAATTTCATAAACACTTAATTCAGCTGCACATCTTAAATACCATTAGGGACTAACATAAATTTTATATGCAAGTCTATGAGTAAATTTTGGTTTTATTAACATTTCAAAATTATAAAAATGTAAACTTCGTTTTTCTTTAATTTCAAACAATATTAATACATTATAATAATGATACATATGCCATAGATAATGAATCTTCCCTAAAGTTTTCACTATATGGGATTTGTTTGTGTAGTACAAGTATTATCACTATTAAATTAATATCACTTGGCCATAATATTAGTTACACTTAGCCAATATCGAGAGTGGTGCTAAACCTCCAACATTAACTCATATAAGGGTTTCTTTCTATAATGACATGCCTTAAACATCAGGAATAATACAATATTTACTTGAGTTATTATATTTAACAAAATCAAATACATTTGCACAAGCATAGTGCTACAAATATAATAATATATATCAATCTTCATAAGAGAAGTGGTTATAGAAAAATATTGAGTACCAAAAGAGGATAGATTCATAGGCATATTTTCCTTTTCCTTCTTCAACAACCTAATATTTCTCTTCTAAAAAGGACACATCTTAGGAAGTCTTAGTTCTAAAGAGGACACAATAGGCAGACATAAATATTGAGTGAATGAATGAACTTTGGTGGGATATTATTTCTTATCACAACAAATTGTTTTGATCAATAACCTACCTAATCAACATTTAATTGTTCCCTTGACACAATATTTGTTTGAATACCAAAAAGCTAGATTCTAAAAACATCTCATTGTATATAATAACCCCTTAGTCTACATATGGGGATCATAAGTCATCATGAATAGACTAAAATATTCAAAAAAGGAGGAAGGAAATTTAAAGGGTATATAATCATAGTTTTGACAAGGAACTTATATGGCCAAACTATAAAAGTCTGCTTCTCCATCCTCTCAATATTTGTCTATTTGTCTTTCTCTCACTACTAATGCTACTAAGATTATGAGTTTTTTTAAATGAAAATGGGTGGAAAAGGATTAATGGAAAAATAGAAAGAATAATTTAGATCAAGTCTTATGCAATGTACATAGTGGATAGATACAGTATTAGAGTAAAAACCTCAATAAGTTTTTGCCTTTTTTGTCTATCTGGGGTAAGTAATTATATAATAATTTTTCAAGAGAGAAAAACTAGGATTATCATTTCAATTTTATAATCTTTTTATGCGGCTTAATGTAGCTAATGCTCATGTCTAAATCTTTAATCCTACGCCATCATTCATAAACATGTTTTAAAGGCTTTTATCGTGAACTCCCTTCCTTTTTCTAAGTAAATAGGGCCCATTATATTATCATAGGTCCCATTCATTATCGTAATCATTTGACACGATAGCATGACCCATATACGAGTGCTTACTAATGTTTAAAATATAACATAATTTACCATTTGTATAGAAAATCATGCTAATAAAAAACTTTAATGGATACAGTTTCATGCACTGATTGATGTTTTCTATTCCTATAAGAAATTATCAATGGTAAAAATCATAAGTGCACGGTGTAGTTGTAACTAGCATAGGCAAGTACGGGTTGATCTCACGAAGACTATAAGTACTAGTAGTTACCCTTTTCCATTATCTAACTGTTGAATCAGATTGTGGATTTAATTAAAAATTAAACTAAACAAATAAACTAAGATTAAAACAATAATGAACATAAGCCAGAGGGAAATGCTTGGAAAAGTCTATATCCAATAAATAGGACCTAGGTGATGAATTTCCTTAAGAATCCTTAAATATTCACTCTTTATCATGCAATTATATTATTAATATTTGCCAGTTGAAATTTCTATCTTAAGTTAATATCTTTCTTAAGACTACTGACAATTCATCCATCAGATGATTAATAGAAATCTTTCTAGTTAAAACCCCTATGATTGCAATTTCGATTTATGAATACACTATTAAGTTTGACCTTAATCTAGAGGATTTATATTGACCTATCTCTAGGTTTGCATGTAACTCCTTCCAATTATGATAGATCTATTTATATAAGAGGATTTCTCAATCTTAATCATAAGAAATCAAATCATGAACTAATATTATGGATATAATAGAACAAGAATAAAATCCATAATTGAATTGCAATAAATAAATAAATAAATTTGCATTAAAAAAAAGATCAAATCATATTGTTATCACAACTTAGTGTTCATCACACCTAAGCACTAAACAAATTTAGTTCCTAATCATAGCAAACAAACCAAAGATAAACATGAAAAATAACAACTACAAAATAAAGAAATTATAATCCTAAATCTCTTTTTTGTTCTAATGGATTTTACAATTTAGATTAGATGTTTTTATCTATCAGATCTTTTGACATATTCTTCATGTTTTCCTTATCCCTTAATCAGAACTGTAGCCTCTATACATATCTTTGATGTGTGCTTAATTGATTATATATTTACTCCATAACACTTGGTTATTAATGCTATGAAATTCTTAAGATACTCATTTTGCTTCATATTTGGTTTTAGTTACAAATTGGAAGCATAAGAACGAAAATTGGTTAAAAGCACATTCTTTGAGTCATCCTCTTAATGTCCAAACTCATTTGTCTTTGTGGAACAAGAAAAAGATGGATTAGGGTGAATATGGGACAAGAAAATGTAAGACATGAAGAATTCAGCATGATACATGACCATGTATCTATTCAAATTTGAATGTGGCACTTTTATGATGCACAGTTGAATACAAGGTCGTGTATCTAACCGTGTATCTTCCTACAAACCTAATTTTTTGCTATAAGTAGACATTTTAGTGGTCAAACGTAAGATGAATCATTTTAGAACCACAAAAAGAGGTAGAACACTCACTTCTTTGAGATCTATACACGGCTAGTCTTCTTCTCTCTAGAGATTGTTTATGTTATTCATGGCTTATTGATTTGGGTATTTATATTAGCATGATTTGAATGCTTTCATTAGATTGTTTTTATATAAACCCATTGCTAGAATCTAGAATGCAATAAGTAAGTTTTGTTTTTAATTTATTTGTGGTAAGCTAATGATTATGAATCATTAGGCATAACATGACATAGGTTAAATAGTATGAGCTTGTATGGTTATTTCCTATATTAGATTGGTTTCCTAGTTAACGGTTGTCCTACTAAATTTAGAGAGCTTATTCTAGGTTGTTTGATAGCTAGGTTTAGTTAAAGAGCTTATTTTGATTAAACACGACCTAAGAGAGAATCAGGGTTAACAGAGCTTATTGTTAACCTATGATTAACAGTTTCTAAGAGAGAGATAATAGCAGGACGATGAAGTATGTTTATTTATGTGTAGGTTGAGATTGAACTAAAAACTAGATTCTAAACACATTCATCAATCTTATCACTTTTGACGTTTGACTTAAATTACTTTCATTAGTTCAATTTTAATTCATTTTGTTTATTAAACCAAACCAAACCCCTTATTTTCCTAAATACCAATTCTTTTCATTACAAAAGTTACACATACATTCCCTATGGATATGATCCCTACTCAACAGTACTGCTACAAATTTTAGTGTTTAGAGTTAGGTTTTATTTTCTAGTATGTTCAATATGTATCAAGAATTTTTGGTGTCGTCACCAGGGAGTGTGGTGCTTTATTTTTTCTTTTGATTTCAATTTGTGTTTTGTATATATATATACAATTAGATTTTTCAGTTATTTCTTAATCTTTCCATGTTTGTAAGTGTTAGTGCATGGTAGTAACAAGATCTCCCCATAGAGAATTTGTATAATTTGATTAAAAGATCAAAAGGATGATGAGAAGGTAGCGCAGGGAAACCAAAACAACTCCAAGAGTACAACCTTAGCTTAAGTTTGAAGAAACAGTGGCCAATCTAATAAAATTAAGGGAGCTGGTTGCAACAGGCTTAACTTAAAAACCATTATGCATTACTTTTCCTAATTTTACTGAACATGTCACTTTTGAACTTAAGTCTGAATTAATCCATTTGTTGCCTAACTTTTATAAACTTGCAGGTGAGGATGCACACAAACATCTCAAGGAGCTTAATATGGTATGTCTAAATATGAAACTTGCAGGGGTGATAGACGAGCAAATAATGCTAAGGGATTTCCCAATCTCACTAAAAGATGCATCAAAAAAGTGGTTATTTGATTTGCCTGCATGGAGCGTAAACACATGGATTGAAATAAAGAAGCTATTTTTGGAAAAATATTTTCCAGCATTGAAGACAACCAATATAAGAAAAAAGATAGATAGGATAAAACAACATAACGAAGAATCCTTTTATGAGTATTGGGAGTGCTTCAAGAAGTTGTGTGCTAGTTGTCCTTACTACATCATATCATAATAACTCCTCATCCAATACTTTTATAAAGGATTGTTACTTATAGAAAGGAGCTTCGTCAATGCAGTGAGTGGTGGGCACTTTATGAAAAGACTCTTATGGAAGCCACAATGTTAATTGAGTGTATTGCTGTAAACACCCAACAGTTTAGTAACCACAACAATGTTTGTCAAGTAAATGAGGTAAATACTTCATCCATTAAACATTATTTAGATGAGTTAACGTCTTTTATTAGACAAATTACTATCAAACAGGCATAGGTAAAGACATGCAAAATATATGCAAATACAAGCCACCCGACTAATGGGTGCCCAACCTTACAAGGAGGTATGGAATATATCAACGCTACAGGAGGGGATTTTACTAACCAGTAAAACTACTATTCTCAAATTTATAACCTAGATTGGAGGGATCATCCCAACCTGAGTTACAGAGGGAATAAGGAACTGAATTATTTCTCGAATAGGCCACAAGGAGCACAACAATTCCAACTAAGGCCAGAAGCCTCCTTTGCCAACTCATGCACATCTCTATAAAACTTAGTTAAGTCTCTTGCTACTAACACTCTGCAATTTTAGTAGGATAAGAAATAATTCCAGCAAGACACAAAATCAAGCATTCCAAATTTGGAAAGCCAAATGGGTCAGATGGCGGTGGCTATCAAGTGCCTAAAATCACAAAGTAGAGGGAAGCTGTCATCTCAATTCGAGGTGAACCCAAACAATGTTAGTGCAGTAACCTTAAGGAGGGGAAAGGAGCTTAAGGTTCCTAAGAGGACCCCACCGAGGATGGCCAATGAAGAAGAGATCAAGAAGGAGTTAGGAAATGAATGAAATCCCTCATCTAGCACAAACATAAATTTCAAAAGTCCTAGTATAGTTAAGACTAATCCTCAACCTTTTCCTAGCAGATAAAAGAAAAGAGCTTTTGGAGGACCGAAAGTTTGACTTGAGATATCCTTGTAAAACTCCAAGGAATTAATAAAGGTCTTGGTTAAGGGAGGACTAGCTCCACAAAGCATGAGCCAATCTTCTGCAAAAAGAGTTTATATATCTTGAGTTCACTGTGATGATATTTAAAACTAGGTTTTCTATTAATATGCATTAAAATAATCATAGATAGGATTTTCATACATTGTCACCACCTTATCTAAATCCCTGAGCTGCCTTGAATGTTGTAGTTGATTCCTTATTCATAATTATATTAAAGGACATTAAGGTAATGCAAGATTGGATCCAATTCACAAACTTAGCATAGTGACTAAGAGAAAGTAATGAATCAGTGATGAACTACATGTTACAGAATCAAATACCTTGGTGAAATCAATCTTTAAGGTATACTGCTACTTGTTTTACTAATATTCTAACCTTTAAATGACTACTATGCAAGAATAATGTTGTTACTGGTATTTCTCCCATTAATGTAAGCACCTTAACATAGATTGACAATGTCTCTAAGGGTTTTCTTTAACCTGTTTGCCAAAATTTTTTAGATAAGTTTATAGATCACATTGCAACATGTAATGGGTCTATATTCATTAAGGCTAGAGGGGTTTGTCACTTTGAGAACCAAACACATAAGGTTTTATTGAATTCAAAAAGCATCTTGCTAGAATAGAAAATTTTGATAATTGCTTTGATAATCATTGGCCTAATATTCTCCCAAGTTACCTGGAAAAATCTAGCATTAAACCCATCTGGGCCATGGGTTTTATTCGAATGGAATAAGAACAATGTAGATTTAATCTTCTCAGAAGTACTGGCTTTGATTAGTTTAGGGATGTGTTGGGTTGAAAAAATCATTCAAATTTATTCTTCAGTTCCTATGGGATTAGTAACACCCTCATATATATTCCCAAGATCTTTTTGAAATATTATATAGGAAGATCCTTGAGACTCTTTTGATCTTGCACTACATTATCTTCAGAATTAGTAAGGGTTGTTAACTTGTTCCTATTCCTTCTACCTTGCACAACATTATAGAATTACTTTAACTTCTAGCCACCTTCAATCAACCACAAACTTCTAGATATTTGCCTCATTTGAGAGTTAAAATTCTTTACTATGGCTAAATGCTTTTCTGTGCCACCTCTTAAGACCTTGATTAAACTCGCTTTGGACATTTTTAACTTTTGAGTGAATTGAGTAAACTTGTGATCTTGAAAAAAAAATCTCACTCCCTCTATAACAAAACGATTGAAGTTAAAGTACATTAAGAGAGAGTTAAAGAATCTGAATGAAGCCTTTCTTTTGCACATTACATGACTAAAATTAACCTCAATGAGGTATAATAGATCAATGAATTGTTCAATAAGGCTTAATTGTAAGTAAAATTTCCAATCCAATCCAAATTGACTAGGCATTTATCTATTTTCTTTTAAATGAACCAAGTGAACTGATGTCCAGTATAACTAAGATCAGTTAAACCCAAAGAACTAGCTGTATAGGTTCGTGATACCTAGTAATTAAGTACTTTCCATTTCCTTAAGAATCGGATAAAGTAAGTGTGTAGTTGTAGTATAGTTTGTTATCATCAAAATAATGAATTAGAATGTCACTTAATCCAACAATTCAATTACCATAATCAAAATTACAATTAATTGAATTTACTTAAAATCTAATAAATATTATCTATCCAAGTTTAGGTATTATACTATTAATCTTAATTGAGTTCTTTAATTATTTGTTGACAATTATTAGTTACACATTAGAGACATTGAATTAAAACTTTGGGTTCAAAATTTTTAAAATTAAATATTCTTGTAATATGTAATGTAAATATTTTTATAAGCTTTGTTTGTGAAAATATGCTTTTTGATAGGTAGAAATTAAATGTAATTTGATAAAATATTTAAATTTGAAAAGTTATACTAATTTAACAAAAATGAATAAAAAACAAGGAATCTGTCAAGATATTCCAAATCTTATGCTTTATGGGTCTATGATTTGTAGCTTCGAACGTGAATGGGTCCTTACTTTTGTTTCCAGTAGGAGGGGCGAGGCAGTAAATTCCTGGCTTTCTTGCTTTGATCCTGCTTTGTGAAAGTAACCAAGACCCAAAACTTCGGACCGAAGCCATATAAAATGAAAACTTCGGACCGAAGCAAAAACTTCGGACCGAAGCCATATAAAATGACGGAGCGGTTGAACCCGAAAGAGCAATTGAGCTGTTCCCCAAATTGAAAATAATTTGGCCTAGGGTTTCTTCTTGCAACCAAACAAACAGAAACCGAGTCCCCCAAATTCCATACAAACCAACCCAGAAGGTCGAATCTTTTTTATCTCTTCGCAGTCGGAATCGCATAGAAAATTCAAATGGCAACCCAAAAATCGCAACAACAAGTACATCAAAACAACATAGAGAAAAGAAAGCCAGTGTTTGTGAAAGTCGATCAGCTCAAGCCTGGCACTAATGGTCACACTCTCATCGCTAAGATCTTGTCTTCATCCACCGTCTTGCCTAAAGGCCGACCAGCCTCTCACCGCGTCCGTAACTCCCGCATCGCCGAGTGTCTCATCGGTGATGACACTGGCACTATTCTCTTCACCGCTCGCAACGATCAAGGTCGGTGATATTTACCATATCATGTTTCTCTAGATTCTGTGCATACATTTTATACCGATTTGTGTCATGTACTACGGGCTGCATTTTTATAGTTTGACCACTCAACAAAGCGCATAATTGCGGGTAACGTTCCGGTTTGACCTGGGTATGCGTGTGTTTTTTTTGCAAGGGCTAGTGGTTTGTGTTACGTTGGTCGATTGTTTCTCTCAATATTTAGATTTTATTCTTTTGCTTTGAATTAGCCTAATTTAGTCTTCTGGCCCTCAGATCAGGAATCATATTCATCATTTCACGTTCTGCAGTGTTGATTTTGTCCCGAAGAATGTATGCATTTTTTTAATTTTTTTTGTTCGAGTACTGTTGGGCCCTGTTTGTATTGTCTTAAGAATGTGGAGAATTAAACTCCGGCCCTAGAGTTACATATTTAGTCGTTTAATGATCTTGCATTTGTTTCACTTTGGGTTATTCCATTTTACTCCACCTGGAGTCTTAATGCCCTAGTGACACTGCATGCATATCCTTATTCTCCATTCTTTGCGCTTGGTCTTCCTCACCATTCGCTTCTCGTTTCGATCCTTCAATCACTTGGTGATTAAACAACTTTGTTTACGTGTATTTAATATCATATTGCTTCTGTTATCAATTTCACCTTTTAAAGTTTGGAATTTGAGAAATAAGATTTCTTGGACAATCTTGTAAGTTGCATTCTGGTATAATGATCATTATGTCTTGTGCAGTTGATCTGATGAAGCCAGATACAACTGTCATCATTCGAAATGCCAAGATTGATATGTTTAAGGGTTCAATGAGGTTAGCCGTTGACAAATGGGGGCGCATTGAGGTTGCAGAACCTGCCAAATTCGTTGTGAAAGAGGATAACAATCTATCCCTTGTCGAGTATGAATTGGTGACTGTGCCTGCTGAAGAGTAATTGATTGCTATGGCAGTACTACAGTTTGATACCTGGGTCGTGGTTTAAGAATGTGAAGGCCTGATGATTGTTTTGCTCTATTTTCTTTTTCATGGAGTGCTAGTCAGATATGATTTTAAATGACGGTTGGGTTTGGTATACAGATCTCCCCGAATCAGTTGGCCCTTCTTTGGTCTAACTTTGGTAACATCTTTTGGAATATTTTAACGTCATGTAACTAGTTAGTTTATGAATAGATTACCCCCTGTGGTATCAAGAACTTGTGCAGACTGAATTGGGAATTAAAATATTGAGTGCTCATGGTAGTTCTATTGTCCCATATGTTCCTGTCTTGCTGTTAATTTTCTACTATAAGGAAAAGCCTTTGTTATCTAAATCTTGTTTCGGACATGATGATGCTCGCTTTATTAGAGGATTCCCCATTTCCAGTTCATTGTAAGGCCTGACTGGCGTCGAAGAGATTAATGATCGAAGTACAATCCCATTTTGCGTGTAATGTTCAGGACAAATTTTCAGATTCCAAAAACATGTGAAGTGCACCTTATCATTGTCTCACCAAGTTCATTACAATATACTACGTAGAATTCCTTGGGAAAAAATGTTTGGATTCTCATTCGAGGAAAAAACAGTTTGGATGAGCTGTCACTTTGTCAGTACTCGTTATGGAAATCTTCAATTCCATTTCCATATGTGCAATTCCATTGTGATTGAAAATCCCACATTTAGCCATACATTGAATCCCATTGATCGCTTATGGCAGCTCTGAAACGAAATTGTGAACTTAACCATAACAAAGCCTGTTGGCTACGTAGCTCTAAATTCGAAATAGCACTACAAACACATTAATGATCCGATTTTCTTTTCCAAACATGAAATGATGATCAGGGACAAAAACTGACAAAACCACATTCATTAAGAATTGACTTGGGAGAATATCAAAATTCGCCCGTTACGTATGCGACATTGACTAAGTGAGTACTAAACATTGCAATCGGAAGTGTGAAGGAATGTTCCATTTCTCACCTCACTCAAGTAACTGCACTAGCAAATAGTTCAACGTCCTCTTGTATTATAAGGAGTGAACGACCAGGCTAAGAAACAAAGTTGGATCCAACTAAATCAGCCAATTTATCACAATACTTGCAGCCTAACTCCGCACAGTAATCGCATTCTGCAAAGGACAAAGATGCTATGGGGTAAAATCATTCCACCTGATATACCAAAAGAGAAGAATCATTTCATTGAAACCCAACTAACTAATTCCAATGTAATTTATGCATGGAGTTCACGTAAGCAGTCTTACCAGCAAACCGTATAAAGGGACCTATGCACAGCTTCTTCTCAATTAAACATCCCTGGTATGCAAGCATAGGAATAACAGTTGAAAAGGTTAACCATTAAGAATGTCCCACCACTACCATTAAATAAAAGAAATATACATCATCTGGATATGACCATAATCAGCCTTCAAAACTATAAAATTGCATTTATTTCCACAAGATACCTACTTCTACATGCTTGCAGAACATCTTTGGATTTTGCACATTCCCCAATGACAATAATGCCTCGAGCAATTCTTAACAATGTCCATTGCAATCCTTGAACATACGAACAATGCACCCCTAAACTCATCCATCTACAATATAAGACACACAATAGTATAAATGTGCCACTAATTTACCTTCAAGTCAAATATTAGTTGGACATATGAAAAGTAGAGTAAGTGAAAGTGGCACACCGAAATTCCCCAGGCCAAAAAAAGCGAACAAGAATCAGTCACGGGCCTAAGCAAAAGGAATCTTATATCAAAACATAAATAATATGCATTATCTGAGAAAAAGAAAATGTAGGTGTAAAATGAGATGTTTGTCTGTTTTTAGTATGCTAATTCATCCTAGAAATTTATGCATGAGCAGTGCCAAGACTATTTGAAGTTCTTAAAGTACCACTTTGTTTGGTGCTTATTGATTAGTACCACTTTAGAATCACAAACATAGGACTACTTCATTATGATAAGGACTTTAGGAGAGCTACACCCCAAAAACTATCTTATGAGGGTAGAGAACCCAAAGTCCTTACAAATTCCATATCAATTTTGTATTTAACCAATATGGGATTTAAGTCTCATACCTTGCAATTAGATCAAACCGTAACATTCGTTCCCCTATAAGGACTAATGTTCTCATTGGTCACGGCCATGTTGGTCACGGCTGACACTTTCAGGTCACCACTATGAGATCCTTGTTGGTCAGGACCACGTTGGTCACGACTGGCACTCCCAGGCCACCACTCTATGGGCCACCACTCCAAGACCGGCTCTAATACCAATTGATAAGGACTTTAGGAGAGCCACACCCCAAAAACTAGCTTATGAGGGTAGAGAGCCCAAAGTTCTTATAAATTTCATATCAATTTTGTATTTAACCAATATGGGATTCAAGTCCCATACCTTGCAGTTAGATCAAACCGTAACACATTATCCCTTCTCAAATAATCAGAAGCACCACCTTGCTAGCCCACATGACCAAGAAACATCTAAGATCCTGGTATGTGCTTTATTCCGCTACCTTCTCATAAAGTGCATGTACAAGTACTCTGCTCGAACCCTCTGAGATTCATCATACATCATCGTTGCAATCTGAGGAATACAATCAAATTGGCATAGAATGTTTACGACATGAATGTAACCAAAAGAGAGTTATGCAAGTCATCAAACTAGAACAAGCCTCTATGTTGTGCCATGTTTTTATGGTCATTTTATATCTACAATTTAAGTCATCAACAATAACTGAAAATGCATAATGAATACGAGAAATTTTCAGTTACAAAATCAGTCCTCAAGAAGCTTGAACCATACAGGGCCCTCTTCCCATTCACCATTCTAAAATTAATTTCTATAGCATAAATATACTGGAATGATTGCCTAGAGTTTGAAACTCCAGAAGAAAATGATAGTTAATTTCTGTTCCAATATATGAAGAACAATTGAGATTTGTTGGGAGTCAAAACAATCTCTAGGAAGCAAAAAGAGAGTTTTAACATGGAATATTTATCTAAACTATCCTCATGTAATCTATTAAGATTTTCTGACAACATTTTACAACAAAGAAAATCACGAGTCCATCTTCTGTTACTTGGTCTTCATCTAGGCTTGGATTGTCCAACAAAAGGAAGAAGAATACTTATTTTTTAATTTCACAAGGGGTGAAGTAGAGAAAGCTCAGACTAACTAGAGAAAAACAACTCAGTATCTGATGAAGAGATAGGCTATGTTAACAACCCAATTGTTAGGACAGAAAATATTCCTGTTATGGTGAAATTAAACATGTCCTAGGCCTATTATGTTTCTCTACACACCTAACACAACAAGCCTTTTAAATTTATCAGAATAGAAGTATAAAATCAAAAACTAAGTGGCTGCCTCACGATCAAAATAAATAAATCGTTGACAGAGAAGCACTTGATAAACCGTAACTGATTAATGATTTTCTACCACGTCACTTAGTTGTGTCTAATCCTTTGTGTACCATTGCGTTAATGGGTAATTGGTGGAGAATGCTTGGTTCTTAGTTTACAGTTAGTTTTTCATTTCAAATTTAAGGTTTCGTCAGCTAAACAAACCAATCGTCTGCACATCGAAAGCAATCAATTCAACCAATAAATTCTGAAGACCACAACTTTACAATCGCAGTGAAATACGAGTAAAAAGAGAGGCCTACAAAAACATTAAAAAAACTCTTTAGTCGCTTCTAATTACGTTTCAGCAAAGAACAATGCTATCTAAAAACTAGACATTCACACTATCTGAAAATCAATCGAGGCTATTGACTAACCTTCTGGAGTCCAATCGTAGCAACAGGGACAGAAGGAGAGCATAGAAGTGAGCAATGATGATGCACTGGCTGTGTGATATGGAAGCAATGTCTCTAGGCAGCAGCTCATCTCAACGGGTGTCCTTCAAAACCCAATAAAGAACAAAGCAGGTGAAATCATAATTAGGCTTCAACAAAATAAGAGAACGATAGTACAACGACTCTTGGATCTTATTATGTTTTCACCTAAAAATTCGATGAGAGAGTGGGCTCTTTTTAGACATGCAAGATGGAAAGGAAGATGGTTTAAGTCCGGGTCCGTATACAGTTTTACTTCTGGCTCCAAGTCTAGCAAGCAAAGGGGTTCTGACTACGGTGGATCGGAGTAGAGACCTGGCGGCTTGGGTGGCGAACATGGCTAGCGGAATAGGTTTTACGAGGGTTTTAAGTCATTAACCTTCATTTTCTTTTTTTCTGGTTTTTAAAGTGATAAGTGCATGATAGCATGGGTAGTGTTAGATCCCTAAGTCCAAACTGCGGAATCGTGTGAGTGTTGGCGAGCCTTGGCCAATGCTTGGCACGCAAGTCGGCACGAGGGTGGTGTGTTGATGAGAGAATAAGGTAAAGTCTTGCAAGTAGGCGAGCAAAACCCGAGGAACTTGTGAAGTAGCACAAGGGATACGGGAAGTATCAGCGTAGATCTCTAGAGTAGGCGAGATTCGACATGCGTGGGCACGTGTAGACGCGCATTGGAGGAAATCTTCAACGAGACGTGAAATTCGGATGTGAGGTCACGTAGAGTTGGAAACTAAGTCATGCGAGACTCGAGAGTGCGCGAGAAGGCGAAAAGGCATGTAAGACCCTACAAGGATGCGGGAAGGCATACGAGTGCGACGAGGCGCTTAAGCACTTGACTTCGGTGAGGCAGGTTGAAGGTATGTAAACTATGCGAGGTATTATGCTAACTCGGTTTGTGACTTGTACTTAGTCATGGAGCGACGAGAAGGTACCATGAGTGAGTTTGATCATGGAAGACGGACTTGTCCATGGACGTGCATTGATGGACTTATGTGCGGATAGACCATAGTGAAAACACATCAGCAGTAACGTGGCGGCTGTGGATGATGTGGCACATGATGATGTGACGGATAAGATCACGAGTGGATGAACATCATCTTTAAGAGATAAAGATCAAGTGAGAGGATCATCTGGAGATAAAGGAGATCTTTGTGGATAAAGATAATCTTTCCTAGATAGGGTGTAATCTTTTAAATGTGATGTAACTTAATCCTATGAGATAAGATAGGATAAGATTATGATCTTTGCTAGTAGAGTTCTATTAGGACTCTTAGTCATCTGAAGGAGCATATAAATAGCTCATTAGAGTTGAGACCTATTCATTCAATCAGTGAGGCATTCATTGAGAGAAATCACTTGGAGGAGAGAGCTTTGAGAGTTGAGAGCTTTTGGGGGAAAGTTTTCATTGTAAGGGCTTCGAGTAGGGAGTTTTTTGGGTGCTTCGGGGAGGAGTTACTCGTGTCTTTTGTTAACATTTTGTTGAGAGTTAATGAAAGAGGTAGCTTCAGCTATATTTAAAAATCTATTGTTGCTTTCTTTACTCTATTACCCTTGTGTTCTTTTTGTGTGAGGGAAACATTTAAACACTTATGTGCACGTGAGGTATTCGAGAGATAACAGAATTATTTGACGACATTCACGTGAGAAGGTTGAATCTTGCTTAAGCGGACCTAAGCGGGATTGCCATACAAAGGCAGGCATGACTTGCGGTAGAAGTTCGAGTCCGAAGAAAACCATTGTGGCAACTGGTATTAGAACCAATCTAGAGTGATGGCTGGTGGAAGTAATCTGACGGAACGGGTTACAAGAATAGAGGCGATTCTTGAGTCTTTAGCCCCAATGGATGAGGGCGTTGTTCCTTTGTTGGAACCTATAGCAGCCTTGGAGAGGGAGCTTCAAGCTACTATGAGAGCGTTGGAGGAACAGACGAGAGCTTGTGAGAAGATGAGCTATGATCTGTTGGTACTCAAGCATACGATGGCAAAGCACGAGATGGATGTCTGAGTGGAAAGTACTATGGTGAAGGTGCAAGAGCCACAAGTTTTTGATGGTAAACGAAATGCCAAGGAGCTCGAAAATTTTCTGTGGGATATAGAGCAATACTTTGCAGCAGCAAAGGTGGCAGACTCGGAGAGGGTGTCGATCACAGCAATGTACCTGGTGGGTGATGCGAAGTTGTGGTGGAGAACGAGAATCTCCAACGACATTAGTGCGGGTAGACCTGCCATCGACACTTGGGAGAAGATGAAGAAGGAGCTAATGGACCAGTTCCTACCCAATAACACTTCATAGCTCGCGAGAGAAGCTTTGAAGGGATTGAAGCAAGACGACTCAATGAGGGAGTATGTGAGGAAGTTCACATCGGTGATGTTAGACGTGCGGAACATGTCAAAGGAAGACAAGTTGTTCAACTTCATTAGCAGCTTGCAAGATTGGGCACGGAGGCAGATTGTGAAAGACCTCCCTAGCGCAATAGCAGCAACAGATGCCTTGGTGTATTTTCAATTGCCACCACCAATTCAACCCAGCGGAGAGGGCAAGAGAAATGGTGGAACCCGGGATGGCAAGGAGAAAGGCAAAAAGAAGGTGGGAGAATCTTCTCAATATAAGAAGAAGCAATCGAAGGGAAAGGTTGTATGCTTCATCTGTGAGGGGTCGCATTTTGCTCGAGAATGCCCAAAAAAGAAGAAAGGTGAGAAGCAAATGAACTCTATGATCGTGAAGGACAAAGGAGGGAGCGATGAAGATGACTTGGGAGAAGGAGCCATCAACAACATCGCCTTTATAAATTGTATAGGCCTCGTGGAGGAG
>JANKOE010000002.1:41083499-41095372 GCA_026284465.1 Erythroxylum citrifolium | reverse complement strand
GATGATAAACTTCATCGAATATGTCTTATGTGATGATATTTTGAATTATGAAATGTGGATTGAGAGTGTAAATGCTGAATTTTCATTACAAAGTGTATGCCTATATGAATGTTTATGTAAATGTATGTTTGATTGTGTGGCTCATCGCCAACGGCTATAAATATATTAGCCACAGAGTTGTGTAGCTCAACCCATCACCCCTCCTCAGGTGCAGAACGAGAAGATTAGCAATCCTTGCAAGACAATTGGACAACTTCGAGATAGTTAGATTTTGTACTAATCAACACTTTGTATAGCTTATTAAGTATGCCAAACATTAAGCATCCATTTGCACTTGTTTAAGTTTGTGATGTGTATTTTGTTATGTAAATAAAGTTTGTGGAATGATTTACTTTGCATAGAAATGAGAACGGGAAATCGAGGATTTCCTTTTGTATATGAATATGTCTTTTAAAGGTTGAAATTTATGATTATGGAAGTGGATTGTGTGTATGCATATGATTCTTTGTTGAGATTGCCAATTGTTGTTCGTTTTAGAATAGGATGTTAGCAATTGGAAAGGTTTTATGGGATGAATTATCTGAGGTGGGATTCAAGAGTTGAACGAAAAGTATTTAGAAATTGAATTGATACGAAGAGATATTGCATTTTGCAAGCTTTCATATGTGTAGAAATTGTGCTACAGAATTCAGGGGAAATTTTGGATTAATATAGGCTGAATTGGATAAAGTGATCTTCAAGAGAGTTGTAGTTTATCCTCTTAGCTTTTCAACGCTATAAAGAATGTAAATTTTGGGTATCGGAGTTGAAAGATATGAGCATTATAAGTGATGATGTTGCATAGGAGGTATGAATATGACAACTACGGAGAATGATGAGAATTTGTGTATGTATGAGTTAATTGAGTTGAGAGTTGGGAGTTTAATACATTCAAATTGGTAATTGGATGTTTTAGGAGTGTTATTGCACTAGAAGGGTTGATAATGGGAAGGTTATGAGTGTATTTGGTGTTAGAATGGATGTTGGAAGCATTAGAGAGGTTTTGGAAGGAGTTTTGGGTTACCCATATCTGTTTAACGGACATTAGGTCCGTTTAACGGATCTTCTCGGGTGAAAAAGGACCCTCAACCCAGTGTATGTTCGTTAAACGGACATGGATGTCCGTTTAACGGACCTTCTTGGGTGAAAAATGGCTCTATATCCGTTAAACGGACATTGACGGGATAGTTACAGCAAATCATAATTTTGACCACTTTAGAAGCTGAATCTCGCTTTGAGGTCTTCATGAGAGTTGTAGATCTTGATGTCTTCTTTCTAACTGTCCAAAAATGAAATCAATCTGAAATTTTTGGCAAACGTTATGGCATTTCAGCCAAGTTAGGTACAATATGATTGAGGGTACAAACATGTTAGATTCTTTTGGTCATAACTTCCTCATCCGACCTCCGAATGAGGTGATTCTTGAAGCAATAAATTAATAAGACATGTAACTATCTCTCCATGAAAATTTGTATCTTTTGGAGTTGATTTGAAAAAGATTGATGGAAAGAAAATGATGGATTGGTTGGAAGAGCATAACTAGGTTAAGAATATACTTTGGGTTTTTAAGCATATCTTGATCTATAGAGCTCCGATTAAGATGGTTCTTGCTTAAAAACAAACTAGAGACTTAGAGTTATGATTTATTTAAAGATGTAGAATTGAAATTTTGGGTTAAATTCTTCCAAATTCTGTTCATAAATTGGGAGAAATGAGTTTGAGCATGGTGACTGATTTGTGTGGGCATGCCATTGAACAAATTGTGAGGAAATTTTTGGGATGTTATGAGAATGAGGATGAAATGATGATGGCTAATGAGGGTTAATTGAAATAACCCTACAGGGTGATATGTTCACGCGTTATATCTCCGGAACGATTGTTGGGCTTCAGAAATGGAGCCCAACATCTTTCAAGAAAAGAATGCAATTTACACTATGGAACAACTTTTCTCTTACAAGTACATGATGCAACCCACCAACAACAAGATCAAATACACCCACAAATTCAAAAATTATTGGTAAGTTATTCTGAAGTGTTCAAACAAATCCAACAGCTGCAGCCCAGTCGTCATCAAGATCACCACATTCCTTTGTTAGAAGGAAGCGAACCCGTTTCAGTAAGGCCATATCGTTATCCTTTTTACCAGAAAACTGAAATTGAAAAAATGGTCCAGGAATTGCTTACCACAGGATTGGTTTGATAGAGCCACAGTCCCTTCTCTTTACCAGTGTTATTAGTGAAGAAATCTGATGGAAGTTGGCGATTCTGTGTGGATTATTGAACCCTCAATGAAATCACAATTAAATACAAGTTCCCGATCCCTGTTATCGACGAACTCTTGGATGAGTTGCATGGGTCCATGTACTATACAAAACTGGACCTCTTTTTCGGATACCACCAAATCCAATTCAAAGAGGAGGATATCCACAAAACTGCTTTTCAAACTTATGAAGAGCACTACGAGTTCATAGTAATGCCATTTGGTCTCACCAACGCACCAACCACCTTTCAAGCACTAATGAATGAGATTTTCTGACCTTATCTTCGAAAATGTATTTTAGTGTTTTTTGACGACATATTGGTGTATAACAGGTGCTGGGAAGAGCATTTGTATCACCTTGAACTGGTTTTACAAGTTTTACAAAAAATTCAACTGGTTGTTAAAACTAGTGAATGCCAGTTTGGAGTTACGGAAGTAGATTATCTGGGACATGTCATATCAAGCCAAGGGGTGGTAGTCGATCAGAAAAAATTGAGGCAATCTTGGCATGGCCAACGCCAACTACCCAGAAGGCAATCCGTAAATTTTTGGGTCTCGCTGGATATTACCGAAAATTCATCCGGAACTTTGGCATCATAGCCGCCCCACTCACTAAGTTATTAACCAAACAGGGATTCACATGGACCAACGAAGCAGCAACATCCTTTCAACAATTGAGGAAAGCATTATCAACCCCTCCGGTATTAGCACTACCTGATTTTAGCCAAGAGTTTGAGGTAGAAAGCGACGCCTGTAGAAGTGGACTTGGGGTTATTCTCTCTTAGAAGCATCGACCTATAGCCTACTATAGTGAAGGACTAAAGGGTTCAGCATTACACCTTTCAACCTATGAAAAAGAAATGTTAGCCATTGTCAAAGCCATTCGGAAATGGCGACCATATCTCTTGGGTAAGCCTTTTATTGTTCATACTAATCAACGGAGTTTAAAGTTTTTGCTAGAGAAAAGGATTACAACACCAACTCAAGCACGATGGCTTCCAAAATTAATGGGGTATGACTACCGAATTGAATACCAGAAGGGACGAGATAACCAAGGAGCCGACACATTATCACGAATGGGTGAATATTACATGACCACCATTACTCTGCCTGCTCCTGAGTGGTGGCAGAATCTCCAAGAAGAAGTGCGCACAGACCCTGCATATGCAACCGAAATTCGGAAGCAGCCAACAGAGAGTGTTCAAGTCAAAGACGGTGTATATTTTTACAAAGGTAGGATATTCTTATCGGTCAACAGTCCCTTAATTCCCTCACTCCTGGCTGAGTACCATTCTTCTGCCACAGGAGGCCACTTCGGGTATCACAAGAGTTTAGTCAAACTCAAACAACATTTTTATTGGGTAGGGCTGCGACAATACATAAAAAAAATCATCCGGGAATATTCAGTTTGTCAACAAAACAAATATGAGACACTCAAGCCTGCTGGACTATTGCAACCAAGATCTCTTTGTAGAAGGGCTGCCATCATCCAAAGGGTTCACAAAAGTTATGACAGTGGTAGATATACTAACAAAATACTGCCATTTTGTTCCCTTGAAACATCCTTTCACAGCAGTAGGCATAGCAAATGAACTTGTCAACCATGTGATCAAATTGCATGGTGCTTCGGAAACCATTGTAAGTGACAGGGATAAGATATTTACAAGTTCTTTTTGGAATCACTTGTTTACTTTACAGGGAGTCCAGTTGAAAATGAGCTCTAGTTACCACCCTCAGACTGATGGGTAATTAGACGTGATGAACAGGATGCTGGAGCAATATCTGCGATGTTTTATTAGTGATCAACCACGGAAGTGGGTTGACTGGTTAGCTTGGGTAGAACTCAGTTACAACACCAGTTATCATTCTGCCACTAAATTTACACCATTTGAGTTGGTCTATGGCAGGGCCCCCCATCATTGCTCTCCTATGTTCCTGGAACAACCAAAGTCCAATCTGTGGATGATTATCTTAGACAACGAGCAACAGTATTGAAAGAACTGAAGCTCAATTTGTGATTGGCACAGGAAAGGATGAAGCTCCACGCTGATAGAAAGAGACGGGAGGTTGAGTTCAATGTCGACGATTATGTTTATCTAAAGCTTCAACCTTATAGGCAGACTAGTGTCGTCGCATTTCGAAAATCTCTGAAAATTTTTGCCCGATTTTACGGGCCATTTGAAGTCTTGGAGAAAATTGGGAAGGTCGCATACCGATTATGCTTGCCAGAAGGAACTCAAATTCATGACGTTTTCCACATCAACTCACTGAAACGACATCTGGGAAAGCAACCAACTACTGAAAAAGACCTTCCTCTTGACATTGATGAATCATATGTTCTACCTGAATCGGACCAGATTTTGGATAGCGGGTCATTCTGAAGGGGCGATACCGACCTTACACAGAGGTCTTGATCCAATGGAAAGGCACCACAGCAGCGGATGCAACTTGGAAAAACCTTCGGCGATTTGCAAAGGCGTATCCGTTTTTTGTCCCGAGGACAAGGACAACATGGGGAGGGTGGAATGATAAGTGCATGATAGGGGTCACATAGGTAGCATTGTGGGAAGTTGTATGATCAGACATTACTTGCACGTTGCACACATAAAGTCCAGATGTCTTAGCCATGTTAAGCAATAAGTCGAGTGTTTCAGGGATCCTGAGGTTATAGACCTATAGTATCATTTTCTCCTATTTTTTTCATTGTCTGTTATTTGCTTCTAGTTGAATGGGGTGTTCCACAAACTTTGTGATTCCTAGTTTGTAGCAGAGTGAGTGTACCGCTTGTAATTATCTTACTATTTAAATCCTGAAACAAAGGAATTATGGGAATATAGAAATGTTACAGCAATTATCTTCTTCTGAATTCTCCTCTGTCAAACTTCTATATTCTTTTATCATAAAGCTGGCACAAATAGTTTTTTTTAAAAATAATTTCTGGGCCACAAAATGTTGTTGTGTAGTGTATGTCTACCTGTCGAGGAAGATATGCGTGGCTTATTAATTGAGTTACACGTGGCTGGTTTCAATCCCTGATTTATGGCGGTGGTGCAAAACTGACAATTGAGGACTTTATACCTACTGTAAGCGATTGAAAAGGCCCTGCAATTTTTATTAGTGACTATAGTACTTTCAACCACTGATTTTTACCGTCCGATGTTGGGTATTTGGAACACAACTTGGGAAGTGCTTGGAGCTCAACTATCCGATGTTCGGTCTTAGGATTATAACAAATGCTTACCAAGTCACATTTGATCTATCCTATTCCATTACAAGTGATGACTACTCTAAATGCAAACTGAGATAGATTTCATCGTAAAATTAATATCACATTTCACCTCTGCTTTCTTATTCCAAGGCACAATCAGCTTGCTAGCTGTGAAACTATGCACTAATTAATTGGAAATCAAAACCTGTGAATTTGTAACGCCTGTAATGATTCTGGACACGGAGATTAAAGCACAGAAAACAGAAATTGATTGCTTATTCCACCATGTAATGCACAAGAGTTCATCGACTTCATGGGCTCTTACTTCTGCTCATCTTTTCCAGTGTTCCAAACAGCAAAGGAATGCAAATACCTCGAGACATGTCCACTCCTCGTCTTTTAGAGACGTCAGTGCTCACACTCCTCACGAATGTCCTTTCTCCCTCATGCGGGTGGATTCTGCTTGAGAAATAAGAGTTCCCTTCACCAGATCGGATTCCAATTAGCCTTCCGAGAGACACGCTATGATCTTGAAAGAACGATGCGCTAGACTGGTTCCAGAACAGAAAAGAAAAATTACTTTAATTGAAACATTGCTTCTACTGACCAGATATGGTGAAACAATATGAATGAAGTAGGCCTTTGGAACTTTACCTCCGTATCAAGATTGGATGAAGAGAAAGATGAGAAGCTGAGTGATGGCTTGCGCAAGGAATATGGTTCTGTTAGAGCAGCCTGCGAGCTCTCAATTACTCGAAGTCTCATGTTCATAATCCCAAGTCCAAGTGGCCATCCACTGGATGTCTCATGGTGATCCTGGAATCAATACGTTAATAGAGACTATATCATTTCAACTTCAACCCTGAAACAAATTTCATCCAATTCTGTTGGCATGATCAAGTATCTTCTGAGTTTTCTGTTGACCGAAAGAGGGGAAAACATCTATCATCTATATTCCTGGTAAACAATAAGATCAATCACTGCAATTGCAGATGTGAAAATTTTCTTAATCTGTCGGATAATATGGCCTGGTTTTGAGAAGACAAGATCTAGATGGCCATGTCTTGGAATTTTCCTATCTTAAGTTGAGTTTCAATTAGGACATCTCAGGTTTGGTTTCATAGGGATGGCCAACTACCTACTTGGATCATTTAACTTGCAGAAGCATAAACATGTGATGTTTCTGATAATCACTAAATACAATAGCAATCGGAGATTTCCCTTGTTGGCTTATTGCTCCTCCATTTTCCCTTATTTTGGAGGTTCTGGGAAAAAACACAGATAAATCATAACTGAAACGACTTAATGATAGTGCATTTAAGTAGCTTGAAACACCATCAGTTGTCGTACTTTGATCCTAACTGTTAAGTTTCATCTTTTTATGTCACGAGCTACCTACCACCAGGAAAGTCTCTCCCACTAACTCGTAACAAGAACTTGGCTTTGAGCAGTAGCATAAAATAATCATGAACTTAAACCAGACACTGAAATCAACAGAGCCAACTAAACTAAAGCAGTTTATCTGAAAGATTATCCATCCAACTCCTCCTACACAAAATAGATATCCAACGTAATTAATGAAACCAGCATCCAGCAAATAGATTCTCAGCTGAGAAATTAACTGGGAAAGATTTGAGAAAAGAGAAGAACGAAGAGGTTAAAAAAAGAAGATACACAGAGTGAGCAGGCGCACGGAAATCAATCAACCCACATTTAGAAAAAGGATTGTTACCTCTCCCACCATTGGTATCTGCAACAACCACAGAAAAGAAGTGGAAGAAAAATATTGAGAGGAACACAGAATTTACTCAAAAACAAGTAAGAAGCTTTTCATGACGCTACCTGTGAATGACTTGCCGGTACTCTAAAAGTTACTTCCTTAAAACATGAGACAATTTATGGTATGGGGTCCCGCGTGGACGTTCAACTAATTGAATCACTGTGAGCTTGTTGGCCATCATCCATAATCAAGACCGTTCAAGTTTCACACACAAAAACAACATTTTAACCGTTGTCCACTGTTCAAACCCTTGCTCTAGTAATTCGCCAAACTGCAGCTTAAGTAGCCTACACGCATATTCCTTTTTTTTAAGAGTCTAGACTTTTTGTTCAGTTTTATGGTGTCTTATTGTGTCCAGTGAATCTCAACCATTCATTTATGCGGATTCCGCGTTTATTTATGTGAGACCCATACATCCACATAAATAAATGGCTTAGATTCACTAAATACAATAAAACACCATAAAAATTTGATAGAGGATCTGTTCCCTTTTTTTTAACGGGTTAATCACAATCCTGTTATTAACCGAAACGCAACAAAGGTAAGAACAGAAAGCCGTGAAAATTACAGGACCCGTGTAAAGTTTCATGCAGATCACAGGACTATATTGTGATGTTGATGAGAAATCAGCAAAATTAGCGCATTTTGTTGTCATCCAGTGGGACAATCAGTGGCGTTAGTTAAGCACTGACAAGAATGGTGCTGTTTCTCGGTGGTTTTTAGATGAATGCGTTTGTCGGTAATTGCCTAATTTTTAGTGTCAAAGGGTCGTATTTGGAGCCAATTATCGAAACTAGAGACTTACGACATTGAAAACACAGTCAAGCACCCATGGTCATGGACCGAGTGGACCCCCCAAGCGGCCATGTTAGGGCTGACTGATTTGATATTGTACTGAGAAACCGATAAAAAGAGTTGCTGATTAACTGGAGCTTTAAAATGTTAGATTTGGACAATAACGTCAGACCAAAGTGGAGACTTGGATTTTGACATGTTATTTTAAAATTGAAATACAAAAATGAAATGAATAGACGTCCTATTCAGGACGCGAGATTATCTGTTTTGGTCCGAACTTAGTTGTTTAATTTTTATAGACTGTATTTATTAAATGGATAGATTTTTATAGATCAAAGTTGAAATAGAGTAATACTTGTATTTTATTTTTTTTACTATTGTAAAAGAATTTATGAAGTACTGATCCTAACCTCTATTAGCATTATTGAAGTTTAGAAAAGAGCGGAATTTAAGGAGACAAGACAAGAAAAGGTATTCAACTTATAAAAAAGAAGAAGGTAAAACTATAATATCACATCCATTCATTTCAGTTCACGTATGATATAAAGTACGAAAAATATTATTCAGATAATAAGTATAAATTCTACGAAATTTCATATTTAATTGACAGTAAAATTTTAGATTTATCCTTTTGTTTAGATTGTTTTTGGTAAATCAAGAAAATAAATTAACGAAACAAAATATGTACAAAGGGTTCACAGACTAGTGCCACAGAAGGCACAACTAGCTAAAATTAGCAACTAGCCTCAGGCATTCCAAGATAAGCTTAGGGACATGTTGCTATGGAAGAAGCAATCCAATACCCATGATCAACAATAGAAACACAAAGAAACACAGCCAAATAAAACCCAAGTGCCTATAATCCAAGAAGAGAGCCTAATTAAGAAATTCCAACCCCATAATAAGCAAGCCAAGGACAAGCTGAAGTGAATGGCCCCTGAATCCAGGGAGAGAGCTTCACCAAGAAGTAAATGTACTGCACCTCCAAGGGTAGGCATGTCAAACATGGTCTATCCAATGAGAACCTCGAAAGCTGTGACTTGAAAAAACTGAGCAATTAACTCCTGTCCGGTCTTCCGGTGGGGAGCTAACTTTCCTTGACCAACAATAGTTAGCTAACAACTTGTATAACAGTAAATGATGAACAACTATAAATTACCTCCTCTCTGTATGTAGGCTGAGAAGTTCCCTAACTTGGGAGATTACTCCCTGATACACTCGCTTCACTTCCTTGGCTTCATCCTTGAAGGTTCAGGCATTACGTTCGGTCCAGATATAATAAACAGTGGTGGAAAGCAGTGGTGGGAAATGATTTACTGCCGAGAACCTACAGTTGATAAACTAGGAGAGGATGGCTGAAAGGTTCGGCTGATGAAGGATGGGTAGATTAAAATGGGTGAGACAATGGTCCCAAATTGTTTTGGAGAAAAGACAATTAGAAAATAAGTACTCTATGGATTCATTAGTTGAAAAGCACAACAAGCAGTGGTTAAGAGTATATAGGTAAGTCAGTTTGTCTCGGGTCTGTAACTTTTGCTGGAAGGCTAGCCATAAGGTAAAGGAACATCGAGGTCTATTGTATTTGGACCATACCAGCTTATGTCAAGGAACATCCGGTAAGGGGGGTCGCAAGAATAGATAGGCTGAGACATTGGTATACCTTTTGGTGGGACTAGCTAGTCATTCCAGACGATCAGGATGGGAGCTATTTGGGCGATACAAGGGAGCGTCAAGGTTCTTGATGAGGTTCATGAATGCCTCATCCAATCTCCAATCATATAATTAAGAATGACTTCAGAAACTCGTGCAGAAGCTCCGAGCCATTAATCGCTCTCGGTGTAGAAAAGGTCCTCAGAATACCGCTCGGGTGTCAAAGATCCTGCAAAAAAAGAGTAAAGATACCATTTCCAATCCTAAATCCGAATTGGGGCCACGATTTTTCCCTCACAAATAAAATCTTCTGCCAACTCCAAGAACTATTATAATTAGGTTGAGCACTCCAAAAATTTTTCCTTTTCAGAATGACTGTATGTACCCACTTAACCCATAATGCATCCCTATCTTCAAACAAATACCACATCCGTTTTCCTAACAGTATTTAGTTCCATGTAGTCAAGTGTTTAACTCCTAAACCTCCATCCTTTTTTGATCTACAAATGTCACTCCACTTTACCTTAACCTTGGCATTAGAGTCTGAATTTTCTGCCTATAAAAAATTCCTAAGCTTGGTCTCAATGTTCTTAAGGATGGAAGTGGGAAGAATGAAATAAGTGGACCAGTAGGCATGAAAGGAAGAAAGGACTGAAATTACCAATTAGATTCTGCCAGCATAAGAAAGACTCTTACGAGTCCAACGATTAATCCGCTTGTCTAATTCTATCTATATCGTATATCGAGTTTGTTCAGCTCCATCGACCACTTGAGTAGTCACCCCAATGAGTTAGGTTTGTCAATTCTATCTATATCGTATATCGAGTTTGTTCGGCTCCATCGACCACTTGACTAGTCACCCCATTGAGTTAGGTTTGTATAATATCTGTCACAGTGACAAGTCTGTCGACATAATGTTAATCTCATGGGTCTAAAAGTATGGTCTCAACTTTCAGGCTGAAATTTCTATAGTGGGGTCGTCTTCTTCAACTTAATATACCAAATTTCTGCATCTTCAAAAGTGACGTAATATAATCTCACTTACAAGATTTATTGCTTAAAGGATGTATAAATATAACTTTTCGATTGTGGAAGGGGTGGACAATTAGGTTGGCTATTATAGACATGTCTTTAGATGTTTAAAGGCTGTTTCACATTCTTCGTCCTAACAAAACTCTTTTGATCTTCACAAACATGAAAAGGAAGCTCGAGAGGCTAGCAATACGTCACGTTAATTATTGAACGCCTTTCATAGGTCTAGGGTTTGTCATACTAAAAATGGTGTCCATCTTTTGAGGGTTAATCATAATAACTCGTTATGTTGTCACAAAATCAAGGGACCTTTTTATGAAGACTCTGAAAATATACATTTTCTGTGTTCAGCCTCATGTTATACTTCATGAGACCATCGAAATATTGACACAAGTCTGCTAAGTAATTTTTGTCCCCGTTATTTTGACAATCATATAATCTAAATATGCTTCTATATTTTTTTCTTTCTAATTGAGGCTTAAATATTTTATTTATAAAATGCTAATAAGTAGCTCCAACATTCTTCAGGACAAAGGGAATTACCCCATAGTAGTATGTTTCTTAGTAGGTGATGAAGGAGTTACAGTTAGGGCTTGGAATGAAATTTATATGCCTAAAAATCATGAGGCTTGGAATTAAAGAGATATGCCTAGATCTAAGTTTTAAAGTTTGAAATTAAAAAGAGATGCTTAGGATTGAGTCCTAGGACGTGGAAGTTAAAATAAAATACCTAAAGTGGATCTTAAGGCTTAAAACATAGAAATGAATGTCTAGATATGAGTTTTGGGTGCTTGGTTAAGGGGTATGGGAATAAATCAATGAGAATGGAATAAATGGTAATGGTTGGTTGGTTATTATGATTGATTGAATAGTTTTTTCATACCTAAGTTTTAGTTAATGATCCATACCTTCCATGTATGGGAGGAATGGGATTGATTCCTCCCAATACTAATTTTTTTAATTAAACATAATTAAAATGTAATTAATTAAAATATAAAATATAATTAATTAATAACTTTGATTAATTAAGACAAAAGCTAATTAATTAATTAAAATAATTACAAAATATAATTAATTAATTAATTAAAATAATTAATCAATATAAAATC
>JANKOE010000002.1:40887810-40901006 GCA_026284465.1 Erythroxylum citrifolium | reverse complement strand
AATCAATTCATAAACACTGTTCATGAATATCAAATTAATGAATTATGCCTTTTCTTTATTTATTCATAAAGTCTGCATACGACTTTGAATAAAACGCACTAAAGGGGATTGCCTTTAGGGCACAAATAAACAGTACCGTCCATGTATAAGTCGACTTATCCCTTGTACAAGTCGACTTATCGGTGCTGAATTGCGTGTAAGTCGACTTACGCATTGTACAAGTCGACTTGTACACGACTTACACTTACAAAAACACTAGTCAATTTATCATTACTCGCATCAAAGCCATCTGCATACAACTGATTAAATTCATAAACCCCAAAAATGCATTCACTGATCAAACTTAATCAATCTCCTCCTTATATTAGCGATATGAAAGTATATTACCTAAATTCATACAGCCCACGATGTAGAGATAAACCAAGATAAAACTTGAAAAAACCCAAATCATAGAAAATCAAAATCTTCCTATAGGTCTCCAACCAAGCATCGACATTTTCTCGTCACAACTCTGTAAATCAAAATTCAGAAGTAGAACTCTCAAACCATTAAGCAAAGCCTCATTTTCACATCAAATATATTATTCAACAAATAAAGAAAAATTCAAACACACATTAATCACCTAAACCTTAGAAAACCCAAAAATCCTAGATGTTAACACCTTTGAAATTTTTTACTTACTCTTTTTTTTAATAAACAAAATCAATATACTTAAAAAATGTAAATCACACAATCTTAGTGCCCCTCAAAGAGATTCAAATATGGCCTTATTCCTCGTCTTGGTTTCTTCCTCAGAAGCAACTAAATGGTCCTCTGTCTGATTGATTTCTTTTACAATAACAACTAACTATAGATATGGATAGTTTTTGGTATTAACTCACTTGCATCTCTGTTATGATGTGTGAGGCTGATTTTGAAGTTTTCTTCTACCACCTTATCAATTATTTGGTGCCATAAAGTCTTATTATCATATGAGGCTAAATTTCAAGAAGTAATAGCTTGCAACATATAGCAATTATCCACCAATCTTCTGCCACTTACTAAACACTTTCCTTGTTCGTTCAACACCTTACATCCATCACTAATAAATTTAACTAAAATCCCGTCATCACAAAGTTGACTAATACTTACTAAGTTAGCTTTTAAACCATCAACGTGAAGCACATTTTTGAAGTTTGGTTGTCCATCCACATAAAGAGTCTTGCCAACGGCCGAAGCCTTCTTTCCATCACCAAAAGTAAAGTGGTCATCAACACAACTTTGATAATCCATCAAATAGCTTCTTTCACCTGTCATATGATGTGAACACCCTTTGTCAAAATAACAACCATTATAAGAAGCAACCCATATGGATTTAAGAGTTACAATTGTTTGTAATTGACCCTTTCTAACCTAAGTATGCTTTGGTAACGTGGGTTGCTATTGAAAATTCATCGAAGAGTGTCTAGATTTTCAGTTTTGAGCCCTTTGAAACATCATCTATAATAACTTGTAACAATTCGGTTTTATGTGTCCGTTTACCCCACAAAAGTGACATGTAGGAACAAATTTTTGGTACCTCTTTGAATTTTCTATTTTAACAAATTTATCTTCACCACTATGCCCATTATTCAACTTAGAACATTCACCTTTATATCCTGCACCTTGAAAGTCTCCTTTGGTTTTACCAATTTCTAACAATTGTTTAAGCTTTTTCGTACGTCCATTTAACATCTTGACACCTTTTTCTATATTGACCAACTTCAACTTTGTTTCATCAAGTTCATCTAGTATAGATAGCATCTTCTTCTCTAAATCTTGGATGATATTCTTCATAGTGGAATTATCCTTCTTAAGCTTCTCATTCTTCTTACACGTTTGTACCTATTTTGTATACATTAACTCATAAGCTTGCAAATATCCTCTCTTTTGTATTCTGAATCACTATCATCACTGTCATAATCTGAACTAAAACCTTGGATTGACTCATCTACATTTTCTTGGAATTTTAGACTGATTCATCTAGGTTTTCCCCATTAGTTTTTTCTATGGTTGTTATTAAGCAAGCAAATGGACTTCTGTTGTATAAAGAAATTAATGCAGTATGATTACTTACAAATTCCTCTTCACTATTATACTCACTTTCAGATTCATTTTCACTCCAGTTGCTCGTATAAGACTTACCTTTTCTCTTCTTCAAAGTGTTAGCACATTCTATTTGCATATGTCTGAAGTCTTGACATTCATGACATTGAATTTTCTTTACCTTTCTTTCAACTTTTTGAGGTTTTTGCTTGTTGTTTGAAATTATTATTTGATTAACTCCTACCATTCTACCTAACTCGGGTCTATCTTTCTTCAACTTCTTTAACCACTTGCTAAAATTTCTTGATAGCGACACCACATTATCATTTTAAACAAAGTCGTCTCCTAAATCATTCATGGATTTAGCAACTTCAACTTGTAAAGCCAAACCTTTTTTCTTCTCACATTTATCTCTCAAGAAGTTCATCTTAAAGTATGTAAGAATCCTAATTACTTTATCCAAAGATAATTCATTGATATTATGGGCTTCTTCGATGGTTGCAATTTTTGGTATAAATCTCAGAGGTAGTGATCTAAATGTCTTCTTAACAAGTTTCATATTTGAATACTTTTCCAAAGTTGATGTGCTAGGTTGGCAATGTCATGCAACCTCTCATCGAAGTCTCCAATAGTATCGCTTTCATCCATCTTCAGCTCTTCAAATCTCGCGGCCAATATTTGAAGTTTCAAAGCTATCAAAGATTTTGATCCCTCATGTATTATTTGTAGAGTGTCCCACGCTTCTTTTGCTAATTCACAAGTTGAAATCATAGCAAATTGACCTTCATCTACCACACTGAATATAGCATGCATTGCTTGAGAATTTTCAAGCGCTCCCTCTTCTTCAGCCCTTGTCCATTCAGATGGATCTTTAAGTATCACTTCTCCCTTTTCATCAATCGTCACTGGATGTGTTTAGCCATTCAAAATAGAATTCCATCATTTGGTTCCTTATGCTTGAATAAATACTCTTATCTTTGATTTCTAGGCAGGGTAATTAGAACCATCTCTTAAAGGTGGCTTAGTGATTGATGCTCCTTCTTTTGTAGCCATAATTGAAAAATATGAATCTACGTCAACTTGACGTACCAAGTTCTGATTTAATGACCTAAGTTCTGAAGCCAATTGAAAATTCGAAACGGTGTAGTTTTGCAAAATCTAGGTCTGCCTTAGTTGCTTTAAATTGTTTCTGTCGATTGCTTAATACAAAGTAACTATGATAACAATTGTCAATTTTCTAGAAAAATGCAAACATAAAAAATTAAACACAAAATGAGCAAATCAATAACCGAAATTTGGTAACACAATTCAGCACACCTTGCTTACATCTGTGGGACTCTCACCTAGCTTAATCACTCTCACCAAAAAAACAATAGTTTTATACAAGACTTTACTTAGTCAACACCACTTAACTTTTGACACTATTAACTCATCTTCGCATCCCATGAAAGTATTTCACTCCCAATAACATGACCACCTTTTGCTGACCTCAACAGAGGATTTTCACAACAATGTTTAATAATAAAGATGAAAATAAGACAACTCAAGTGATTACATCAATAAAGACATAAACAAAGAAAAACACTTGAGATAAAAAAAACACTCCCCTATATGTGCAGCCTCATCAACTCAAAATTATAGGAAGTCGTTCAACAAAATTTTTGCTGTGAACCTTCGAAATAATCACTGAAGAGATCCACATACAATAGCCACAAAAATATCATCAAACAAACATATGTTTCATCACCAAAGCATCCAAAAATGCAACTGAACAATTTATCATTTTACGGCACGATTTTCCCATATAAAAAAGATTAAGCAGTAGTTCAATTATTCACCCACATATGCAAAAATGCAGCTACCAAGAAAAGCTCAACATAGCATGTAATTGCTCATACAAAAACAAAGAAACACAGTTGCACAAATTGATTAATTTTCAGCCAGTTTTTCCCTCACATAAACACTAACTCAGCCGCTTAGAAAATTCACACTACCAATGGAGAAAAATGCAGTTGCCCAATGTCAAATTGAATCCCTAAAAAACCAACTATCTTAGATAGATAAAACTATCGAAATAGGTGATAATTGTAGATTGCTTCATTTTTTTGTGGGTGGTTTGGTGTGTATTTAGTTGTTAATTTGATTGTTTAATGCGTGTTTAGGTTAGAATTTTGTTAGTTAGATATTTGTGTTTTAAGTGTTGTATGGGTTAGAGCACGCATTTGAGGTTCAATTTTATGTTTTTGAGGTACTTTGGTGTGTTTACTATTATTTCAAGGAAATATAGAAGAACGAAAAAGATTTGGAGAAAAACCGGAGCCAGACCTAAGGCCACCATCGTGGTCAATAAGCTAAGATCATGACAGAACCAACCAGGAGGAACCACGATGAAGGCTTGATATGCCATGATTGTTACAAAAGCTAAAACCCTGGGCCACAATCATGGCATGCGTGACAAAACTGCCGACAGACATCCCAACTTGAGTTTTCGTGGGACCTTTCGAACCCTAAAAAAGCCATAAGGTTGCCCTAAATAGAAAACAGTAAAAAAGGCATTATGATGGAACACTAAGGGAGCCTCCAATCTGCCACATTGGGAGACACTCCAATAGGAGAGAAGAAGAAAAGAGAGAAAGAGAAAGAGAGGAGAAAGAAACAGGACTTTGTGGCTGCTGCTTTGCCAAGGCGTCCCGATCCCCATTCCATGTATATTTCTTTCATCTTTGTTTTCATTTTCTTTGAATGTTGAGATGAATATGAATATATTTATGGATTTCGGTTTGATGAAGATATTCTAACTTTTCTTCGGGATTTTACCTTAATTTAATGTTAATATAGTTGTTTTGTGTTATTTTGATTAGGTGTTGTGATTAATTAGGGAACTTGCATATTTTGGTAATAAACCGAGAGGGTGAACTGAATAAAAATGATTGGATTGGATTAATGGGAGTTAAGTGATCCAATAGACCTCATGATTAATCATATCAGTTATTGTGAGGAGAAAGATCCTCTGTGAGACTCGGTAGTTTATTAGAGAGCTTAAGATTTAATTAGAGTTGTAGGTATTTTGTTAATTGAGAGATTGTAAATTCCATAATTCAATGAAAGTTTATGATTTAGGGTTTAATGATTATAACTTGAGAGAGTAATCCACCCTACGTTGTTCTAGAACTAACACCACAATAATGCATAATTAACTATATTAGCATTAATGATAGGGAAAATCCCTTCTCTCATAATTTGGAAACCAAGTTAGAGAAGTTTATGGCCTTTAAACAAGTGTTTCTAAGGTGAACCCTTAGATACAAGATTAAGAAGTTACTAAGACAATATGGGTGTAACATAATCCCGTGTTTGGGACTCGTGTTAACATTGATTTAAAAAAAATAAGATTTTTTATAGTTATGAAGAATACAAGACCAACATAAGTTATTATTAGACTTGTGTTGGTCGAGACTCTTTAAATTGTTTTATGATTTCATGAGAATATAAAAGAGCTTTAGAGAATTAAATAATGGGATAAAGAGTAGTCATAAAGAGTTAAAGTAAAGAATCTTGGCACAAGAAATGAGCAACTTTAGATGAAAGAAAGGATTCCTATCAATATTCAATCAAAGAATATCAAGATTTTAAGATTCGTGAGACCAATTTTTTTATCTTATTTTCTTTCTTGATTGTTATTGGGTTTCTTGTTCTTAGCTTGAACTAAATTGAGAAAGATCTAAATGGGATGAACCCTAAAACTATTATTTTAGATTAATTTTCTTGATTTAATGAAAGATCCAAGTTTTATTATAAATTATTCATGATTACTCATTATATTTGAATTAAAATATGCTAGCATTTTGATTCGATTTCGAATTTTGTCTATAGGGATTTAGATACATGTATGAATGTATCATGGCATAAATAATAAGAGTTATATGAAATCTTAAAGATAGGACTATATAAATCTTTTAGGTTAGAATCAAATTTATCATGGAAATTCACATAACAAATCAATACATTCTTAAAGGTTTTCATTAGAAAAAAATTTCAATCAATGAACTTAAAGATAGAGGCTATATTTCTTAAGAAAAAATATGTTTATAACTTAAAATTTTTTGTCAATCTAAGAAACTACGATTAATCACTAAATTAAGATAAATTTAAGTATAAAAAAATTCTAAGGTAATTCTTAAATGGATATTGTTTTTCTTCAATTTTTATTCTTGTTTATTGCATAGTTAGTTAACTTGGATTCAATTATATCTTTAAAATCAATCATTCCTCTTATTAAATTAAATAATCTAATTACTAATGGTACTTATAGTTGTCCTAAGAGTGATGCTTGCATTCATTAAGATATACTATATGACTGATAGATGCACTTACCTATTGATCTTTAACATAGTTTTGATCAAATACATATGTCATAATAAACCAGTCTCACTTTCGTAAAATAACTAAATTTGAAATGAGCAACATATGAATTTTTAAGAAGAATCAACTATGAAAAATCTATAACAATTTAGATGAAATCATTTTTGTGGCACTCATTCAAATGTAAAATGTTACATTTATTGATATTTTCTATTTTATCTTAATGAAAAGGAGCAAACTTGTTTTTATTTGTTAAAAAAGTTATGATTAGTAAGTTCATAAAACAAATCACAAACTATTTTCTAATATTTATTATTTTGTAAAATGAAAATAAATATATAAAAAATATTTAGTGTTTCTACAATTCATTGATATTAAATGAAAGAACATATTTTTCCAGTAATTTTAATTTAAGTTTACTTGTATAATTTACAACTACTAACATAACAATATCCTTTTTTATATTATTGATAAATATTTATTATTATTTAGACACATTTTTTCTATAACTAATACCTATACCTTTAAGAAAAAAATCACTCGAGAATATCTCGTTATATAACTAGTTGCCTAAAGAAAAGACAGAAGATGTAGAATTTGAAATAAGATTTTGTTTGCTTGTGAGTACAACTAAAAGTAAGGTTAAGTAATAGTAATAAGACATATATAATTAGAAAATTATGGCTTCATAGAGAATATATTGATCAACTTATGATGATATGGACAATAAAGACTAGATAAGAGTTGTTTATAAATTGCATGAAAATAGGAAATCTTAATTTTCCATGTCAAAATATATGTTTTAGCTTGGGGCATTTTTAATAAATTTTCATGTAGAATTAGAATATTCTTTAAACATTTAGATTAAGAAATTTTAATCCTTCTATAATTGTTACTGGTCTCAATAACATAAAGCTTTCAATAAAAATCATGCCATTAACAATCCTACTAAGAATAATTAAGCAACTCTCAATAACTCTCTTCTTCTGTTCTTCACCATCGTCGTCGCCGACCGAACGACAACCATCATTGCACATTGCGCCACGTCGTCCTCCCATCCCATTCCCACCCAACTTTTTTTCTCTCACATCTCACAATCTCTCTCAAGTCTCCACCCACCACCGACGCCCACCACCCACCTGCCACCACCACCACCGACGCCCTATACCTTTGGTTTCTCCCAATCTTTTATTTCTCTCACACAAATCTCACTATCTCTCTCCAGTCTCGATGCCCACCACCTGCCATGACCAATGACACCACTAGACCACCACTGACGCCTCACCAGTCCATCCACCACTCTAAGAGTCAGGGGCGGATCCAAAAATGTTTTTTGAGTGGGGGCAAAATTTTAATAGGAGAAAAAATTTATTTTTAATGGGGGCAAAAGTTTAATGGAGGAAAATTTTATTTTTTTTGTGGGGGCAAAACTTAAAATGATAATTTTTTTTTGCATGAAATTTGTTCGAGGATGTGGGGGAAAGTGGCCCCACTTGCCCCCACTGTAGCTCCGTCCCTGCTAAAAGTCTCGACCACTCTCAGGTCTCCTCTTCCACGCCAGATCTGTCTGACCCATTAAAATTGTTGTTGAATTTCAAAAATAATTGGGTGTGTGTTATGACTTTATGTATTTTTTGTGAATTGTGATTGGAATTGTTTATCTATTTGTGAATTGTGAATGAAATTATTGGTGCTTTTTGTGAATTGTGAATGGAATTTGTTAATTTGTTGTTATGTTGCTTGTTGTGTGGAGTCTGTGGATTGTAGAGTGGAACTGTGGAAGTGCGAAAGTGAAAAATGTGAATTGATTTACTGAAGTTGTTAATAGACATATAGATACAAAATGTGGATGTGGAATTAAACTATGAAAGTGTGGAACTAGACTAGAGTGGACTGTGAATGTGGAGTGGAAGTGTGTTGAACTGTTGATTGTTATCAGTTTTGTTAATAGATATATAGATACAAAATCATTTCTTATATATCAGTTTTGTTCTTTTTTCAAAGGGGATGATATTAAAAAGCTAAATGTTTGCTTACCAATTTCCTATATCATTTCTTTATACTTAAATATGAATGAAATAAATTTATTATTCTTTTTTCACAAATATATCATATAATTCATTTGACAAAAGTTAAACTTTTACCAATTATAAGTGAGGTTTATCTAACTCTAACTAACTTGACTACATCATTTAAGTATGACTTGTACATGTTAGATTCTACATTAATTTTATATCAAAATAACTTAAAAGCAATGTATACAAATATATAAGGTGTTACTGTGAGATAATTGTCTTCTGGTTAATGTGTTAAATACACATTAGATTTTTTTACATTGTTGGACCTAATTTTCTTAAAAAGTTATAGTTTGCATCAGTCCAACAAACATTTTGAGGGTCCAATATTTTTTTAAAAAAAAGGGGTTCCATAATATAGCCACTTTAATCTTAATAATTAATTATGTGATTAAAGGTATTTATGGTAATTCTAGATCCAAATTATATTTCAATACTTTGCAATTTTGATACTTAAACGCAATTTTCAGTTCCACTCTTCCATCAAAATGTGGAACTAGAAAATAAATCGATACATTGAACTGGAAATTGTTTTATGTATGTTTTGTGATTGTTGTTTATGGAAATTGTTTTATGTATGTTTTGTGATTATTGACAATGAAAATTGTTGAAAATTGTTCGAAATGAAAAATTTTTATATATTGTTTGATATTGTTAGAAATGGAAATTATTTTATGTATGTTTTATGATTACTGGAAATGGAAATTGTTAGAAATGAAAATTGTTTATGTATATTTTGTGATTGATAGAAATGAAAATTGTTTTATGTATGTTTTGTGATTAATGTAAATGGAAATTGTTGAAAATGGAAATTGTTTACGTATGTTCTTTGATTGTTGGAAATGGAAATTGTTTTACGTATGTTTTGTGATTATTGGAAATGGAAATTATTTAAAATTATTGGAAATGAAAATTGTTTATGTATGTGATGTGATCGTTAGAAATGGAAATTGTTTATATATGCTTTGTGATTAATGGAAATAGAATTTGTTGAAAATAGTTAGAAATGGAAATTATTTATGTATGTTTTGTGATTGTTTGAAACGAAAATTGTTTATATATATTTTATAATGTTTGAATTTTTTAAATGCAATTATTCGAAATTGTTATAAATGAAATTGTTGGAAAGGGAAAATGTTTATGTATGTTTTGTAATGGTTAAATTGAAATTGTTAGAAAATGTTCGAAATGAAATTGTTGGAATTTGGAAATGGAAATTGTTTATGTATGATTTGTGATTGTTGGAAAATAAAATTGTTTATGTATGTTTTGTGTAATTATATATGTTGAATAATTGAACTGTTAGTTTTTACTTATAGTGAATTGTGTTCGATGAAACTGAATTATATATGATGTAATCATACAAAATGAGTTATATTATATAAGATGGACATGCGTATTGTGTAATGAAATTATGTGTTATTTATTTTGATATATACATTCATTTATTTATACAGATAAATGGAAGGAAGTTCAAGTACTCATGATCAAGTCACTTCAGGAAAATACAATAATCCAACTTAGGCTCATACTGCATTGGTTCTCAGTATGAGGAACCATACTATTTGCTTATTTTGTAACAAGCATTTAAAAGGTAGAGGAATCACCCGATTAAAGAAACATTTAGCTGGGGTTAAAGGAGATGAGGAACCCTGTAAAAAAGTAAGTCATGATTTGAAGTGACAAATGAAAACATTGCTTGAAGAATATTAACATGAGAAAGATAAAAGGGAAAGGATGAATTTTGAAATTGATAGTGGAAGTTTGTTTGTTAGTTTCCGTGGTGATTGTGGAAATATTGAAGGTGGTAGTGGTAATGTTCCATCCCAAGCCCAAGAAGAAGCATTTGGACCTGATGTGAGGAAAGGAAGAAAGAAGGTGACTAATTTTTTTGCACCATGAATAACTTCTGAAGGGCAACCTTGAATTCGTAGTGCAATGCAATCAAAAGATGCAACTCACAATGTCGATATGGCAGTAGCTAGACGATGCTATAATACAGGTTAATCATTTAATGATTCTCAATCTTATTATTATTAACCTATAATGGATGCAATAGTCTCTTATAGCCTAAGATACAAAGGTCCTTTAATTGACGACTTAAGAGGTAAACTTTTAAGTTGTTTTATTTCTGAAATTAGAAGTTATTTGGCATAAAGAAAAGTGAATTGGGCTACTTATGGATGTTCAATCATGTGTGATGGTTGGACAAACAAGAGACAAGAGCCTATTATTAATTTTTTGGTTTATTCTACAAATGGCTCAATGTTTTTGAAATCTATTGATGCATCTAGCCTTATTAGGAATCCTGAGACTTTGTTTGAGATATTTGATGAAGTTGTAAATGAAGTAGGGATAGAAAACATTGTTCAGTTTATTACTGACAATGATTCCGCTTATAAAATGGAAGGTTGTAGAATAAGTATAATTCTTTTTTTTTGGACTTCTTGTGTTGCACATTACATTGACCTAATGTTGGAAAATATAGGAGATCATAGGTATTTTCCTATTATTGATGAGACTATGCAGAAAGCTAAAAAGGTGACCAAGTTCATCTATAATCGTGCATAGGTATTGAATTTAATTAGAAAGGAATTTACCAATGGTGGGAATTTGTATTGTCCTGCTGTGACAAGATCTGTAACAAATTTCTTATCAATTCAGTCTTTTGTTACGATGAAGAAAGAGTTAAGACAAATGCTTATAAGTGATAAGTGGATTGCGTCTTAATATGTTAGGTCTAATGCTAGAGTCGAGGTTTGTAAAATTATACTGAAAGATAGAGAATTTTGCTCTCAATGCCAATTTGTTATCCGAGTTTGTAAGCCTTTGTTGAGAGTGCTTCACTTAGCTAATAGTGAAGAAAAACCAACAATGGGTTTTTTTAATGCTATAGAGAGAGCGACAGAAGCAATCAAGGTCAATCTGAAACATAGGTCTTCTTTGTACGCACCATATCTTTCAATCATTAATGAGAGAAGGGAAAGACAACTTTCTTCTCTGTTGTTTGCGATTGGGGCGTTTTTAAATCCTAGTGTCTATTTTAGACAAGATTTTACTAAGCAAGCTGAAGTTAATAGATGGATGATTTTAACTATTACAACAATTGTTGGCATTGACGCGATGCAAGATCTCTTAAGCTCGCAAATGGAGCTTTATAAGTTGTCTTATGGAGATTTTGAAATGATAATTGCTATTCGACAAAGAGGAAAACTTTCTCTAGGTATTAGTTGCTTCCTATTTCTTATTTGTAGAAAATTAATTATCACTTAATTTTGTTTATAACGCTACTTTTGTTATCTTATGACTTACAGTTTCTTGGTAGGATCAATTCGAAAATGGTGTTCTATAATTGAAAAGGTTTGTGATTCGGATTTTAAGTAAATGTGTGAGTGCAACAGGCTGTGAACGAAATTGAAGCACATTTGAATTTATCCACTTTAAAAAAGAAATAGATTGGAGTATAAGAGGTTGAATAATTTAGTTTTTGTTCGTTTACAATTTAAAGCTTCGGAAAAGGTATGTTATTATCATTATTAATTTCAAAATAATTTCTTATATTTTTCTAAAAATTAAAATTTATTATTTACTAGGAGTGTTAACAGCATAAGTAGTTCAACTGGTCTAATTTTCATTGATAATATTGATCTTTTAGCAGATTGAGTTTATGAAAAACCGAATTTGGTAGAATTCAATGACTTGGAAGATAATCTTGGATGGAAAAGCATTGACTATTTCATAAATTAAAAAAATTATCCAAAAAGATACCCGGTATGGACCGGTACTGATATATATATAGTACTGTACTAAAACTCAATCCGATATCAAGTCCGGTGAAAAATTGAGTAATAAAGCAATGCAATAAATCTAATCAAAGTGATGAAAATAGAGGGAAAGACAACGAAAGGGGGTGAAGGTGATGAGATTGTAATGATGAAGAGCCAGTGGTAGGTGAGAGCACAGAAGATGAGGAAGAGAGGACATGATTGATTATTGTTGGATGCTACTTTTGAATGGACGGAAGAACAATTCAAGCTATTATGTGTCATTTGTCTCGCTGGCTCGACAAAGAAACATAGAATTTAGCTAAACTCCGTTGCAAAGCCAAAAATAAAAAACGCAAGTCGAGTGACATCGATTGTACATGTCCAGCAAAGTTGTCACGTTACGTGTATCTTTTTTCTTGCGCTATTCTTTCTTAAAATTTTATTTACTCGTTGCCTAGCCAACCAACGATTGAAAATAAAAGCGTAAGATTAAGAGGGAAAGTGAAAGCCTCGTTAGAGACCTACACGCAACTTTGCCCTGTCAAAGATCGGGCCCTCGTTGAAGTGCACTTGTCGTTTCAAGTTCAACTTGATGAAGCTTCCATCAAAAGCCGGACTGGTCAAAGGAGGAAAAAAGAAGACGAAGATTATATATATAAATATATATATTTTGAAGAGTAAAGGAAAAAACTCCATTAATCATATAAATGAGTTAGACAAGGTAGTATAGACACTCATATTTTCAAACGAGAGAAATTGCAAGACACTCTAGTAAGTTCATGAGCGCCCACATTTTCTCGTCGATTAATCCAAACAACAAAAATATTAGAATTACTGTCCAATATGAGTTGGCAATCCTTAATAATTCCCCCAAACTCTGAATGATCCTCTTGGTGTGATTTAATGGCTAGCACTACAAGTTGAGAAT
>JANKOE010000002.1:40849400-40867292 GCA_026284465.1 Erythroxylum citrifolium | reverse complement strand
GCCACATCAATAAAAGCTATGTCCAAAGAACTACAGTAGGAACACTCTTTGTTTGCTATTTGCCTTTGGTCAATAAAGAGGGAGACACCAAATGAACTCCATCTAGATATGTAACTCTTGCTACAAAATTTTAAAGACATTTTTGAAGAACCAGAGCAACTATCCCCGAAAAAAGAACTAAAACACCATATCAATATTAAGGATGAAACTACAATTTTCAATATTAGGCCATATAGGTATGCCTATTTTAAAAGGCCAAAATAAAAAAGGCAAGTTCACAACATGTTGAAATTAGGGCTAGTAAAACCAAATTGAAGCCCATTTTCTTCGCCTATCCTATTAGTCAAAAGGAAAGACAACACTTCGTGGTTTTGTGATGATTATCAACAACCTAATGCAACCACAAGAAAAGATAAATTTTCAATTCCTTCTATTAATGACATGGTAGATGAACTTTATATAGTTATTTTTTTACAAATATTGATTTAATATGAAGTTATTACAAATTTTGGGTACATCCACTAAACATTTGCAAAATTGCATTTTGCACTATAAGGGCTATTATAAATGTTTAGTCATGCGTTTTGGGTTGTATAATGCCACTTCAACTTTTCATTCTATTATAAATTTTGTATTTTGTCCTTACCTTCATAAATTTGTGCCATTTTTTAATGATAGTTTAAGTTATAGCCCCAATTGGACCATACATCTTAAACATGTTAAAAGGGCTTTTGAAATATTAAGGAATCATACTTTTTTTTGGTCAAATTGAGTAAATGTGAGTTACACAAGCAAGAAAGAGAATATTTAGGTGACATTGCTACCTCCCAAGGGGTAAAAGTAGATTCAAATAAAATCACTGTCATTTCTTAATCCCTTAACCAATTTCTTAAATATTGGACATTTTTAGTAGACTGTAGAAGTAAAATCAGCCTTTGAAGCTCTCAAATAAACACTGACATCTATACTAACATTGGCTACGCCTAACTTTTTGATGAACCATTTATTATTGAAAGTGATGCATCGGGCGGTAGTATAAGAGCGATGCTCACTTAACATGGGCAACCAATTGCATTTATGAGCCGAGCCTTGGATTTTACTAAACAATCATGGTCTATCTATACCAAAGATAATTCAAGTGATTCGTACTTAATGACCTTATTTATTAGGTCAAAAATTCTTGGTTCAGTCAGATCAACGTAACCTTAAGTATTTGTTGAAACAACAGACAACTCTAGAATAATAGAAATAGGTTGCTAAACTATTTGGGTACAACTTTGAAATTATTTATAAAGTAGGTCTTGAAAATTCTATAGCAGATGCCTTGTTTAGATTGATGGATAGTCCAAGCCTCAATGTTGTATTTCTTCCACAAACATTGCTATAGGATAAAATTAAGACTGAAGTTGTCGGTCATCCTTACTTGTAGTAAATTAGTAAGCAAAAAACCAGGAACTCCTTAAACGTGGTGAAACAGGTTGGTATATTATAAGGGTCAGGTAGTTGTCCCTTTTAATTTTTATGTAATCCAATAACTTCTAAATGATTTTGATGCGTCTTCATTTGGAGGTCACCCTGATGTTTTGCAAACATTTGGCTAGCTAAACAATTTTATGGGCCATTAATGCACAGAGTGATTCAAGATTATACATAGCTTCCTGTAAAGTGTGTCAATGAAATAAAAGTAAGACTCTATCTCGGGCCAGTTTACTCCATCCCTTATCAACTCCTTGTCAAGATTAGGATAACATTACCTTGGGTTTTATAGACGGACTACCTCCATCTAATGGAAGAATGTTATCTTTATGGTGGATGATTGCTTAAGAAAATTAGCTCATTTCGTACCATTATCTCATCCTTACACACTAAAAATGGTTGCTGAAAAATTCGTGGAAGGAGTTATCAAGTTTTATTGTATGCCAAGATCAATAATTAATGATAGAGATCCAATATTCATTAGCCATTTCTGGAAAGAATGTTTTAAGTTGTCTGATACCTAACTTGGTATGAGTTCAGTTTATCATCCACAAACCAACGGCTATATAAAGGTAACAAATCATTGTCTCGAACAATATTTACGTTGTTTTGTTGCCAACAACCCTGAAAATGATATTCTCTCTTCCATGGGTTGAGTTTTGGTACAACACAAACTATCATTCTTTTACTAGTATGAAATCATTCCAAACATTATATGGTAAATTACCACTTGTTACTCCATGCAGTGACGGAGCTATGTAGAGGGGAGGGGGGGGGCCATGCCCCCCCTTTCAAAATTTTTTTTTAAAATTACTTATAAATTTAAAATTTTTAAAATTACAAATATATGTGGCCCCCCCCTTTAAAAAAAATCTCTACCTTTAAAAATTTCGGCCCCTCCTTAAAGTTGAGTCTGGCTCCGTCCCTGACTCCATGTTACCACATTGGTACGGTACCTCTCTAGTTAATGAGGTAGACTAATCGCTGGCTTCTCGAGATATGGTATTATGTCAAATTACAGCTAACTGGCTTGCTGCAGCTAAATGAATGAAGCAGATGGTTAAATCTACAAGATGAGAAGTGACGTTTAAGGTGGGAGATTTAGTCTTTCTGGAGCTCCATCCATATCATCAGCACTCTATTATCAAAAGAGCCTTTCAAAAGTTGGCGAGTCGTTTATATTGCCCGTATAAGATTGAAGAAAAGATTAGAAAAGTTTCCTACAAGCTTAGTCTTCCAGCGGGCTCTCAGATTCATCCTGTATTCCATGTTTCAATGTTGAAGAAGAAAATACGAAGCTCTGACAAAACTAATGGCAAGTTAACCCCTTTTGCTAATGATGGCGCCATTCTTATAGAACCTGAAGCAATTCTAGATACATGATGGGTCAAGAACTAATTAAAAAAAATGAAAAATTTCATCTAAGATTTGATTGAGACCTGTCAACTTAATATAAAATCAAACGGTCAAATTTAAATTTTTGATCAAATTCAAGCACGAATTAGTTAAATTTGAGTTAATTTGACTAAAATAACATTGTTTAAAGCAATAAATTGAACATATTAAAATAGAATCATTTTATCCCTAATTTAATTAAACTTTAGGCTCGAGCTATAAAAAATAAAATTAACTCATCTGAATCAAATTCAAGAAAAAAAGAGAGAGTAAAACTTAGACTCGACTAGACTGATTACTATTTAAACATAAGACAATGAATACTCCCTTTTGCTTAGCTCTCCCTTAATGAAACCTCCGTCTTTCTTTTTTATAATAACAAAATATTTGTGTTACTAGAGAACAAGAATAAAATTAAGTACAAAATTAAAATTAAGCACACAAACGAATATCCATATCAAGGTAATGATTAGCTCTCTCTTAACTCATGCTTAATACATATAAACCAATATAAAAAACAAAGGAGATTTTTAATTTCAAATAAGTGTTATTAAATAACAGGTAAAAGAAATATCCACACATAACAACATGGTATAAATTTACTTACCTATAATTTACTCAAGTGTATATTGTATACAAAGATTACCATATAAACAAAAGTCATTCCTGCTAAATCTATTATCACCAATCTTTCTTCCCCTATTTGGAATCACTAAAAAGAAATTAATTATCTAAAAATGTATAATACAAAGTGTCATGTGTTAAGCTAACTTAGTTGAAAGATCAAAATGAATTTGATCAAGATTGGTAAGCTTGTTCAAAGAAGAGGACTATTGAATATTTAAAGAGACAAAATAATTATCTAAACGGTACATTTTGATATCTCTAGTTGTATCTAATTTATAACAGCCCAGACCACTCACCCACAGATATTGTCCGCTTTGGGTTACCCCTCGAGCCAAGACTCTCACGGTTTTGCTCTTCCCCTACTAGAGAAGACGCATCTATAAGGGAAAGGTATTCATACCCTTATAAGGCGTACTTCGTCCTCCTCTCCCACCGATGTGGGATTTCACACTCTCCACCCCCTTAAGGCCCAACCCTCTTTAGGGCCCAACCTAGCTGGCAAAACGGTTCGGGTACAGGCTCTGATACCATTTGTAATAACCCAAACTATCCGCCCATAGATATTGTCTGCTTTGGGTTGCACATCGGCCCAAAGCGGACAGATATTGTACCATTTGTAACAGCCCAAAGCGGACAATATCTGTGGACGGGTGGTCTGGGCTATTATATAATTTTATAAATCTCCAATTTCAGTACTGTTCCTAAGTTGACAAATTCAATTAAAGCAAAAAGGATTTGACAAAATTAAATGTTGGAATTGTAACAAATATCAGTATAATTATAGCATCCAACAATCAATTTCATAAAAGAATGTATAATTTTGAAAGCTCCAAAATTTTCAAAAATAGAAATGTGAAAAGGTGTCTTAAATTACAAAATTAAACAAAATTGAAGACGAATTGGTATAATTGAAAGGGAAACATACTTAGCTCCTTTATCTAAGCATCAATTTGAAAAGATAACTTTTAATTAAAAATTTTAAAAAATCCCAAAATTTGAAACCTAAGAATGATAAAATTTCAGCTTGATGTAATCTAACAATATTTTATGCATTAAGAGGTGGCGATTTCCAAAGAAGAGAGTGAGTTGTCTAGGAATTTCGAAGATATAAACAACCAAGATGAAGAATAGAAGAAAAGATAAAGAAGAAATCTCTAATTATGAAGAATGGTCTACCAATATGTATGGTTGACAATAATTATCAACCATCTAAGATAAGCTCTCTAAACTAAAAAATATTATTAGGAAAAAGGGGACATTGGTCAACTACTCGAAAAAATTGGTCGATCATACAGCAACCTATCTACTTAAAAACTCATTGGAAAGAAATAACTACTTGGGCAAAATGATATTGGTTAACTACAAAAGGAAATTGGTTGACCAATTTATTTAAATGGTCAACCAAATTAGCAACCAATTAACTAACAAACTTCCGAAAAAAAAGTGTGAATTTTGAGGACATTGATCGACCAAACTAAGATATAGGTCGATCACTTGACCAGATAACCTAAGAAAAAAGCCTTTGAAATCAAATTGAAACATCAAAACACTTAATAATTCAAAAGAATATTAATCAAGAATTATCATAAATATTAAAGGAGAATCACGCCCAATTCTCTCGTAATATCATCATTTATTGGTTTAATGAAACTATATCCGAATTGGTTTAGTATGTCAACAAATTTTAAGTTAATATCCCTATTTGCACATAATCTCTAAGTTTAGTTCCATAATATACCTACAAGAAATATTAGATCTTTATTTATAGTGCAAGCCTAAACATTCATCACTAAGAATTTAGATTTAAGTTGATACATAAATGCAAGATGTCGCATGTTTCTAAATTATGAACTAATAATTACCTCTTATTAAACATTACCTATGATATGATTCGAATTAAGATTCTTCTTGAATTTTCAATCTATTGGATGCATCTTTCCTTTCTTATTATCCTCACTTGATTTAATAATTGGCTCTTTTTAACAGTCTTTAATCATTTTTCCTCTCTCTAAAGAATAAAATTTTCACATTCTATATAAATATTTTTAAGAATTTCTTGGAAACAGGAATGATAGATTCATTAAGATAAAAACATAAACTCTTCAAAAATAATACCAGCATCTCTATGATATACCATTTGCTCTTTAAGAACCTTATAAAATAAGTCAATTAATATGTTTTAGGTACCTAAATAAGCTTGGTTCCTTAATTGTTAGGCTCCTTTTTTTTAACCCACAATTTTAAAGGTTTGCTCACCATCTTGTGCTTGATAAAATAAAATGTATTAACATATCTATACTTACCATAAAAATGACATTATGCTATATGGGTAATCATGATGCATAAATACATTACTTGGTCTTCTATTTATATATGTATAATAAGGAATCTTCCTTTGGATATTAAAGGTGTTGAATATGTTCCTAGGGTAGTGAGATGAGCTGCCATGATTATATATATATGGTATCTAATATAAAAGAAGGCTTGATGCATACTTCTTTAAGGTCTAAAGGGGTGTGAGTGAGTTTGCACATCATCATAAAAGTTATGTTTATTTTTTCTTTGAGAGTATTGAGCCATATGCCTAGATTATGAGCCGTATACGAAAGTATAATGATTGTTTTTAATTACTCATAGGGGAGGTGGCATATGCATACATACACCTAGATGTAAATGCTCGATAATTATTTGTTACATTAGGCAATAGTTCCTTGCTATGTAAATATTTTTATTTTATAAGTGTGGTTCTAGCTTCACTTCCATGGTTGTATCCTATTCCATGCCTATTATTGGGATTCTTTTAAGCTCCTATCATGTTTTCTAGTTTTTCACTCCTTTTAATGAATTTGGATAATGAATTCTTGAGAAAATTGATCTCGTTGGATAGGTTTTCTACATTCAAAGTAAATAATGTTAGAGGATTTATGTTGTAAATCACCTTTACCTTCTTTCGAGAATTTAGTCTTCAATAATTTCTTAAATTTTCTAATGATTAAAGTAATGCCTTCTTTATTTCCTTAACTAGTTAATATTTATTCCTCTTTTTCTTAATTCTTCCTTTAAGGCTTTGAATACTAAATTCTTTTTCTTTGGAATCATCTTTTCTTCGTGAGTCTCTTAGAACCTCATCTTGTATGTAAGAAGAGATTTGATAAGTTCCTCTAATGGTAATGTTGTTACATACTTTCCTTTTTGTATAGTTGTCACTTTAGCTTCCCAAATCTTTGGGGTGACTTAAGTTACTTCTTCACCATTTTAGCATCAGTGTATGTCTGTTCAAGATCTTTAAAAGCATTGAAAATATTGATAAATATAGTTAACATGCTAGATATAATTTCATCATACTTCATTTGAAACAATTTATATTAATATGTTAATATGCTAACTTTGTTATCTTTTACTTGATTTGTCCCTCACATATAACTTTCAAAGTATACAAAATTTATGAGTCTTTTCACACATAAAGACTCGATTAAATTCATTTCTTTCTAATGCACAAAATAAGATGTGTATAGATACTATTTAAGGAAATTAATCTCTTATCTTGGGTTCCCATTCTTCCTTTAGTTTAAAGACCTTTTTGTTATCTATGATTTTTGTAGGTATAAAAGGACTATTTGAAACTATTTCCCATAGTTCTACACTTTCAACCATTAAAGATAATCCCATCTTATTTTTCGAATGGGGATAATCATTATCATTAAAGAAAGGTGCTCTACTAATACTATATCTCCCTTGATTGAATGATGATAATGATGCTTCTAAATATGTCATTATGATCTTTGCTATATGATTTTATTAGAAATGTCTACCTAATAGACCTACTCTGATACCACTTATTAATCCCTAATGAAGCGTAAAAGAAGTTAAATTGGGTGTTTATAAAATTTAACAAACTTTTATAACCATTGTACTCAATTAACAACATTTAATATAAATAAGAATGAGGAAATTGTTTATTGTAAATTAGTCAAACTATTGAATAATATTTTAACAAGGATGGGAAAGAGAGAATGTAGTAGTTCAACATACAACCCTTGCCTACTTAGAATACTACTATAATTCTTCTTTTAAGTTAAAGAATAACCTTTGTACTCTCTTTTCTTAGCAAAAAGGAACCTTAATCTCTTTTCTTAGCAAAAAGGAACCTTTTTATAATCTTCACGATAAATAAGAACCTTAATCTCAATTGAAACACTCTCAAGTATAATAAGATAATGTCCCAACCAAATCTTACAACTCAAAATATCTCACTTGATAACTATAAAGAGGCTTTCTCCCACAAATACGAGACAATGATGTTCAAATAATTAAAAACACTTTAAAATGTGTGTAAAAGACACCTATATACTTTTTAATGCAAGAACCAATAAGAAAAATATGTATTTATAGGATTTTATAATCCCTACTAGCTATTACAATGGCTAGTTATAAAGCATTGGTCAATCAGTATAGCATATTGGTGGACCAATGTGCATTGAATAGACAGATTCACTAGTCTTTAAGACACTAGTCGACAAATAGTCATATTGTTTGATCAATATTGCACAGTGGTCAACCAATATTACTATAAACTCTTAGTATGTCAAATTTAATAACTTTAACCTATATAGGTCAATTAGTAACCATATAGGTCAACCAATCCCTCCTAAAAAATATGATTTTAATAATTTTTAAACTCTCAAACTTAATTTGATTAATGTAACTACGATTTAAACACTTCCTAAAATACACCTTAAAGAGTGATTGAAAGATTAAGAGGCTTTTCTATTAAAACTAAAAGCTTTAATGCTTCTAGATGAATGAAAAGGCTCATGTAGTGAAGTAAATTTTTATGTATGGTGAACCTTTTAGAATATCAAAATGACTAAATGAGATTACAATTAATAGTACAAACTAAAGAATGACCTTAATGTTTCTTGTTCTCTCTCTCTCTCTCTTTTTTTTACTTGGACTTCACTTTTTTAAGTTACAAACTTCATCTTTTCTTTTATCAACTTCATGAACTATTTTCTTGAGTTTATAACTAAATCTTGTTCTTATATTCTTTCTTATCAAATAATAAACTTATTATTAGTATTTTTTGTTTTCATCAAAACATCAATCAAAACCTCCCTTGATTCAATAAAGTATATTACTAAAACTAAATTAACATAAATACTAAAATCTAAATTAAGTACATAAACTAAATATAAGCATTGTTATAATTTATTAAATTATAATTCTCTAACATTTTACGTATTTCAAGTAACATATTATGTGTTCCAAATTATATATGCTAACCAATTTTCATGTTTGTTGATAATATTTGTATTATGAAATTAATAAAATCATTTAAGATCTTATTTATGGAAGAATAATTTCCAAAATTACATCATTTTAGAAATTTCATTTATGATCTAAACCTTAATTTATAACTACATGGACTTTCAAACATTTTCGAAGACATTGTATTTTGTCAAGTGAATTCTTAATTCTTGTCCCTTTACTCTCCTTTTCTATAATATAAGGTTAGTCATTATTGAACACATATTTTTTCTAAGATTTACATAATTATTTCAATATATTCTTATACTTATTTTTTATAAATTTCTACTTTTATATAAATTAATTAAATGAATTATATTTATTTATATTGAAAACCTTATAATCACAATTTAGGATAAGAATAATAAGTATTTATTAGGGTTTTGTATCATGTTTTATATGATTTGTGAGATAAAAGCTTCTATAATACTTTTTAAGAAAAGTTTCTCAATTGAAAAGGGAATTAAAAATTTTGTATCTAGTAAGTGTATATGGTAACACATGAGTTCATGTAATTATTTAAGTTTTCAAGACGTAGAACGTAAAGACTTCTTGAAGAATGATAATACCTTAATATGGGGCGATATAGTGGTCTAAATCTAGTATTAATAACTTTTATAATTTCTGAATTACATATTCTAACATCTTAAAAATTACATGAATATTATGTGAATGGTATATTAGTGTCTTTTTTTTTAATGATGGAAGGTGTGTGTTGAATGTTCCTTATTAACCACCAAAATTTCATGGAAATATTCCATTTTAGGTGACTATGTGTTAAGTTGTTTGAAGTTTGTGAATTCATTATGCTTAATTTAAAATATCTCTTCAAGATTAGGAATGACAATAGGTTAGGACTGGTTGGACCCATCAACAATCAGACTCGACCCAACACTCTTAACTTTTGGCTCAAGCTCGTTTAAATCTCTCAAAATAATGTTATTTTAAGAAATTTTTCTAAAATAAAATTAGGTCAATTTAAATCTAACCAATTAATTTTAGACAGGATCATATCAAATTGGATTGGGTTGGAATTTATATGTCATCCCTATTTAAAACTTTTTCAAATATTAAAAAACATCATTGGAAGAAAAGAGTGTTGAAATTTTAATGGTTTATTGCTATTATTCTTTTTAAAATTAATCGAATGATAAATTAATAAACTCTGAGGCAAAGAAAGATCCATGTTATGACTATACTTGAGTTATTAAGATTTATGTAATATCGTATGCTTTGAATCTATTTAAAGATTTTCATTTAAGAAATAATATCCATTTGCTGTTGGTCTCTTTCAAAGGGGAAAAGAGAGAACTTATTCGTAAAAAGACATTACTAAGTGAAAGAACAATTACAAGTTGAATTTAAAGTCTTTCTAATTCATATTTATCTTGTAAGTGTTTTTTTGTAAATTTATTTGATTTTCATTATCTTTATATTTTTGACACAAATTTTATAACAATTTCTTAATTAAACTTGTTTCTTAAATTATCAATTAAATTATTTAGACGAGTGATTATAATGCAGATACTAAAATTTACCTATTGTATATTTCAAAAAAATTCCTATTATCATATTTATATGTATTAATTCATAGAAAAGCATTTATATTATAAATTTTAAGGATAAAAACTTGCGTCGTAATGAATTCAAACAATGTTATAGAAAGCTTATCATTATATGCAGAGACGTAGCCAGTGATGCATAGGGCTCCCCAAAATTTTAAAAAATTATTAAATATTTTTAATTTTTAATATACATATATATATATATACATAAGAACGGAGTTATTTCACTGGGTCCCTCAAAATTTTAAAAAATTAAATATTTAGGTCTTCCTATCTTAAATTATTGGCTCCGTCACTGATTATATAGAATATGGCACACTTAATCCATGACCAATAAAACGGTTTAGCAATGATTTAAGATATCAACTAGTAATAACTCATTCTTTTAAAACTTAAATTTATGTTTTCAGTCGACTTTTATAAATGCAGAAAACTTTGCATTTCAAAGAGTCAATCTTTGGAATTCAGAAGCCATATATAGCATTGGAAGTTTTCAATTGCATATTACATTCCTATGAAGCAGAAGAACCATGAAATAGAGGGGGCAAAATCGACAAAGAGCTTAGACATTGTTGAAGTGAAAAAGGACTACTTGGCCGTACCTTCAAAGAAAATCTATGGACTTGGTCAACTAAGCAAGAGGGGCAATATCATATTGGGAAGAAGCCAGAAAGAGGTGCGATAAACTTGGAACAAATGTCCAAATGTCCTAATAATATGGGATGGTTTAATAACCTAAGTATATTAGACCATTCCTCTCTAGAAATTAGTACGAATCATCACCAAAGGAAGTTAAAACCACCCTTCAGATTTTTGAACTTTCTCGCCAAAATGGAAGGGTACAATGATAGTATCAAAAGAGGGCTTAATACTACAATATAAGGCTATGAGGCCTGTAAATTGGTCTCCAAGCTGAACATCATCAAAGAATATCTGAAGAAGCTCCACAAGGAACATTTTAAAAGCAATATCCTTAAAGAAGTGGAACATTTCGTAAATGAATTGAATGAAGCACAAACTCACTTATATAGTGATCCAATGAATCAAAAGTTAAGGAGGAAAGAGAAAAAGAACTTATGATTGAAGTGGATGCATGAGGAGTACATCAAAGGAGCAAATTTTTGGTCAATGAAACCTCTTTTTAACTCCTCCCAAACCACCAAATTCGTCCTAAACCTAAGGGGAATAGTAGGAAAAGGGATGAAACACATAATAGGAAATGATGAATAAACTAGCTTATAGTTTGATAATTAGGTAGAATCGGGACCTCTTTCTTACCATCCTATAGACCTAATCAACATATGTTGCCTAATAGAGAAAGGGTAACTTCCATGATCAGTTGTTCTATAACTATCTCCCAAACTGGGATAAACAAGACAAAAGTATCTAAACTAAAGACATATCAAGGAAGTTCTCAATAGCATCTTATGCATCTTTATTTACACACAATTTGGAAGCTATTAAATGGCATAATCTTGTTTGGTTTAAGAATCATGTCCTTAAACACTCCTTCCTAATTGGGGATGGCAACCAACCGAGTGGCCCAACGGGCCCATGGCTGTTGGTCCATAGCTTGACAAACCATCGGGCGGGCCAAACCGGCCTAGCCCGTCTACACTTTTTTTTAAGTTTTTGGCAAAATGACGTCATTTTGCACCTTCGGTTGGAGCCACAGGCTAAGACTGGCATCCCTATTCCTAATATGGTTAGCTTGCAAAAATAAACTACCTACCTTAGATAGAATGAGTTAGATAGGGGGAAACAATATATTTTATATGATACACACCCAAAAATTAGAGAGCATCTATTGTTTATATATAGTTACTCGTTGGAAATCTAAAGATATATACTACAAAAGTTTAACTTGCAATATAATCTTACAGCAATAGAGCAACTAATTGACTGGACACTAAAGCTAAAAAGCAACAACAGTGGTGATATGGAGAAGGTTAATTTGGGAATCAATAAGTATAGAATGAGGTGTGGAAGGAGCATAATTGTAGGATATTCATAAGCAATAAACTAGAACCAAGATTCCTCAAGGTGATGATCACAAAGGAATAAGGGAGAAAATGGCAATGAAAAAACTACACATAAACTGTAGCTCACAGTTTATAGTAAAGTGTAACATACCCTAGAGAAGGAAACTGAGAAACATTCAAATGTCGACTCATGCAATAGGGGAAATGGGGAAAAGAAAAACGAAGAAGAAATATACAGACAATAAACCCCTATAAAATTAAACGAAGCTCACTAGATGTTATTAAAAAAGAATGGATACAAAAGAAGATATCCCAAGAGATCCTTCCTCGAGGCAAAAGAATCAAGTTGAAATTGAGGTTATCAATTCAACATTGGCGAGATAAGTTGAAAGATCAAAACTATAGTTGGAAGATTAAAGTAGGAAATTAATTGAAAACAAAAGGGATAACATTAACAAAGTACAATACCTTAATCGCATCACGAACAAGATGGATTTAACCTAAATTGAAGATTAGGGCGAGAGAATCAAATCCAATGCTAAACAATAGGAGAAAAGTTATGGGAGAAAAGAAACAGTGCAAACTCATAAAGAAAAAAGACAATCACCATGAGACCTCCGATAAACTAAAACAGAAACATGCAACCCTCGATAATCGATGGATGGATCCCTTGAACAAGAAGCAGAAGAAAAACCAATCAAATGTCATAAAGCAAATCAAAGACAAGAGATGAAGATAAAGGAATATAATTAAACAATAGGAGAATACCTCGGATATGATTGATAGGCAGCACAGTCTTCTTTTAGTGGGAGGACTACGTGGTTATTGAAGTGGGCTATTATTCACGTTTATTATGTTTTGTTCGTTGTAGTGGTTGTTTGAATAATATAAACAACTAGATTATGGAAGTTCATAATGGTCAGAGTATTCCTATGTTTTTGGGATCTCATGACTCTTTCTCCGTAGGTTGTTGAAGTTCTCTATTTAAGTACCTGTAACTCTTCTTTTAAGATATCTAAGAAAATAATTGTCTTTCTCCTACTCCTCTATTCTGCTCTTTCCCTACCTTCTTCATTATTCCATTAAAAAGTTCTTAACATTTGGTATCAAGGCTAGGTTATAACTTCAATGGGTACTCGACAACAATCTAATGCGGAATTCCGAAATGACGTCCAAAAGCCATTGGTCGACATGAATCCATGTTCGATCAAATCCATTCCACTCTATAAACACTCATGACAAAATTGCAAGCAGTAGAAGTGTCTATGACCCAATTACAACAGACTCAACACTCAACAGAAAATGAAAATCCTTTTCCCCGTTCAACCACTTCACCACCGCAACACCAAACCCCAACCCCCCCCCCCCACTCAAAACTCACATGCAATGCAACAAGTTTCTCACTCGAACACCACCCTTCCAAACACTAAACACCACTACCTAAAGCTTAACTTTCCAAAATGTGATGGGAACAACCTTGAAGGATGGATTTTTCAGGCAGAACAATACTTTGAATTCAAGGAGCTGCTCCCAGAGCAAGTCCAACTTGCCTCAATCCATCTCAAAAGTATCGCTTTACAATGGTATCGTTGAGTGACCAGGTATAAAGGCCCTATGACTTGGGAGGAATTTAGAAAAGCCCTACTTGTTAGGTTCGGTCCAACCGACTATAAGGACCCATCCGAAGCCCTCTCTATCTTGAAGCAAACTGGAACGGTAAACTCATATCAACAAGATTTCGAAAAACTCTCCAACCAAGTGGAAGATTTACCTGTTAAGTTTCTAGTGGGAAAGTTTGTGGTTGGACTCAAGGAAGAACTAAGGTTGGATGTCAAGCTCAAGCAGCCAAAGACCCTTATCGAAGCCATTGGAATTGCTCGACTTGTTAAAGAAAAGTAGAGCTTGAACAAACTCAAACCTGTCAGCTACTCTTCTCGACTAGCCCCTAGAATGACACCACAACCTAATTCGGCAGGAATTCTCGGACCAATGCTGCAACCAAAATCCCTTACCAACCCTTGGCCTGTGAGAAAACTCACGGGACAAGAAGTGAGTGTAACATCCCGCCCTCCTACTAAGGGTTAGAACCGAAAAATATGGTGCATGTGAGCTAAGAGGTTTGGTTTAAATGAAACTAGAGGAAATGGATTACAATTCTTATGATTGGGAAGATTGGGAGTGTGTTTGATGATTAAATGAGGGTTGGAAACTTGGGAAAGATCTTTGGAGAATGTTGGTTTTATGAATGTCCGTCAAACGGACACGGATGTCCGCTTAGCGGACAGGCTCGGGTGATAAAACACCCTAGAAGGAAAGTGTGTCCGCTAAACAGACACGTGAGTTCGTTTAACGGACAGATACCGGTGAAATAGTGTACCTTGTGTGACTCATGTCCGTCGAACGGACATGGAGATCCGTTTAATGGACACTCTCGGATGAATTGGGATTTCTTTGCTAGTCTGTGTCCGTTTAACGGATATGTGAGTCCGTTTAACGGACAACCTCGGGGGCAATTTTGGTAAATCACATTTTTGCCCGTTTTAAATATGGTACATGGAATTTAAGTGAAATTTAGATGCAAATGCATCATATTTGGGTACATATGTATGAATTGGGTTATTGCACACATTAAAATCTCTGATCATGCACTCAATTGACATTTTCCGGGTATAATTGGTAATAAATGGGATTATTGTGAGAATTGTGAATTGTGAATTGTGATTATTGGAAATTGATTTGGAAAGTGAATTTGGTAATTTTATATTCATGAAGAATTTTAGGAAATTTTCTGAAATTTTTGGAAAAAAATTTGGACTAAGAAAAATACCGAGTGGCAGACCGATTGATAACCGGTAGTAGAATTTAATGTCAAATATGGTAACTGGGCTATATGAACTTATGGACAAGTATTATTTATTACTGGCTATTACTGTAAACTTTGAAAATTTGGGGTTTATTCAAAATAATAATAACCCTCGACTATGCATGTTTGCTGACTGCTTTCTCTTACTCCTCTCTCTGCCCAAAATCAACTACTCTCTCTCTTTCATATCCCTCTATGCACGAGAGGCGACACCCATGGCTACTCGGAACCAAAACAGAACACCATGAAGCTTTTTTGTTGTAAGAACCACCTACCTCCACCTTGTGTCTTGTTTTAACTCTGTCTTTGGTTGCGTTACTCTTAAATCTTTGTTAACATTAGCCATAACTATCACCCCTTAGACAACACCCACTATTGCACTATGCGTAGTCTAGAAAACAAGTTTTGAAAATGGGTTTGAGAAAATAATGAGTGTGGAAACAACTGAGTAAGGAGAGGAAGTAAAATGAAAAAAAAAGTTAAAATAAGCAGTGGGTTTTGAGGTAATAGTTTTTTTAACTTTATTATTAAAATGGATCCTATTATTTTAATGTGACATTGATACGTGTCCAATAATTATTAACTTAACATTTAACAAAAAAATAATATTATACAATTTTCACAAAACATAAGGACATTTTGTAAGATCTTTTAATTAAATAGGGTTTTAATTAATAAAATTCTTGAACCCATGGTAAGGGGTTAATCTCTTTTTACATTTATTTAAATATAATGAGTATAATTCGACTTATAGATAAATAAGAACAAATATAATATTTTGGTTCATAATATTTGTTAAGTACAACATCAGATTACTTGTAGAATAGGGATAGGGGATAGAATTTCCTTATGATATGACAATTAGACAGGTCAGGGAGCTTTAATTTACCATTCGATCGCTAGGGATACTCTAAATAGATTTTCAAAAAAAAGCTAAAGTCCAAGAGTTAATTGCTAATGGTAATTGGGTTTTTTCCTATAAGGAGATCAGAGCTCTATCGATACCACAGTATCAATACAATGAAGGAGAGGATGCATACTTTTTGAATGGACTAATAGTAAAGGACATAACAAATAGGCAAGCAGAACAACTGAAGTATGAGACAATTCCTACAGTAGAATGGGGTAATTTGATATGGAGAAATACTATCAAGCCAAATGCCAGCTTCTTGAGTTGGTTAGCCATGAAGGATAGACTAAACACTATGTCTAGACTAAAATTCCCCCTTTCCTCTAAAAGATGTATATTTTGCAATCTAGATGATAAAGACAGGGACCATCAATTTTTTAGCTATGAGTTTTCTAATAGAATGTGGAGGCAAGTTGCATCTCTAAGTACACTTAATAGCCATCACAGTAGTCTGAATGAAATTATCCAAAAGATACTACGGAACTAGGCACAAACATGACAAGGATGTTTACATGATACCCTTTACAACATGTATTCAGGAGATCTGGCAGGAGAGGGATAACAGAAGATTTACTGAAAAGGAAAGAGACATGCTTGCCCTCACAGAAATCATCTCTAATAATATTAAAGAACAACTGGTCATAAACCAGTTGGAGAAGAAATGCAACGTGAGGTTAGCTATTTCTTGGAGACTTTAACGAGAATCCAAAAATAGCAGTAGGTAGAGCAATATTTCCACAACCTAATCTCACCATAACATGCATAACAGTTTTGAAGGAGCTTAAAGTTAAGTTCTTACCTTGTGAAGCCCTCCTCCATGAGATGGTTACGTTAGATCCTCCGCGGGTGTTGAAGACTTACAGTTGGTAGAAGAGAGATAGTAGTCGGAGCGCAAACACACATGAAGACCCTTCATGTTTCCTAAGAAGAGAAAGTGAGTGAAGATGGAAAGAGAAGAAGAAGTTACAAGGATTAAACCAGAAAGATCTTACCTCCACAACCACCTGGAGACGCTGACGACAGAGACATTGGAGCCCTAATTAGGAAGGTTCTAGTGAAACATTAAAAAGGGGGTCTTTTACTTAACTCATTTTAGAAGCTCCGATAATACATTAGAGGGTGGATAGTACACGGTGACATTTTTGTAGTGTACGATATCGTTTAGTTTGTGTTTTGGTATCCTACTAGTAGGATAATAGTTGTACTAAACTCTTATTCTTTTTAATCCATTTTAATTTTTTTTAAAAAAATCACTATAAAAGTTTAAACTCTTTGATAAAATTTAACAAATAACTCAAATATCATATAATTTCTTAATGTTTGAGAACTAAAATAAATAATTATAACTGCATTGTGATGTAATTTAACTTTCTTTAATAAGATTTTAATATCATTTCAATAAAATATTAAATTGTGATTATTATTTATGTGTGAAATATTTAAATTTTAATGTTAATAAAAATAAATAATTTGTTATTATTTTAAATTTTTATTATTATGATTTTTTAAGACATGGTTAATGTAAAATTATAAAGCGTATAGTACAAATATACTAATAGACTATTTTGTAATTTTTAAAAAATCAGAGACTATTTCATAAATTTAAAAAATTATCCGAACGGTACCTAATATTAACCGATATTGGTACAGTATTGCAACATCCCGGCCTCCTACTAAGGGTTAGAACCGGAAAATATGGTGCATGTGAGCTAAGAGGTTTGGTTTAAATGAAACTAGAGGAAATGGATTACAATTCTTATGATTGGG
>JANKOE010000002.1:40830489-40848608 GCA_026284465.1 Erythroxylum citrifolium | reverse complement strand
ATATAGTTTCTGCTATAAATAGTTCTCATGATTCTTGGACTGAATTTGGTAGAGTCATTTTAGAATGTAAGCAATTATTACACGCCAGACCTCATATCAAGGTTTGTTGGGTTCGTAAGTAAGCTAATGTTGAGGCTCATACCTTAACAAGGGTCTCATATTTATATGTTAGCTGTTGTAGTTGAGATTTTCCCCTAACTCTCTTATTAATGCTGAGTTATTAATGCTATTAATATTGACTTTGTTTTCAAAAAAAAATAAAAGAGAGCAATTAAAAGGTGATCATACCCTAACTCAAACATGACATACACAGGGATATCTCGAAAATGAGATAATTGAAATACCAACGGAACTTGCAGTTAATCTCCGGATAGACATGTTCCTGTTAAACAATCACAACAACAAGAAAGGAGAAGAGAGAGTAGAGATTATAATTTATAAAACAGGTAAAGATTTAGTGAAAACAGTTCGAATCCAATTGATGAAAGCAACATCAGAGAAATGAAAGTACAGTTACATTTCCTATGAATCGAACTCAGGGAATGGGTTCAAGAGCAGAAGCGAAAACAAGAAGAGATTGGGAACTAGAATCGGAATCAACGGATGAACATTAGGGTAAACTCGTTTCCTTTTCAGTCTCTTCCTAACATAGTCTCTTCTTTGTTCATCACCCCACTGAGCTTTCTCCAATCCTTTGGCAAGAATCAATGGTGGTGGCTGTTGGTAAGGGCACCTGGACCTCCAAGAAGTCTGAGGGAGCCCAAATCTGCACACCCTTTTGAGAAAAAGAGAAAAGCCCCACCTCAGATTCAGAGAAGGAAAAACGGTGGAATCTTTGGTGCACAAAATGGGTGGGTAATCCCAGTGGAGGTAACATGGGATTTGTGTGGCGATGAAGAACTGAGAGTAGAGAGATGGGGAGGTTGTGGGACTGGTAAAGATGTGTGTTAGGGCTTGCGTTCTCTGTTCCCAGGATGTGTCTTCCATTCGGTTACCTTTTGTTTTGTTCCTCCAAGGTGGCTGGAAATTTTTGCAGTTACGTAGACAGGTGTGTTGAGTATTACTTGGAAACTTACTAACATATCATACCTTCCTTATCTTATCAATTAGGTTGCTCTTAATACGAGGATAGGTGAAAAAGCAAAAAATAAAATAAAGCAAAGGATATACCTTCCATTGTGGATGACAGTTCTAATTTTTTATTCTTCTAGACTTCTCTCCTCTCTTCATTGTTCTCTCAATTTCTCTGCCAAACTTTCTTCTCTGATCATTTTTCTACATCATCTTTTAAAGATTCCTTTATCTCCTGCTTTCATTATCTCTGTCCTCTCTTCTCCGTTTCTCTTCCAGAACCAGTGTTATTGAGGTGACCACTGCAACCCAACTATTTTTGACTTAGGCCCAATCTTAATGCTCTTTGTCGAGGTCCATGATTTCTTAGTTCTCCAGCATCATGGTTAATTTTATGGTTTCTGCTTTGTAATTTCTCTATGTTCATGGTTTCCTATTTCTTTGAATTCATAATTTTCACAGCTTAGGCCGACTATGACGGAGTCGCGAGCTGAGCAAATCAGGCTGAGTTCTGATGGGTCTGGTTGATTTTATGCAAAACAATTCGAACTACAAATGCACTTCAGGCAATAAAATATCAGAATTGGAGGCCGCTTGTAAAGGACTTTAGACTAAACCCATTGCATAGCTTTATCTAAAACGGAATTACTTTAATTTACTTAATAAAATTAACATCGTTTTGATCTTAAATTTACAAACTAAAATAATATTATTTTAAAAAAGTTTTGAGATTCTAAGCGATCTCCAAGTCCAACCCGAACCAAAATTGCCAAGCCCACATTTCATCAGCATGAGAATATTGCTTCTCGATTGAATCTTTCCGTGCGAATATTGTATGTAATCCCATTTGTGCGATACAGTTAAAATCCTCCACTAGGTTGGGGTTTCAAATCCTAGTGTAGGGGTTTGGGCAATATAGGAATGTTTGGCTCTGATAGGGTCCCTTCAGATCACAACGGAATAAAAGGGAAAATAAAGACCAATACATCATGATTGATTCGGTATCTCGAGTAACTGCATGGGAAGGTTAGAGTATTTCCACATCGAACTCGACTGCCACTATTTATCCATCCAGCACAAAGACGAGGCTGCAATTTTACACGGCAAACTTTTTTCCCCAGATGCAGCATTGTCTCACATTTAAGACAAAAAAGGAAATAGAATATCACCTTCTTAAAGACAAAAAATGTTCTTTGCTATCTCAATTGTGATGTGAGCAATGTCCAAGCACTCAGTACTGGAAAGATGATCAAAGCAGAGGCCTGAAATTTAAAATTTTATAACAGAAAATGCGGTGGAAGATTAAATATCAGAGAAAGAGGTGGTAGAAACTAACAATAATAAAGCAACGTACCACAAAAAACACAACTTCTTTATTGGCAAGACATGCAGTGACTCTGTGACTTTCCATTTCTTGTTTGACAATACCTTGCAACTGCATTGAAGATGATAAGCCCTCAAATTGAATAACACTGTACAATGATCTATATGCACGCCTAAAATATGCGGCTTTATGGGAAAAACCATCAATATGAATTGATCACATGCATAGCACGTGCTTAAGTACTAGTCCAACTAAAATTGTATATAATAAGAAAACTAGGTAGCTACTTGACCATCATTTTGGTGATTTATATAACCATCGTGGCTAATATTATTTAAAATCTCCTAGCACACTTCACAAATAATTTAAAGTGTGCAGGGATAATTAAGACAATATTGACTATGATATCCACGAGAACTATCAAAATAATGGCTCCGTATCTTTTTCCATAAGAAAATGTTCACAAACCTTATGGTGGAACACTTTTACTGCTTGATAGAATCTGTTCACCTTATCTAGAAATTGGATTAGGATGGATGATCCTTTCTCTGACAGAAGTGAATCCAACAGGTCAATCGCCTTCTGAATATGTTTTCCATAAAGATCAGTCATAACCTGCAAAATACACTAATGCACTGAACAATATGTATAAGTTTTAAACTTGCATTGCTATTTACCCCACTGCATAGAGAAGAATCATGAAAATTTTTTACTATGCTAAAAAAATTTGATCGAAGTAGAGCAGAGTATATCTCTGTATCACCTTCAAAAATGTGCATTTTACGCGCTTGGCTTGCCTTAGGTCCTTCAATACTTGCAGCTATTGAAAGAGGCTTTCATTATTAGAAGCTCATTTGACCAGCGATAAGAAAAAGTCAACAACAGTTAGTTCTACCAACGGTAAGACATTTATGGCTTTGTATAATAGTACTTTGAGTTGCAGAGCTTGCTCGAACTGTCGAATTTGGATCCACTGTTCTGTAACAATGTCAGCCATCTGGAAGCAGCAAAATAGGATTTCACTGGGTAATGCATCTTCCTCAAAGAAAATTTTGATACTAGCTTAGCACATAGTACATGAAGGATTTAAGGAAAGAAAAAATACAAGCCACTTTTTGCATGAAATATAATTAATTCTTTTAGATTGTAAAAGGGCCTACTGCACCATCATTTCTTAAGGTCCCATCTACTTTCTTTTCAGTTTCGTGGGATCTATGGAATTCGCAAAGCCAACTTGAAAAGAGGATATTGAAATGGCCATAAGACAATGCTCAGATATTTTTGAATCTTCTAAATGTGGGAAAGATAAGAATGAAGTAGCAATTGGCTTATAAATACTAAATGCAAAGCTCAAGAAAAACAGACCATCCACTTACCATAACAGAAATCTTCAAAGATCCTCCACCGAAAAGATTTAATATAACCAACTAGACAGGCTTCTGTCACTATCTACAAACATTTATAAGAAAAGAAAAATGTTGAGTTATTAACCTGCTCAACCCGGGAAGTTTCCATCTCTAATTTCTCCTCAGCTTCCATTGCTTTAGATTCTAAAACATGCAGCTCAAAGTTGTTCTTTCTCAGAACAGCCCACAAATCTCGTACCTATACATTGTGAAGCTACTGTTCCAATCAGTCAAATCAAGTAACAAAGTATACCTCGTCGCTTACTTAACAATATCATACTCAGACGACAACAATAGAAAGAACATGAAATTGGGGCGTAAACACAGCAAAGCAAACCTCGTCCTCAAGTTCACGAATCTTTTCTCCAGAAGGCAACGGCTCGGCCTGTTAAATGTTTGAAGTTAACACGCAAATAAGTATGGAAGGATAACATTCACGTTACTGATAATAGAAATCTGAAATCTGATGGATAAAAAAGACAATAGTAAACTCAATGAAGCCAAAGAACCTTAAAATTTGAGAAAGAAGACCGGAGGTCCTTTATTATTGCGTCCATCTCCTCAATCCGTTTCTCAAGCTCAGCGAGATGGTGATTTCTCGCAGTCAGATTCTCGGCGATCTCTTCGAGAACTGATTCTGCACGTTACGATCCGCTTGTGATTCTACTCCAAGTCTTTCTAAAGGTTGCTGATGATAATCGAAGCATTAGTTGGTTAATTTAGGGGGAAACTGAAGATGTATACCTAATTCAGCGACTTTAAGCTTGGACTCCTGCACTTGTCCGATCAGTTGCAGGCGATCGGACCATTGATGGTGAGAATGAGATGCGAAGCTCAACGGGGACCATGAAATGGCAAGAACTAGAAGTAACAAGTAAACAAGCGACCCCATTTCTCTGATTCTGAAGCTGAGTCAGGAGGTCAATAGAATACAAACGGAGATGAGAGAGAGGTTTTTGTTTCTCTAGCGGAAGTTGAATCCCTTTCCTTGACTGACGAATTAAGTCAGTAATAGATTATTATTGTATTCTCTTGTTTTTTTCGAAGATATTTTTGAATTTAGGGAATGAAAAGTAAGCTGTATCATTTATTTTCATCGACTGATAAACTGTTTATCATTCAATATGGAAAAAAAATCATAATGAGAACTGACGACTCATATCATTGCATTGCACTGAGCTGTGATATTCCCCATTATTAGAAGTTAAAAATAATGTGAAATGTGAATGTTTATCAGAAAGGGCATCTACAGGGCTTGATTCCCCAAGCCTTCTCTGCATATTCTTCCATTGTTCTATCACTGCTGAATCTCGCAGATCCAGCAGTACTGAGGATGCTCATCCGACACCATTTCTCTTCATCAACAAATGCTTTATCCGCTGCAGCCTGCATTTATTATTATTAATCTACACTGTCAAATATCTATCTGCTTGTCAAAAACATCCCACAACCAACAACTGTAATAAGCACCTGTGCCTCTAGATAACTCTCAAAATCATAGCCCACGAGGTAGAAGTCATTCCCACCCTCCACTGAGTCGCATAGTGACTTGAAATGCTCTTGGAAACCAAAATACCCATCTCGAACCATCCTGCAGTTTATAGCATAGTAGACAACACCAATCATCACATTTAAGAAATGTCTCTTTTTGTATCTTTGCAAAACTCTTGTACTTCGTGCACCATCACACAATTCAAATATAGAGCATTTCTGTAAGCAATACACAGTAACAAGTCCTCATGGTTTCAATTTTTACCCTTTCTCAAACAAAGATTGAAACTAGGACTTCAATTTGCTCATCAAAATTGTTGGCAGATCAAGAAAATGACCAAAACAATATATACTTTCTTGATATGAGAAAGAGGTCCATTAGAACATATAATCATACTTCGAAGATAAAATGAAATTTAGTTAACAGATAAAATTTCACTTGAGCATTAGGTTATATTTTTTCCCTGTTCATCTTCATACCTTACGACACGAGCAAATTGAAGAGGCACTTTAAGGTTTTGACCTTTCTCGCGCAAAACTGGAACTTCATGTAGTTTTGCACCAAACAAGAACTAGAAATTGTAGAGTGTCAGAAAGCAATTCTGAAATATTGCTAGAAGATGCTTCAATAAATCATGAAGGCAGTTAAAAGCTTGATCAGTATTGATATTCGGATTACAAAATCATGATCATCTTCTAGAAGTCCACTAAAACTTACCAACATGGAGAAACCACACAATAGTACGCTTAACCAAGTCAAAATAGGGAATTTCCAACAGCACAATTTTGTTAATTAATTCTCCCAGTCATCCTATTTCTATAAACCATTTAGTGACTAGTCCATATATGAGAACAGCACAGGAGATTGGCCATGAGTTTCACCTCAGACACTATCCTTGAAAACCACATGACTTACCATATTCTCTGCCCCTAATTCTTCCATTATTTCAACAGTTGAACCATCTGCTGTAGCTAGAAGTAAACATCCATTCATCAAAAATTTCATAATACCAGTTCCTGATGCCTCGTGGCCTGCTGTGCTGCACAAGAATCATAGGACATAACAATAAGCAAGCTAGTGTTTAAACATATATGAAAAGTCAAATTGGACTGAAAAACGTGGATGCTGTGTTTTGTTCTAGAAACTATGAGACCATGACCCCCTCTCTTTTGACATATAATAGAATCAGCACTACATTTCATTGAAGAAGGAAGTTGATTTCAACTGCTAACCCAAGGTATCGAGCCACCAAAAGGATAGTTGTTCATACACTGACCAACATAATTGTAGATAATTACTTTGATACTGGACAGAAACTTGCAGCAAATTTTTTTCACAACTTCATAACCATAACATCATGTCTTAAGCTCCAGTAATGTATATGGTTCAAAATCCTCATGATTTCACAACCCACATATTCTCAGTTCATTTAGCTTGAAGCATATCAGTTATTCACTGTTTTTGTTGGAAGGAGACACAATCAGGTGAAGTTTTGTTCAACTATGAAATCCTGTGTAACACGATACAGACCTTATGTGTTGTGAAAGATCAGCACCTGGTATCACCAACTCAGCAACAGAAACATTATAATCAGGGATAAAGACCTGCAATGAAAGAACACAAGAATGAAGACAAAGGATGGAGAACATGGGAATTGCCTATCGGATCTATATTTTCAATGCTCAAACTGATTATTGTTTGATTAGGCCTAGCAATACCAAGTGCAAACCCTACGCCAGCGATATAACTCCCAATAGTCACTGTTAGAAAAGCAAAACTGAACTCATTGAATATGTGCACACTGCACAGACAGTACTCTTACCAGCTTTAAAAGGTCTCCAACATCAGGGTCATTGTTAATTTTGCTGGCTACAGCATGGCAAAGTTTGATAACCTTTTTTGCAATTTCATAACCAGGAGCAGCTTTTCCTCCAATTATGCAGACACGAGGGACAACTTTTTTCCTATCATTCTTTTCCATGTTCTGCAACATGAGAATAATAAGAGCAACATATATTTGTTTCAAGGAAACAGACATACGTTACATAACTTGGAAAGCACGGTGCTCAGAATCAGAATGTTAACTGTCCAATGTAAATATAATTTGTGTGGGCTACCATTTTAGTAACAATAATTAATATAGCTCATATCATCCTGCCGAGAAGACCCAGCTAGAGGTAATAACAACAAAAGAAATCATGGAAGAATATTAAATAATTTCACTTAGACAAGTCTAGCTGAAAGTATGGTAGATGGCTCTTCATCAAACACAATGAACTCTTCTACTCTGTTATTTCCCAGTCACCTTGATACAGTCGTATCGGTGGATGATCCCGAGTATATTGAGAAACTGTCTTTTGTACTCATGAATTCGCTTTATCTGAACATCAAACATTGCATTAACATTGACCTGTAAGTACAAATGTGCTGCTTACGTAAGATAATTCCAAGACATACACTGAAGAAGTACCAAGGGGACATGGACAAGAAAGTTGAGATTTTCTGATGATGTTTTCATGACAAACCTTAATCCCACTCATTGCTTCAATATATTCTGCAAGCCTCATTTTGTTAACCATCCTGACCTACAGGAGTAAAATGACAAGAACACCTAGCTTTACCAGTTTAACCTTACAATTGTTTCCAAAGAAACAGCATTATACGAACAAGACTTACCGTCTTCCATTCTCGGTATAGTTCAGCATCTGCTGCATGTTCTCGCAGGCCTGCTAATAAGTCCACCTCACGTATCCAAGCTTCCGTTCCGAGCCATTTTGAGATAAGAGAACACAAGTTGGGGTTGCTTACCACAATCCAACGACGCTGAGACAACAAAATAATGGATCAAAGAACTTAGAGTTGCTGATGACACCAATTATGTGTGATAGCAAAAGTTTGCAGATGTTATTTTATAAAAAAAAGAAAAAATTTGCATATGTTGAACCAAAAAAGACAATGATCAGAGTATATCGGGGGCTGTTGACAATTTCATCTTCCACATTAAGAAAGCTAAGGGATGGAGTTAGAAATTAATATGAGTGGAGGCAAATTTTATCAGGCTAGTGTTGCCTTAAACAGTGTTGAAACTGCAAATGTTGCAACCAATGAACAGCTCTCAATGGTAGAAACTTCAAAAGGCAAGAAGTACTTCTTTCCATTCTCAAGTTGAGAAGCAAAGGAGAAGTGAACCGATAAATCAACAAAAGCAAATGAGTACAGTCAGCTGCAGTTAGTGTAATTTGTTTTGTCAAGTGATGTCATAGAGAAATCATCCCATATCAGGTCCACTAACAGCAATGGCTAGGCTGAAGAATGGGAACAAGAAGTACTATCTCAATATAGGAGGCACAGAACCGCAGGTCATATAACTAAAATCAAGTCGGAGCCACACAGGGCAAGTTGGGCAGTGCTGTCCCTGAGAAAGCTTCCAGAACTGGCTGGTTTAAATTACAAATAAGATTGTCACAATTTCCTTTTACTTGGGACTTCTTTATGAAATCAGAATTAGAGCAGCTGTTCTAAGCATATTTATAAGACATAGAATCAGAAATAACCAGTTCTGGTTCATTACTGGCCCTGATTCCATAAACAAAGTGACAAGCATACTGCAGCTTGATATGGTACACCATATCACCTGCAATAGAAATTGTGAGAAGAAAATATTATATAGCATAATTTATTTCAACCTGGGTCACTCCATTTGTCTTGTAGTGGAACTTATGAGGCCATAGCTCATAGAAGTCCTGCAAAGAAATGCTAGAAAGTTTAAAATGTACTTGGAGAAGAGACAACTTTTGCCATAAATTATCACAGATACAAGTGAAAATGAAAGCTAAGAAGTACCTTGAATATTCTTGTTTTTAACAACTCCCAATGCACTCTGGAAACACCATTCACAGTATGTGCGCAAACAATTGACAGGTTTGCCATTCGAATGCTCTGTCATACAGCAGGTACAAAATTATATTTCATATAGTGCACAGAAAGGTTACAAAAATTAATAACTGTTCAAACAACTCAAAGAGGAAATGTTTTCCTTTTGCAAATAAAATGCAAAAGTTTGAATATATCCAGTTGCAAAAGTAATAGAATATCTATGATGGGAGAGAGTGAGAAAAGGGAGAGAGGAAATAGATAATCATTTTCAAACACAAATCGTATCCAGGTCATACAAAAGCATGACTCCGGTAGAAACAATTCATAATTTGGATATTGAAGGAATATTCATCTTTCTAACATCCCCATCATTTCAAATATAGAGCAGGCCATATGTTTGCAAGATTTAGGTTATATGTGAAGCCAAAAGTTTTTTCTTTTTTCCCTTAAATGAGAGATGCAGAGTAATGTTTAGCACATGTTAGGGGTACAAATTAATAATTGATACTCCCATAATCAATATGTAAAGCCATTTGCTTGCAAGAAAGTATAAAGCCAAACCGAACTTGGAAAATATACAGTCCATAAAAGATTAATTTCATAAGTGCAATATTTAATGCAGAAATGAGAGCCAAAATAAAAGATCAAAAGCATTTAGAACAACCCTTGAGGAAAATAATGGGTTTATTGAGAGAAGTGGAAAATTTTTAAGCCATGAAAATTAAATGTACACATAATGACCCTGATAAACAAAGAAGAAGAAGAAAAGCCATTTGGATTCTGTTTGCCAACAAAGAAAAGTAGTTTTCCACACCTTAACAGCACCTTCCTCAACAACTGACATCCTAGAAAGTCGATCATAGTCTGTACCGATTTTCTTCTTCAAATCATCAATGAATTTGAAGTTTATGTCGTATATAATCTGAAAGATAATAATATGAAAGAAAAAAAATTTTGTTAAATTCCACGATGGATAACAGTTTCATGCATTAAAATCTTGCAAATTGTTAAAGGGAATTTCTAAACAGAAATTAATGGTAAACATCATAGCTGATTCACAAATCAGTCCTGCTGTCTTGCAGTTAGGCCTTGTCTGCCAAAAGGTGGCTCAAGGTAATTCAGAACATCTATTATCCAACCTTGTTTCTGAATTCTCAATAGTTACTGCAGAATTGAACTGAACTAGAATAAGAATACTTTATTAAACATGTTATTATCTAATATACCTTCATAACCAGTTATATCATGGGCCAATACTAAACCACCAAAATGATGTTATTCTAGAGAAATTGCATTGGAAAGCATATAATATAACACACTTGTAAATGGCGAGGAAGAAGACTGCCCAGCAGATCAACAGGGACTTTCTCCAGATTATCACGTGACACCGTGTGAGTTGTGAAAGAGAAAACCTTGCAAACAATGTCCCATGCTTTACTCCAAACCAAATTCTCTTCATCAACAAGAACTCTCATGAGCTCTGCAATTACTAGAGATGGCTGAGTATCATTTAGCTGCAAAGCAACCTACATGAATCAGAAAAACATGTACAAAGTTAGTGAAATACCCAGAACTCACTATCGACATTTATTCTTCAAGGATGTCTTAGTTGTGAGTAAGTGCTTTCCATTTGCCTCAGAGCATCTCATATGTAATAACTACATGTGCACAGGATTGAACCAGATATTGTTATCAATATCAAAAATTATTTTGTTTTTTGGAATATACTCCATACTATGCAATCTTTAACACAAGATGGTGAAAAGCCAACATATAGTAATTGATTCTACATATTGACGCTATCTCCCTCTATATGTGTTTTTGTCTGGGTTTGTGTGCACAAATGCGTTAAATATTATTTCTGTATTACTTGTTTTAAAGATTTATTTCCCTTTAATTGGTTGTGTGAGTGATTGGTACACACTGATATACAAGGAATTTATTAAGATTGGATACCTTATCTGGGAAGTCATCAAAGTTATTGTGAGTGTCTTTATACCTCCTTATTATGTCTTGTAGTGATGCTGAGACAAAAAAGTACTGTTGCTTCAAACGTAGTTCCTTTCCCTGGGAAAGAGCACTTGAGAATTAGAAAATGAATTGCAACAAATGGATAGGCCATTAAGGAGGACTACCTAATCATTAATAATTAATGTAGATTCATGAACTATTCCTATTTAATTGACAAATAGACCATCTCTGAAGAAGGAACAGCCTTACCTGATATGAACGATCATCAGGGTATAGAACACTACTAATAGTTTCTGCCCTCTGTCTATCGACAACAGCATTGATATAGTCACCTGTGTTATAAGACTCCTAAAAAAGAGGATTTCCTTCAGGAAATGCTTAAAAGTTCCAAGAAGGCATTGTATATCTATAACCTGGTCATCCATTTACCTAAACCAAAAGAGTCCAATTTATCTTAGCGAAGCCAAACACCTTCCATTACATTGTACAATGTTTATTATAAAAAAAGTTCAAAGTGGGATATCAGGTGATTTAACGTAAAACAACAAGGCCATGAACAGGTGAGGTAACAAAAAGAGGGATGAGCCATGCAGCAAACCTATACATGAAGCTGATAAGGCTCCTTTAAGAACCAGATTATTGAATTTGTAAAAAGAGGCAATAGTTGTTACAGAATATCTAAAGAAATAATCAGACCCACCAAAGCCAGCTAAGTTCATTAACTGTGTTTTTATTGGTGAACACAGAACCTTATCATCTTTCAGATAGCAGTTCTTCCACATAACTCCTTCGGTACAACAAATGTGTAAATATGTTTTAACTAGGCATATAAATCTCAACACGCTTTCCTAAAATGAGTGGTATTGATCTTTAGTAGAAGTTACCATATTGTTTTGATCACTTGGTTTAGCAGCCCATAGGCGAAGAGTAATTGTGTTCCTTGTTCCATAACCAGGGATAGGATTGTCGTAAGCTACAGCTTCCACCTAGGAGTTCAAATACAATTTATTTAGTAAAATTTCTGGATGCTCATCAAACTTGTACTTGATTTTTTTTCATGTCTTGTAAAGATGCTAAAAAAGTAAAAGCAATTAAATCAATGACTAATGAATGACCAAGTGAAACATTAAAGAAAGGAATATACAACTTACTGTTTCTCCAGGAACCCAAACCTTTTGTTTTCCTCCATTGAAGTCTACCTCTTCAACAGTTCCATAGAACTAATCAATCCAAGATAAATAGTTTGAGACTGGCTAAAAAGTTTAGGACAACATCACAGAACCCAATGTCAAATGAAGAACCAAAATTGTTCTAATAAAGGAACAAGTAATACTTCCAAACCTTCACAGGATAAGTTACATGGATTCGTTCTATCTCCCAAGGATTTCCAAAGTTCAACCAGTAATCAGGTTGTTCATGTTGATAACCATCCAATATGACCTGGCGGAACAGCCCATATTGGTAGCGTAGTCCATAGCTGTACATGTAAAAATGAGACTCTTGGAATGGAGGGTAACCATTTTAACAGATCTTAAAGCTTCTTGAATTTTCCGAATTCTTACCAAAACTTTGTCAACAAGGAAGTAGTCTAACTTGTTTAGGCCCAAACAAAATTCTACATACTAATAGCACCTGTTGGATGTTGTAATCATACATTTTGCCACATCAGACTGCGACAAATTTTTCAAGACCTTGTACTCATTTATTTGGTTTTAGTTTTAATACACAATTGCGAGAAAGGGTTAAAATTTTTGTGAACATCTATAAACTTCAATAACTTTTGCTATTTACTTTAATGCCCATTCCCTTGAATTCTAAAGCATATTTCCATACACCCTCCAATTTATACATTAAAAAGCAAAAATAATAAAACCTTTGGGGCTTTAAGGCATAAAATGTTTTCTACTTCAGGACTGGTATAAGAAGTTAACAATTAGGCTCAAAATCCTATTGCTATGACATATGGATTTCCATGGAGCATCCCAGGAAAATCAAATTTGTGGAGATAGACAATAGCCATTAGCAGCAAAATTCCCAATGTTTATCTCCACTAACGTAGTGATACTATCTCCTACTAAAATCTGCATTATTGTAATTGAAAATGCAAAGTCGAAGTTAAATGATAATACAAGTAATGTAGCTCCGTGAACTGATTTCACAGAGAAGCATGCTCGATGAAGTCATTGTTAGCCTTTAAGTCAGTCTAGCTTCCCTGAAGATCAAGTACCCTTCGGTGCTACTGGCTCTTATTTATAATAAATAATGGAAAGCTTATAGACAAGTAAGCACTTGAAAGAGTATATTCTTTTCTACCCAAGAAAATAAATAGTATTTTCTTGTGGTTTATCAAAGATAAAAATAAACCTCGAGACTTTGTATGATTTATAGAATAAATATATTTTAAACATCCGACATTTCTTCCATTGCATAACAATCTCATGACGGAAACACGATAAAAAATTACCCCCATGCAGGATAATCCAATGTTGCTAGAGAATCCATTTGACACGCTGAAAGACGTGCAAGGCCACCATTTCCAAGAGCAGCATCTCCTTCCTTAAAACATCATAGAAAAAGAAAAAAACACCTGAATATAGGATGCTGCATGAATCTCAAGCTATTTCTTAGTCTGTTGATGGTAGATGATTTCTAGGAACCATTACTCTTTGTAATCTAGACTTTTTGGATTATCCTTGACCTTTTGTATTCTAGCTGTAATTATCTCTAATCAATGAAATCTTTAATTTAAAAAAAAAAAGCAAAATCCAACTCGTTGGAAAAGATTTTTTAGACAACAAGGAGCTTTCATAAGTGATAAGGTTATAGAGATGTTTACAACTTAAAAATGAAATTGACAATTTCTAGTGATGCTGGAATTCCAACTTTTAAGGGAAGGGAATAACTAACGCAAAAACAGAATCAGTTTCCATTCTCCACGTTCTTACTTACTAGTCATGTACAAGTTTTCCAGTAAATTAATATATCTTCGGATTTATACAGTCTAATTATAATAAAATACTGCTGCAATCTGTTAGAAACTCTGGGAAGAAGGATCCCAGAGATTATAATTCACAGTTTCTCCGTCAGTTTTAAGGAACCCAATTCACCTACTAACTATACCTTTCCAGAATATACCCCCAGAGAATCTAAGATATTCCGTCAGTTGTTAAAAGCTGACACCCAATAAATGAAAGGTAGTGTTTATAGATGTCCCAAACACAGATATTTACAAATAGATGCAATCAAATTTTCATCTCAGACAACTGCAATACATGCAATGCCTATATTAAATGCCTTTATAATCCCACTGGACAATGATTTAAAAGAAGACAAAAAGATTTACCATAAATCAAACCTAACCTGCTCCGCCACAACTTCAAACTCAAAACCAAGCTGTGATAAAGCCTCTGCATACTGATCCCGAACTCCAAGGTTGATGACACTATTTGACAAGGAACGACCTGGAATTCCAATCTGAACTTGAACATAAGTGTCTCAAAAAGAAGGCCTAAATAGGTAGCAAAAAATTAAGGCCCTCCCTAATTGCTTCAATTACCAGGTTATAAACACATAGAAAAGGAAAAAACAATCATCAGCTATTAATTAATAATTCAGAAAGAATGGAACAAAACCAAACCTACAGTCAACAAGCAAACTATACAGCAGCATCAGACAAGTCATAAGTTTGAAACTGAAGAAGCTGGAAAAGAGACTCAAACAAAACAGTACCCATAAGATACTCGAGCGAGAGGAAATATATGCGTTTGGGATCTTTCATCTTTAAGTAAATCTGAGTATCATGGCAACGCTCAATCAAGCGGTCTCGTACGCTATGTGCCAGCGCCTACACATACAAATTTAACCAAAATGTCCCACTTCTGAAAAAGTAGAGCTATGTAGTTAATACAACATTAGAGCAAGCAAGCAGGCTGAGCTCCATGAGTGCATCAATGGCTCAAAAAGATCTTTTTTTTTTTAAATAGTTGATCGATTTTCTCATAAACCAGTTATTCCCGCCAAAACTTGAAAAGAAAAAAGGTCACGTGTTTTTTTTTTTTTTTTTGGTGAGGTCATGTGTTTTTTATAAGTGTTGTATTATGAGGAAACCTGGTAAGCTTCAAAGTCATCAAAGCTAAAGCGTGATCTAGCAACACTATACTCCACATGGTCCAAAATGTCCTTTTGCAAGCTAGCCGGGTCATTCTTCAAGAACCGATCCATTAACCCGAGCATTCTCTCCGTCTTAGCGCCGGAACCCAATCCCACCCTGCGCACCACCACTCCTCTCCCCGTGGGCCGCACTTTCATTTCCGGGGCTCCGGTCCCGTCGTCAATCGAATCCATCAAAGCCTTTCGGATCATATCCAAGCTCTTGCGGTCGGCGATCCTCCTGCCGTGAGAATCTGTGACATAGAACGTTTTCGTGAAGAAATCGTCCTCGAATTCCACGGTGGCCTTCTCGACGCGGAGGTTGAGGACCTTGAAGACCCGAGTGATCACCTGGAGGAGTCCAATTCGGTTGCGGGCTCGGATGACGAAGGCAATGGCGGCGGAATCGGAGAGATTGTCGGCGTGGACGATGACAGAGGAAGAAAATGGCGGCGGTTGAGCGGCGCAGGAGAGCCTAAGAGACCGAGGAAGGGAGGCATTGTAGAGGATGGAATTGGAAGAGGAGTTTCTAGGTCTAGGAGATGAAAATGAAAATGGAATTACAACTGGTTGGATGTGGAGAGGCAATGCCATTGAAGAATTTGTATTTGGAAAGAGAGAAGAGAATGGGGAGAGGGAGAGCTAGTAGTAGTAGTTTTATGACACTTGAGCAGCTCTTTGCTTGCTTGCACTTGTAGCAAATCAAAGTCAACCATAAGATACGGAGGTGTACAGTTGAGCGCGGCCATGTTCGCGGTCGTTGGAAGCCTAATAACTAATCACATGCAGCGTCATCGGCGTTTCAGTTTCGCAACTCAAGAGAATCTCGGGACTTCTAAAAATACATTTAATTTTATTAAAAATTAATTTCTTTAATTTAATAATTATATTATATTATTTAATATATACGAAAATTTTAAATTTATAGGGTTATATTATAAATAAATAAAAATATTTTCAAAATAAATTAAATATAATCACAATGTTTAAAGAATAAAAATAGTCACTAAACTTTTAGTATAAAAGTTAATTTTTAAAAAATAATACCAATACAAATTACATCAATTTTAGCATATAGTGATATTCATTCATATTTAATATTATTTAGATTTTTATTTATAAAATAATGTTAATTTTTAATACTTTTTAATTTCAAAATTAAAAAATAATAAATTTTAATTCAATAATCTATTATTAAAATTAGCATAATAATATTTAATTTCTAAACACGGTAACTGATTTAAAATATTTAAAATATATATCTTTTTAATTTACTCCAAAAAAAATTAATCTGCAAATTTAAGTTAATTTTCTATTTTTAATAAATAAATAAGTATTGATTGTTACGGTACAAAATAAGTATTGATTGCCAAAAAAAAATTGTAATATTTCTGTAACACCCAGTATCTGATTTACCCGTTACACCGAAGAAGAAAAAATCGGTGTGAACTATAATTTTTGGTGACATCAAATTAAAGATGTTGTGGGCACAGGAAATTGTGCCAGCGGATTTTAAAGAACCAGTCCAAGAGGGGCATTTTTGTAAATAATGAATAAAGAGGCTTATAAAAGAAGTTAGCTATAAATAAGACAAAACCTTGTCTTCTTCCTCCTCCCTCACCTACAAAAATCACCATGGAAGCTCTCTTTCAAGGTTTTCAACCTTTGTAACAAGAATGGAAAGGAGAATCAAGCCAATCAGTCAATACAAAAAGGTAAGCCTCAATCCCGACACTTAGTTCTACCAATTGAAGTTTAGTTTCTCTCTCTTCTTTTTCATGGCTATGAAACCCATTTAATGGAATTTATGGGTTTGATGATCTTGATGATGAATTTTTATTTTTTGATGTCTAATGACAAATTAACATGAGGAAAATTTTCTTTTTATGGTGATTTGGGGCTAAATCAAAACCTAGGGTTTGGAGTTCAAGCTGTCAATGGAGACATATTCGTAAGTCCTCCTCACACATTATTTTTTTGAGCTGTTTAATGTGTGAATTTGCAGAAACTCAAAACTTAGAAGTTGTAGATACAGATGTCTAATATATCCCTAAATTTTTTCAAAAATTGAGGGTGAGCCAATCAAATGAAAGAGGCCCCGAATTGAAACTGGTTCAGAATACCAGCGGGATTGAAACACGAAATGAAAGTTAATTGTTTAAAGACTTTAGAGTTAGAATTGGATAATGAGTTCTTAATATGAAATGCTTGAAAATGTTTAAAGACCAGATGATATTCAGATTCTTTGCATCTTTTGGTCCCCTTGTTATGTTGAACCTATTAATTGCAATTCTTTGATGAATCATTTTTTTCTTGTTAGCCATTATTGGTGAGTTCACAGGATACCCAGCTGATGGAGTGTATTATCAAACTATGTGCACATAGGTAACCCGCCGGTGATGGGTTAGATCCGGGTCCTACCTAGAGAGGCCAGGCCTCCAGGGACAGGGTTAGGCTAACCTTGCCTAGAATAAAAAAAAGGGGGGGATATGTCGTACTAACATGCCTCTGTCTCCTCTTACGAAATTCAGAAAATCATAACTCAGAAATGAGAAAGCTTAGAATTAGAAATCCTGTAGAACTCTACCAGAGAAAGAACCCAAAAATTTAGAAAGACTTCAGAAACCAGATTCATGTTTTTTAGAACAATTCATATTGAGCTTTATTAGTGATACTCATGTGATTACCGCATTTGATATTACTACCTGTTTATCCATTGATGCCATATATTGTTGCTTAGAATGTCACAGACTATTCTTGTGAAGCTAGCCTTGTGTTACCTAGCCTCACAAGCATGGTAGTATGTTTATATCTCACTGAGTCGTGTTGT
>JANKOE010000002.1:40778675-40795629 GCA_026284465.1 Erythroxylum citrifolium | reverse complement strand
AAGCGTAGCAATATAAATATGTTATATATAAAATAATATTTTTTAAGCTAATAACATCCCCAATGGGGAAATGGGTCAAGTATGGGGATGTTATTCCTCGATGAAGATGGGGATGGAGGTTGAAAAAAAAATTCGATGAGAATGGGGCGAGGATGGGGAACGAAATTATAAATGGGGATGGAGGCGAGGATCGCATAATCCGCCCCAAACCCGCTCCATTGCCATTCCTATATCTAGATCCTTTGTTACATTAACGGAAGCCTTATATATATATATATAGATTATACTTCTCCACTACCTCCTATTTGGTATTATTTGGTTATTTTAATGCTGACTAGGTTAGTTATCCAATAGATCATGTTCTACCACTAGTTATTATTTCTTTTTGGGTGATTCTGTGATCTCTTGGCATAGAATAAAGCAAATTGTCATTGCTCACTCTAGTATTGAATTTAAATATCGTGCTCTTGCTAATGCTACATCAGGATTACTATGATTATGATAGTTATTAACTGATATGGGTGCCGCACATTTTTCTACCACTATGCTTCATTGTGATAATAGAAGTGCTATACAAATTTCTGGCAATGACGTTTTTCATGAATGGACCAAACACCTTAAAATTGGTTCACTTTATACGTCATCATGTTACTCGAGGCACTATATACATCCTATTCCCATCTCCTTGAGGACCTTGACTAACCAAGGCACTCTATACATCTTATTCCCATCTCCTTGACTAACCAGATAACTGACATATTTACCAAAGCACATCTTCCACCCCTTTTTCAAGATTTAGTTAACAAACTCAAGTTGGCATTAACCATCCGATCAGATTAGATAGAATTTGTATATCCCATGCGTTTAAATTAAGGTTAGCTAAAATCATGTTTTATGTATATTTATGTATATCATGCATAATTGTATGATGAGAATCAATTCATAAAGCATTTTATTTCTAGCGTTGTGTTCTTACTGTCAAGCACATAACGTCAAGAGCGTTGCTGCTGCACCACTGCTAATTGGGATCCTTTTAACATCGGGATCTAAGTCTCATCTAGGAGCAGTTCGAGATCTGCTGCTTCTTGAAGTTTTTAAGCATTGCTAATAAATTTCAACGGGAAGAAGAGGAGATTGGTCTTCTTTGATCATTGCTAGCTACTGCAGAGAGGGGAAATACAAGACATTAAAATTTGATTGATAAAAGATGGTAATTCTCTAGAAGCTAATTGTTGCACATGCGAGCAGGTGCAATTTTCGAATGAGTGGACTACAGCATAGCTATCCGTTTCATTATTGATAATATCCAATTACAGAAGAAAATGCTAATATTAATGATCGGGGCAAAACTTCGCCCACCATGCTCATGGCCCAACAGCTCAATGTAAACAATGTGATCCCGAAGCATACCCACTCAACTATGTACCTACTCTTTCTAGTCAATATGTTGACCACAGAATGTAATAGACATCACTATATTTGCCCCACAATCGCTAAGAGAAGTTGCTATATGAAAAAACTTAAAAGAGCAGCTCACACAAGCCAGAGGACTATCAATCAGGTATACATCAGTCACTATACTCGTCCGAAACTTCCGAGTCTGTGACGTCGTTGTTTCTGATTTTGTTGGCCATGTCATCTGAGCCATCGCTCATTTCCATGTCTGGCTCTGAATCTTCATCCCTAATATCATCTTCTCTAATATCCTCAATGCCATTTTCGTCGGCTGAAGCAATGGCATCATCATCACTTACATCCATCAAATTTCCATTCCACCTACTGGAGGTACCTTCTAAATCCTGTTCCCAGTTTACCTGCTCATATTCCTCTGCCTCTACATTGTCATCAGATTCCGCTGCTTCAATACTGTTGCTATTATCAATACTTTCCATATCCATCCTGCCTTTTTCAAAACCCCATTCTTCCTCACCCAAGTTTCTCAATGATCCACCATACTTCTTGGAGCTAATTTTGTCCTTCACAGAACTAATCAATGCCTCCTCGGCAATCATCTTCTCTCCTCTCCTTTTCCTAACTGTCCGACGACCTCGGCTGGATACTTGCATATTAGTTCTTCTTCCCTGTTGTCTTAATCCTTGATTCGAACTTTCAAGCACGCGACCATTGTGCTTGGCAGTATCAGCTTTTAAGGCAGGAGACTTTTTTTGACCCCTGGTCCCAGCTGCTTGGTCACGGCTTGTCCTTCCACGACGATAGTTACTGCGTCTACCACGTAGATCGGTGAAGTTTTCTTCTTTAAATCGTTCTTCTTGCTTCAACACTTTCATTTCAACTTCTTTATTCCTGAGAGGAGAGTATCTAGAAGGAAACTTCTGCACAAGGAACTTAAGTTAGCCAATCACTTTAAAACTTTAAACCCCCCTTTAGCAAACAACATATCAAACAATACTCAAGCCAACCAAAAGTACAACCCACACTTTCCTCCTTTCAAGGTTTTAAGGAGTTTGTAGATGTAAACACTATTGCCATCACCAGCAAAAAGGGTAAAGAAAAGTATTACTACTAATGTGAAGTGTTTTCTAGACAACTAACAAGCGCTTCTGGAATTTTACTTATCATCTACATATGCTTGAAACAAATAGTAAAACTAGACCATGAAGACTAACATTGAAGGAAAAATAAAATTAACAGAAAGCAAAACGAACAGACTGCAAGACTTGAAAACATACTTTGACAGGCTTGTCATCAAAGGGGTCAGTTTTCTCATCTGGCATGTAAATAACAGAGTAATCTAGCTCAAAAAGCCTCAAAGCCACAGCAGCAGAAGTTTTTGGTATCCATGGAAGCACAGGAACTGATTCCAGAGCAGCCGAATCAAACAGTGGATTTTTGGGTGAAGCAGAAGTGCTTAGCAGTTCCTTTGTCATCTCAAACTTTGATGACAGAAAATCGCGCTTTAAGGAATTCTCCAATGCAGTTAAAATCTGAAATTACATAGTTAAATGAGCAGTGTAGTTAACCGACAGAGTGCACAAAGAAAAGCAACTTCAGTCCTCATAGGTCTACACCATGGTAACTTTCCTGTCAACGCATGATCAGTCAACAATCATTTAGATTGATGAAAGCATGAGAGGGATGAACAGTTAGATCAATATCTACATATTAATGGTATGAGCAACCAAATTATCATATTACTTGATGTTAAACGGGTAAATTATCAAACTATGGGCTATGATACAAACCTGTAGGATTTCCTCTGCTGAAGACGAGATACTCAACTTCATACTCCAGCTCCTTCGGTAATTCTCCACCCAAAATGGCTGGAGAGCTTCTGGAGGAACAGAAGCCTGCCAATTCAGAAGTGCATATAAATCATCACTGTGGTCCCCAAATATAACATACCAGGACCATGAAGCAACAATTGAGAAAATGGAAAAGAGATACAAATAGAAGGTATTCCACCTCAACCATAGCCGATAGGGCCTTCAGCAAACTAATTCCGAGAGGTAGAGAAGATCTGCAGCTATTTACATCTGAAGTACCCAATCGCCTCTCTCCCCATGTAGTTTTATTTTCTAAAGACCCAAAGGTCTTGTCAGCAATCCTTGAATTCTGACGACAAGGGCAGTGGGGATCCTCTGAAAAATAAGTGGTTAGACAAAATTCACAAGTTTCCAGCAGCAGAGGACACCTTTTGTTTTCATGTTTCATGGCCCGTAATGTTGAAGGACTAAAGCATTCTTTCCACATCCAGTTCTGGAAATCATGATACCTTTTCAAAGCACCCTTCTTCTCCATCTCATTTTTTCCAAGCTCAATTCTGAACAAAGATGAAGTATCCAGAGCATCTACACTTGTATTACAGACAATACTGCTAGGACTGTCAATACCAGCTGAACTATTTGGACTAGAATCTGTTTCAGCAACTTCATTTTCAACAGTAGTTCCGCTTCGACATGCAGTGTTTTCAGTTCTTAAGTTCCTACAGACATTTTCTTTGAAGGAAGTTTCAATCTTTTGCAACATTATACGCAGATGGGATTCCCTAAGCCCACGAACATCCAAAGATGACAAAAGGGTGTCAAAGGCCTGCATAGAACGGATCAAGTATTATGTCGATAAAGGAGACACAGCACAATAATAAGGCAACAATCTTGTGACCCAATACTTATGTTACAAGCCAGAGAAAAAGCAAAAAAGGAAAACAACATTTAGTGATCTCAATTAAGGAAATTGTTAACAATCACTAGAACTAAACAGCACAAATAAAAATATTAAACACAAATATTACCTCTTCTGAGTCGATGATTCTCCACTTGCCATCATGCAGTTCAACAAAGATTCTACCAGCACAAGGATCATTCCGTGAAGCAGATGCAACAAACTGCCAGTACCTATTACGTCTCCGATCTCGGCCTAAAGGCAAAGATCTATATATATATGTTTCTTCCGCTATGTGGGTAACATAGGCTTTCAATTGTGAGCGTGACCTTTTTGAAGTATTTCCATATTGCTGAATTGATAAGTTATCTGGGTTACTGGAAGGATCTAGAACAATCAGAGACTTCTCATTTGGAGTACCATTTAGTTGATTTTGTGTATTCTCTGATGCAACCAGGGGCTTTTGGTCATCAGCAGTGCTCGGAGACGTCTCCTTGTTAATTCTATAGCCAACTGGCAATGGGCTTTGGCTGCCCTCAATAGCAGAATTAGTAACTTGAATGTCAATTTTGCCCCCAGAAAAAGGTGGAAGATCTAATTTATTGATAATATCTTCTTTCAGGCGACTTCTATCCAACTGTGCCTCAGCCCACATTTGCTTTTTAATTGCATTTGCGGCTTCCATACGGTCCTGTAAAAAGTTTCTATCAAGACAAAAGAAAATGGGGAAAAGGACTTAAAGATGATAAAATGAGAAAGAATGTTAACCTCAAGAACAGCTCGTATAGAATTCCCTTCATTTGCAATGCCAACCAAGACAACAAGGGCATTAAGACGCTCCTCAACACTGAGATGGGAATAATCCCCTTCTGTGAGTCCTTGAACCCATGATTCACCTGACTTGCTTTCATCAATCTCAATATCTTCTTGCTCAAAATTACTGGCCCTTCTATCTTCCCGAGCGCCACATTGTTCAACAATGCTTGGAGTCTTTGCATCCTTGGGAACATTCAACGGGAAAGATAATAATTCTTTCTCAGATTCTGTTTGCATTGGTAATGAAACATCACCACAGTCGTTATCTTTTCCACTAGCTGAATATGTGTTAACTTCATTAGAAGGATCCGCACTTCTGTTGGCAATTAATGGAGTAGCCAAATCATCTACTTCAGGATCCTCATCAACGTCAACTTCAGAGTCTTCATCTCTTTCAACATCATCAGCATCTTCTCCACCCAAAAACCCATTTTCAAACACACGAATTTTCTTCCTGGCTGCAGAGAGTACTGCCTCAGCATCTTCAGGATCCTTCCTGTAAGCAGCCCGAACACAATATGTTGAAGGAGCAATTCTTTCAAAAAGTTTTTGGTCCCTTGTCAATGCAACAGATATAGATGCCTCTGGAGTTTTGCTGGTTGTCAGGTCCCGAAGTCCAGATTTCTATGTAGTGCAACGATGAAATCATGAAATAAAAATCGGTAAAGGGATGCCTTCTGAAGTCACAAACAAATAAAAAAAAATGGATAAGGGCACTAATATTTAGGAAAGCGAATGAATGTAACCTGTATCTTGTCTGCAAGCTCAAGCACTGTTAACCCCTTGCTTCCCTCAAGTGACAGAACATGAAAAGCAGCAAATTTAACAGTTCCAGGTGTCAATCGATGCCTAGATCTGCGAGGAAGTAATAAACCCTTCTCTCGCATTAAAGCAAATGCACTTTCAGCCGCTGATCCATTGCGCAGAGTTGAAATTACATCTCCACAACTCTTACCCTGCAACATGCAAAGAATTCAGAAAACTCAAAACAAAGATAGATCGTAGTAATCTGTGCTTACCGTATTTGTTCAAATCAATAGCAGACACTAAATAATGTCTCTTTTTTCATCACTGTTAATGATTAGGATAACATTTAAACCTTCCTAGAAGAACTCTCCAATCAAAACACACATACTTGACAAGTAGAAAACTATGGTATCTAAGCCTTAAATAGCTCAAACAGCATCTTCTTCCTCTACCCTAATTGGACATCACAGCATATCCTGATAAATATAATTTACTACCAAAACTAGAGATCATTAGCAATCAGAGTACAGGTCAGCCATAAAACATTGAGGTTCAAAGCAGTCAAAATTCTAACTGCTTTTGTGTCTATTAATTTGTTTCAAATGAATCCCAGTTAATAGTAAATGACATTACCCATCAATCTAAACCACAAACTTTTTTTCTCTAAAACTAAGTAAAAATATTAGGGCATATATCTGATAAATCCCCCCGATTGTAGGCAGAAAGGAAATAATAGTAACTTGGAATGCTACATGAAAAACTCTACTCATATCCTCAATTTAGATCTAAGGTTCCAGCTAATTTAAGTTCCTGAATACCAAATTCCATGCTTTATTATTTAAACCACAATAATATGCTTGTTACTCCTATGCTTTGACAGGGATAAATTATATTAAAACCTCATCATTATCACCAAAGTATGTCCATGTTGAACTCCTTTTCTTCAAGAGCGGTCCAAATCCTGCAGACAATGCCAACTGTCGAAATATTTCAGGCCACGTAAGTGGATTCAAGTGCCGTTGCCAGTTGCGTATGTCAAAGCCCCACATATATGCCTGATTTATTATAGAAAATGTTCATTAAATAAATCAATATGAACCTCTAAAAGATGGAATAATAAAAATACAGTATTACAGGGATTACCCCTTGGACAATCTGAGGATGTCCACCTTCAGGATTGGCTGCAGTATATTGATTTGTTCCTAAACCAGAAGATGGTGTTCTGGCTACATCTTCAATATCTTTTATTATTAATTTCAGCAAAGTAACATGTATCTCGCCCAATAACCTTGAATCCTAAAGCCAAAATATGAAAATCTCAACTGCCAGAAGCAATAATTTGAATGATAAAAAGAGAAAAGAAGTAAAACAAAACTCACATAGTCATGAAAAGCTTGAACAAACTCATCGAGTGTAAAAGGCCATAAGCCAAGAATGTCCGCAAAAGTTATAAAAAATCTCCAAACCTGGAAAAGACAAATGAAGCTTTTCACACCCAAAATTATCCCATTAACTATTTTGTCTTCAAACTAATACAATGAACAAAAATGACAAAGAAAAGTTTAAAATTTTCACATAGTAGCACAACCAAATCCCAACCATTGCACACGTTAGTATGAGTTTGATTCAGCAAACCTACCCCAACAACTGCGCACGTTAGTATGGGTTTGATTCGGCAAACCCTTAACAATATATGCACTAAAGCTTGTCCATCAGAGCACTTCTTCAATTATCTGAAGCACTCTCTAGTCAAGCAAACAAATAAGGGGCAGAAAAGAAAGAAATAAAGATGATCTCAGTTCATACCATCAACAGGTTCCCAACATTTTCTTCTGAGTCCATCCATGGTTGAATAGCAAACGGTTTCCTCAGTTTCACAGAGGCAGGCGGGAATGAGCTCAAAGAATCTAAAAGCATAAAGGATGTGTTGGCAGAGAAATATTGGTGAGGGTAGCACCCAAAAGTCCAAACAAGAACGATAGGAATCAATTTCCAAAGGAGTTGCATTTTCCAAATAAAGTTGCATATTATCACACTAGGTTATCATGCCTTTTAATGTAGGTATTAAGTTAAACAAGGGAACTCTGACTAAGAGATTAAACTTCCATTCTGATAACTGTCAAAAAGTTTGTCGTCATTCACTCTTTAAAAAACTGCGATGTATCCATATCTCCAACATGATAATCATAAAGAAATGTTCTCTGCTAAGCTTATTTCCATGTAAAGACTTCTAAAACAGTAGTGTTATAAGAGAAGATCCTTAACAGAAAGGGAAAAAATGTCAACAAACAAAATGTCAACAAAGACTGGTGATACCTCTAAACTACAGAATATCTTGTGCAGTATTTGTTTTCCGATCATTTAGCAAATTTCTTCACTTTACAATAAGGCCAAGAACCATGCCACAATTATGTCTCATACGACTGGCATGAAACGGAAGCATGAGGAAAATGAAGTACTACACCTTTGCCCAAGTACTAAGGATGTCTATGGACAACTAAATCAAGCTTATTGAAGCCAGGCCATTTGGCATAGAATTTGCATGCATAAAGTGTGTTTTAGGGGAAAAAAAAAACTAGTTCATGTTATCTAACTGTCATTAGAGTCCAGTACCTCTGAACACGTCAAGGTTTTGCATAGTATCATAATCAAGGTGAACTATGGAAGGCAATCCCTTGCTAGTGGCAGCTAATTCCATGAGCTCCAGTTGTTCATCCTCTATAAGGTCCAAAGATTCTTTTGCAATTTTGCGTGCAGTAGCCTTCTCAATAGCAGCTTTGCGCTTCTCTGCTTCTCTTTCCCTACGAAGCTCTTCCTTTTGCCTCCTCTTCTCAGCCTTTAGAACAAACAAAATTAGATAGAAGGTCAACAAAACTTTCAATTTCTGGAGTAAAACTGGGTAATACAGCCATTAAGCAGTTTTTCCACTGACTCTTTGATACTCTTTCTGCAAAAACTTTTCCCTTCTCTCAAGTTCACGTCTCTGCTCACGCAGAAGTCTCTCTTCCTCCCGCTGTCTTTCACGCAGCAACCTCTCTTCTTCCTTTCGCCTTTCGCGGTCCTGTTTCTCAATTTCTTTCCTCATTTTCTCTTCACTCTAAGGGACAAAGACCCAAAAGTTAGGATCAATTCATGATCTATGCACCAGGTAGAATCTGATAGAAGTAAATAAGAATATACCTTCCGCCTCAGAATATCTTGTTTCTCAAGTTCTTTGCGGATTCGATTCTCATGAGCTTCAACTTCCCTTGCAATTCGAGCTTCATCACTCTAGAAGTGATAAATTATAAAAGTTAACACTCGCAATCAAAATTTTTTATAAAAAAAAGGAAAAAGAGCAAAGAAAAGAATAAGATCTATAATCAATTCTAAGTACATACTTTACGTTTTCTTTCCATCCGCAGATCAGAATCAATTTGCAAGGCTTGTCGATCAGGATAGACAACTAGGTTGTCAACTCCCACAGCTGGATTAGTGATAGCATGGGCATCTAAGATACGGTTTGCATACAGTTCACGCTGCAGGATACTGTCATCATCCCTATGAGGTGATAAAAGTACATGCTCATTCTGTTCTTGTTGAGGCAACAAACGAGCACGAGATATTTGAACTGGCACACCATGTCCCCTGGATAGAGGTTCATCTCCATGTATAAATGGTGAAGGTCTAGCCCGTAAATTATCAACAGCCAAACCCGCATAAGGAGACTGAGAAAGTTGTCCATACACATCAGATTTAATATTGGATGGTTCCTGGAGAAGCTGGTATTCAAGAAGAGCTCTTGCAGAGGCCTAACAAAGATTTTTTTTTAAAAAAAAGCAATGAGTCTATGGTTTCACTACAAAGAATAGCACTGGAGATGATATGATCTTCTCTATTGGCAGTAAGTTGATGAGAAGTCAATTATGAACAGTTAAAAATAGAAATACACAAATTATTCTCTGCATGGCAAAAATAAAAACTAGACAAAGCATCTATTTAGACTACGATATTATTGAATAGACACCTACAGTAAGTAGTGCGAAAAGGAACTTCTAATCATAAAAATTTTAGAGCTGGAAGGATAATTTTGGGGAAAGAGCAAAGAGAGTTGTAGGTAGACAGATTCCCACTGTCTTCGTAGATGTGCCCTGGACAGGGCAGATTTGGCATCAAGCAATTCAATGGACAAGAACATTTGTGTTTTATTGCATATTCGGAATCTTTTTGTTCTTAGATCATTTCTTTGTTCCAGGCTCAACTTTACTAGAGCTCTTACCATACTAAAACTACCTTACATCAAAATGACAAGTTCAATAATGAAAATAATCATAGGGGTTAAAATTATAGATATCAAAGAAGAATTCCAGGACTTGTCAGCAAAGGAAAGGAGCTGAAAACTAATAATGGTACCAAAGAAATGGAACTAAAAACTAATTATGGTATCAGAGACATGGGACTAACTTCACTAGTGTTGTATAAGCTCAAGAAAGATCCTCCAAACTCCCTACCCTGGCTCCCAGAACTTTCAATTATTTCCAACTTCAATGAATAATCCAGATTCAGATTCTACTTTTGCCAATGATGGCTAATTCTTGGTCAAGCTATTGGACATAAAGGGATGATTCAACCACATAACATTGCTGAAGTAAAAGCTTGACATATCAGGAAAGAAACAAATACAAAGCCAAAGATGGAAGTGGCAAATTAAATAAACTAACTTTGCTTGGTTTAGAATCATGCCGCTCATATGCTTTACCCTCGTAGGGATAGCCCGACCGCTTCTGCTGCTCTGCCATTGATCATGTAAATGAGATAACATAGTGTTAACAGATAAATCTTTATATAGAGCATAATGTAGAGAGCAAACTATACACTTCACATATAAGCATTCCCCACTAGTGCTCCAACTTTTTTAGATTAAAAACAAGAAATTCAAAGACACAAGTATTAAGGAAGATCTTCTCTTGCTTTTGTTAATGAACACCATTTTAGATCTCTATGGGTTATTAGTCCCACTGTTGTACATCTGGTATCAAACCATTCTGTGACAAAACCATTATATTATTGACCAGTCAAAAGTGACCAACTATGCCGTAAAGTAAAGACAACCAGAGAGATCACCAATTCCTATCCAGTAGGTGTACGTGGAAAACATAGGAAGAACAAAACATGCATTACCAATACACCTGAGTTATCCATCTATGAACAACAACCAGATGATGTTGAGTAAATAAAACTGCATATACCTAATGGTGCCCCAAAAGCATCAGGTGGCAATGGATCGAACTCCATTCCAAGAATTGGCCCATCTTCCCTTAACGGCTCACCCAACTGTGCCTCAACACAGGCAATAGCTCTAAGCTCCATTGCTGACTGTGGTGATGACTCATAGTACCTCCTCATTATTGGCGCATCATCAACTATCATCTTCCTTGGCTCCATAAATGGACTAGAACCTGAACCTGAACCCGAACCTGAGCCCGAACCCGAGCCTGACCCATAATCACTACCATTCTCAGGGCATGCAGCCCTATGCTCGCCCACTGGAGACTCCATCAAAGGTGCAGCTTTTCGTGGTTTCTTCGAAGGAGTCTCCTTCTTGTCCTTCAACCTCCTATGGCAAAACCACATCTGCAACTGCCTATCTGTGAGGCCCAACTTTTCAGATAATTCAGCCCTCATTGCCTCAGATGGGTATGTCTCCGCTGTCCAAACAATCAAGAAATAATCATATCAACAAACCAAAAAGATTATACTGTACAGCACACGCATACCCACAATCGTATATCTAGATAAAGATACACAATGACAATGCGTGAAAATTTGCCAAGGAGGAGAAATGAAAATCATACGAATTAATTAAGGAAGAGGACAACTTTAAAAAGAAAAAAGAAAAATCCCCGAAACCAACATAAAAGAAATAGCAGATCGGACTAAGAATCAACAGAAACTAATAGAATTGGCATTCCCGCACATAACAAGGCATAGAAACAAGCAATAAAGATTGTAAGCGTACGGACTTTCATAAGCCTTCTGCAGGGTTTCGAGTTGGAAGGGAGTCTTCATCTGCCGCTTAGGCTTACTAGTTCCTTCGTTGGAATTTCCGACGCCCTTGTTGGGTTTCTGGGGGGTTTCTCCTCCAGAATTGGACTCCATAGACTCCAATTCAGAACCGGAATGGAGTGGAATTAGGGTTTGTAAAATGGGGGGCCGAGAGATAGAGAGAGAAGAAGAAGAATAGAATTGTTCTTAAATTGTTTACCCGATTTCTATCGCTCTTTGGGTCTAAAGATATCTTCAAAGTCAAGAAGTTAATAACATTAACATTAATATATTTATGATTTGATTGAATTTTGTTTCCCATCCTAAGAAACTAAATTCCTCGATCCAAAGCCAAAGGTCCATCCTTCTTCACTTTTGATTGGTGATTGGTGAATTGGTTGGCTGTGTGTTTGTTGATGTTTTGTTTGAATGCTTGCGGTTGGGGAGGAGCAGGAGCTGCTTGCTTGTTTTAGTTGTGGATTTGGAGCCTTATTATTGGAGTTAAGATTTAAGCTTGAGAGCGAGGAATTGGATTGGACGTGCCTTACTTGGGCTTTATACCCATCCTGCTTTCCTCATCTTATTTTATTGCTTTAATTTAATAAATATAAACAATCTTATTTAATTTCATAATTTAACTAAGAACTTATAAGAAAAACAAATCATAATTTTGCAAAATTTATAACTCAATCATATATGTATTTCTAATTTTAGTAAATTATAATTAATTTAATTCATTATTTCAAATCATAAAAATTTCTCTTATTTACCATTTTCATCTTTTATTTATAAATTTACTTCTAATTAGTGTGGAGTATTTTTTTAATATGTGAAATGGTTATTTATATATGGTGATTTATGTTGTATAATCTAGTGCATGATATAGTGACATTTTCTACATAATATTGTAGCATTTTGTTTGGTATAATATGGTGGTGCAGTGGAGATAAGCAATGAAATAGAGAATGAGAAGAGTTGTTTAAATATGACTATCTCAATACAAGGGAAGAACATTAAGACAAGGTGGTAGAACAAATGAGAATGAAGTTTGAAAATTCTATAATAACGTTTATTTGTACCAAAAGTAGGCAAGGTTTTTGTTCTGACTGAGCTTTCTGTTATAGTGACAGGTATTCGAGACCTGCTTCGTCGTGATTGGGATGTTCGTTTGGAGCACACGCCTCGAGAGGGGAACCGCTGTGCTGATCATTTGGCTTCGCTAGCCTCCCTCTCAGCTCCGGGCCTTCATTTACTGCGAGAGCCTCCTTGGAGCATTTTGGATAATCTTCACCGGGACAAGCAAGGACAACTTTACATTCGATCCCTTCGTAGGGGATTAGATTATCGGAGCTAGTCTCCTTTTGCTTTCTTTCCGTGTAAAAAAAAAAAGTAGGCAAGGTGTTATAGGTTTGTTGTTGCTATAAAGGAAGGAACAAAAGATGCTAATAAAGAGTTTAAAAGCAAAACATTTTATTTGAGGTCAATTGTAAAAATTGTAATTGTTAAATATAATGAAAATAAGATCAAGTAGAAGAAATGGGCATAATGATTAGGTATGTTGTCGGTTGGTTCAAGGTATTCGGACCATAGCAAAGTTTGAAAATATGCACAACCATAATTTGATTCCAAGTAAAGCAAGGTTTATGAGGTGGCATTAGGTTGTGAATAGCCAAGTAAGATGTATACTAAAATTGAGCAATAATTATAGAATTAGGTAATGTACAATATATTATTACAAGTATGGGTGGGTGTGAAAGCATGAAATGTCTATGAAAGGATTGACTCAATTATATAGACATGTTGAAATGACTAAGGTTGGAATAAGGAAATGTGAAAGTGGTGTATAAGATGTTCATTAGAATGAAAGAAAATGATGCTAGATTTTTATACGAAATTAATTGTGATAAACAAGGAAGATTGAGGAATGTTTTCTAGGCAGGTGCGAGGAATCAGACAACTTATGTTAAATTTGGTGATATGGTCATGTTTAATGTCACAAATCTTGTAAATAAATACAAAATACAATTTGCTTCATTTTTTTAGTGTAAACCATTACAGACAATCCATATTGTTTAGTTTTGCAATATTGAAATAATGTTTAGATAACTAATCATAAACTTTGGAGAAAGAAAGATGTGCAATTTAATAAAGTCTCTAAAAATTAGGATTTATGCACTTTAGATATGTTTTAATTACTATAATCATGTTTTGGGCCATAGTCGTGGTCTAGGTTGTGGATACTCCTATTTCCTCTAAGAGAGAGACATGGACTCTAGCACAACCATACCTTCTAACTATAGATCTTCTTGTTCTCTTCTGAGTAGCACACTATTTGTGGTATGGTCATGGCTCGTATCATGTTGCTATATAAATTTTCATTAACACTACATGGTTTTTCTCTAAGTCATGTTCTAGGTCATGTCGCTTGCTATACTTGATCCATATGGGGCACAGGCTGAAAGAAAAGTATGGGTCAAACTTTATTCCTCTAAAAATTATTTTTTCTCCATATTTTTACCTAAAATTGCTTCCAACTCATGATAAATCTCATCTCAAGGTCAAATATGCACAATTACCTAAAAATATATCAAAAACCACATAAAACAAGGTAATTTGACATGAAAACCAAACAAAATACTTAAAAAGGTAATTTGACATGAAAACCAAACAAAATGCTTTACATAAAAAATTGAGAAATGAAGATTTAAATTCTTGGTTTATAGATAACATAAAAATACTTAAATTGAAAATGCAATAATAATGATAAGTTCCCTCTTTTGGTTTTTCATAAATGTTCAATTTAGCAATCCATCTTCATTATGTCTATTGTCTCGATTATTGTTTATTTTCTTAAATTGAAAATGAAATAATAATGATTAGTCCCCTCTGATTTTTCATAAATGTTAAATTTAGCAATTCATCTTTATTATGTCTAGGGTTAATTACCGAAAAAAGCCCAAACTTTCGTCAACTTTCAATTATAACCTAAACTTTAAAAAGTAGTAATAAAATGCCCAAATTTTTAATTTTTTTACAATTCTAACCCGAACTTCAAAAATTAGCAATAAAATGCTCAAACTTTCAAAAATTTTCAATTATAGGTCAATGTCAATGTTTTCGTTAAGTTTGCTGACGTGACTTGCTATGTGTTTTAGAAACCTTAACTATTAATATATGTCAATTAAAATTAACACAATAAATGAAGATTAATGAAATGACATTGTTGTTTAAAAAAAACTAAATCAGATTACGCAACTCCGACGACCTTGCGCTTTGATTTTAATTTTTCCTTCGCTTTCAGTTTGTTCTCTCGACGCCCTCACCCTTTATTTTCATATTACGCAACTCCGATGCCTTTACACTAAGGGCATCAAGAGAATGAACAAAAAATGAAGAGCTTACTAGTGTAGTACACTCTAATACGAGGGTAGTTGGGGGCGTTAGAATAAAAAATAGAAAACAAATGGATGAGGGATAAGGGAGAACAGCAGATAAAATCAGGCTCGAATTGAAGAAAATTAAAAATGTGAGCATTTTATTACCACTTTTTGAAGTTTGGGCTAGAATTGAAAAAATTTGAAAGTTTGGGTATTTTATTGCTACTTTTTAAAGTTTGGGCTATAATTGAAAATTTGACGAAAGTTTGAGATTTTTTTGGTAATTAACCCTTATATCTGTTGTCTTAATTATTTTTTATTTTCTTTATTTTAGCATTAAAATTTAATAATCTATAATTCAAAATTTTAAAAATAAGATTCAAACATCATTAAATCAAGTAAAAAAATTGGTGACGCCAAAGAAATATAAAGTGGTCATTAGGCTTTAAGTTTGTCAAATTAGTTCTCTTATCCTATTTATAAAATGAATTAATGTGATGTCTATAATTATCTATTTTATCTTTTCCTTGCTGTAGTTGGTAATTAGGATCGTATTTTCAAAAGTAATAAAAATATCATTTAGACCTTTGGCTCTTAAGACCGTAAACCAAATGAGGCTTTTCTAATTAATTGTGCCCTATTACTTAATGCCCAAGTCCTTAGTATAGGCATAAGCCTAAAATAAACTATGAAAGCCATATTTTCCTTGTTTAACTTATTTTTTGTGAATTGCTAAGTAATTGCATAATGTGATAGAGGATAACTCAATCATAAAAAAAAAATATAATATTAATAAAACTAGGAAAATTAAACCTAAAATCATCTAGGTCCAAACCTACAAACTTAGGCCCTAGCTACAAGTTGGCAAAACCTCAAAGTTTAAGTATTAATTGCCAAGTCACTATTTTCAATTCATTTTGTACTTCTAAATCAAACATAAAATATATTCAATGCTCTAAATATTAAACACAAACTCTAATATTTTATTTTTTAAGGCCCTAATATTCATTCTAGGAATATCAATTTCATTTCATGTAACGCAGAACTCTTTGAGCCATTTGGTATTGGTCGGTACTTGGAGATGCTACTGTATATTGATATATACATGGTTGTGTATGAATTCAAATATGTATTTAAGTTCTTTGGATATATATGTAATGATTTATAATGTTATATGCTCTTACATGAACTTAGAGTTCATCGGTATGTGGAATTTTGGAGATTTATGACATGTAAGCTTCTAAGTGTGTAAAACCGAGTCCATTGGATGGATATGACCATGGTGGTTAAATTGAATGTGTTCTAATGCCTTAGAGGTGATTAGACATGATTTATAGACTTATGGGACACTTAGAAAGCTTAATTGGAAAGTTGATGGACATAAGGGCTTATTTGCAAATTGTTAATAGTTAAAGGACTTAATTGTAATTTTTTAATTCTTGGAGGACCAATTAGCAATTTTGTAAAGTCAAGGGGATTAATTATAATTTTCAGAAGTCCAAAGACCAAAATAAAATAAAAGTTTTAGAGATTTCTAAACTTTGGGCTTAATTGCAAATTCAGGAATGTTTGGAAGGTATAATGGTAATTTCACATAACTAAGGGTAAAAGGGTCATTTCACCCTATTTTAGTCAAAGAAGAGTCAAATTTCTAGACTCTTCTTAGGTGTGGCTGTGCACTCCATTTTAAAGACTTAAAACATGTTCTTTTAGTTAAAAGAGAGGAGAAAGAAGGAGAAGAGAGGAAAAAGAGGAAGTTTTGGCCATCACTAAAATTTACCCTTCTTTTTTATTCTTCAACCTCAATCAAGGTGTTCTAAGCTAATTTGGGGTCAAGGAACTCAAATCTATCATTAGATTTGAGAAAT
>JANKOE010000002.1:40712054-40722757 GCA_026284465.1 Erythroxylum citrifolium | reverse complement strand
TATTTAAATCGCATGTATACTGTAAAGTGAAATATCTGAGACTTCTCTTCAATAAAAAACCACTTCTTTTTCACTTTGTTATCTTGGAGTTGCATCCTCCGTCTCTTTCTTTTTTTAATTCTCTCCGTGTGCTTTACTCGCTCTTTGGTAACATTTCCATTATAATAATTCTCCAAGTACAGTTTTTTTTTACTATGGTTATCTAATTTTTTTTTGGGTTTATGGATTACCTCAGTAACTAACAATGTGGGACCGATATGCCACTGTATAATGCAATATTTTTGTAAAGGTTGATATCAGGCTTGTCCAACGATTCCAATATCTGGGCTTTAATGCCTCAAGTTGCTTTTCAATATATAATTTTTCTATTAATTATGCATCTAACGTTATATACTTCAAGTTTATTTCAATTATAAGCATAATAGATTGTCGTATATATAGTTCCTATACTACACAACGTTCTAGTCCGTCTGATTGATCGGAGAGCAAGTTACTAAGCATTTCCTATCTAACAGTTAAAATTTTGGGCCTTCAATATGTTTGGGCTTTTTTGCCTGGCTAATCCGTCTTTAAGATGTTAAAAAATAATTGAGTTGAAAAAGTTTTTCAGGCCTAATTTTAATTTGATTGTTCACATTTCGTTCTTATATTTAAGTTCCAAGTGAAAATATAAACTTTTAGACGTTTGATCATTGTTCCCTTTTTCATCGTATTCTTTTTTAACAAACTCAAAATTATTTCAATTTGTACTCTCTAAATTTTTAACATATTTAAAATTCTATATAACCTTTTAGACAGACGGATTGAGGAGAGCAGATCTGTTGTTCCTATTCTGCTGTGCCTGAACAAATCCCAACCATTCAAGCACGGGAGGCATAGCAGATCTGCTCTCCCCAATCTTTGTTCAAGCACAGGAGGCATCTGAGGCCCGGATTGAGCTGGTTAACACCTTTATCATTCTATAATCGAATGTTGAAGTTTCATTTTCATGTTTAGAAATTTATAGTTTCTTTCATTTTTAGGTTTTTCTCTATATTTCAATACAACTCTCTCTCTCTCTCTCTCTCTCTCTCTCTATATATATATATATATATATATATATATATATGCCATGTAAAAATAAATTCTAAAATATTATTTTGTTTAACGTAATATAAATATTCATATAAAGTATTTATTTATAATTTTATATAAGTAAAGATATATAAATATGATAAATCAATAAAATAATAACAGTTTCTAAAATTTTATTTACTAATAATAAAAACCAATCAGGGTAATTATTAGTTAATTCTTACAAACGTGGAATAATAAATTGACCATTACTAATAAATAAAAATATTTAATAAAACTTAATTTAATATTATATTAAACTAATAAATATTATTAAAATTAATAAATAAAATAATTTAATAATACGTATGAAATATTATTAATAATTAATAATCAATTTATTTGACATATATCATCCATATAATTTGCTAATTCTCATTCTTTTCATGTAATATAGTTATCCGCATAAAATGTCACATTAACAAAAACTTGATTTAGAATTTTTCACATAACATAAGGATCCCTCATGAGATTTTGGGATTTTTGTTTAATTTATAAAAACTATAAAAAAAAAACTAATATATTTTACCCTATAAATAATAAAAAATTAAAATTCACATTTAAGTTCTTTACAACTTTAAGATTTATTTATATTTTAGAATATTATTTTGTTTAACATAAAAGATATATTTTTCGTAGAATTATTAGATACGACATTTCTTGAAAATAATTTTTTCAAGTGAAATCAATTGGAGTTTTATGTGTTCAAATTTGGGTAACTAATATTTTATCTATATAAAATGTTACTCCTTGCAATAGTTAAGATGAGTAATAAATTAAATCATTTCAATTTTTAATTAAGTAATTTTTAATACTTTATACTAATTAATTAAGGGTATTAGTTATTTAATAACAACAACATATCGACTTAATCAAAACAAGATATGAACAACAAAAAATGAAAGGTATGAAGTAAATTTTAGATCAGACTAAAAAAAAGGGAGTGTAAATACCAAAGTTTATAGTGTTTTGGTCTATATGTTTATTTTGCAAGACAAATTTAAGACTTGAATTTATTGTCCAAACTCCTTCAATAAGATTAAAAGAAATCAGACCAATTAATTCTCAAGAAAATAGAAAAGTTTTTAAAAAAACCTACTCAATGCACTCTTTAATCATATCACCTCATTTTCTAACCTTTATTCTACCATATATTTTCATTTAAAAAAATCCCTATCTCTATTTGTAGAACTTAAAATAGTCTTCAAAATCAGATAAGTATTTCAAAAGAAGACAAAATAATTGTTTTGTGTAACTAGCATTAACAGTGATATGACTAATCTCCTTTTCTAAGAAATTTCCATTTTATTCATACAATTTCATCAAATTTTATACATATAACAGTAATTAGGTTAGTAGTAAATATTTCATTTTGAGCAACAACAGTAGCAGTAGTAATAGTAATAATAATAATAATAATAATAAATGATATCATTTAGTTTTGTAATATTGTTTTTAAAATCCCTAATTTTTGTGATTGGATATGTGACGTACTTGACATTGTAGTTTATGGTATAATTTTATAATGACAATTGCATGTGGTTGGGAACGTTGTTTTTCCTAAGGACAAAAGGGCTAATTAGCTCCTATCATTTTCATAGATATACAAAATATCCCCTAACGTTTCACAGTGTTCAAATTGAATGCTAACGTTTATCAAACGTTCAAACTAAACCTTAACGTTTGGAAAATATTCAGATTGAACTCTGACCACTGACAACGTTAGGGCAACGTCAGTTATCTGCTGTTGTGGCTTGAAAATATCTAATGTGGAACTTTTTAAATTCTGTGGATGTGGGACCTACCAGATTTTGACGTGGGTCCTACATCTATATGAAACATAACGTTTCTGCGTAAGGAGGAGACAATGTGCATAAACGTTGTGTTTCGAACCAAACTCCTCCATCACACGGAACATTTTTAGATAGACATCCACATACACCGTTTTGTTCAGCTTTTTGAACAAAAATCCTCCAATCCCACACGCACCATTTCTAACAAAATCCTCATGCAACGCTTTGAACAAAAATCCTCCAATCCCTAATCTGTCGTCTTCTTCCCACACAATCCCTCATCTCACGCTTCTGCCCTCTTCTTCCCTGTGTGTTCTTCCTCAAATGATTGGAGCATAATTTTTTGTTATTATTGTCACACACACCAAGCAACTCAACTCACATGCTCATCACGTGTCTATATCTTGTGGTTGATATTTCATCGTGGTAGATCCATTGTTTTTTGGCTTTTATGTTTTGTGTGGTCCCCTAAATCTGCTTGTTTGTGTGTTTGTTTTCTACCTTAGCTTATGTTTTGTGTGTCTTCTTCTTCAGCGACCAACAATCTATTGAGGTTTAACAGGTATATTTGAAGTTATAGTTGCTTCAATGCTTGGCTTGTTTCGTGCGCACTATCAATCTTTATTACTCTATTTATAAATTTCATCAAACTGTTGCTAACGTTTGTTGATCCGAGGCAGTCATCTCCTTAATTAGGTGAATAAGCCAAGAAAAATTATAAGAAAAAAGAGAACTATTATTGGCTGCATATTTACCATTAAAGAACCACATTTTGGGAGTGAATGAAACCACCATCCTCCTTAGTGATTGTTGTTATTCTGTTGGCACTTTTTCTCGCTAGAATGGATTTCTGGAAGAAAGGTATTTTTCTCTCCTTTTAGCCACATAATTCTAGCCTTTTTTCGGAGTAGGGAGTTATAAGTATTTAAGGCTTTTTCATACTTTAGTAGTGCACTTCTTTCTTGTTTAACAAGATTAGGATCATCCAGATTAAGGTAGAGCTCCTCTTGGATTGCTTATAGATAGTTGGAAGCCTTAGAAAGTAAAGATTGATCGTTGTCACCCTTTCGGAGATTAAGTGATCTAAGTAAAAGCTTGTGCTTGATTGTATCCAATTTTTTCATACAAACAAAGGCCTTGATTTGTTAACTGCCAATTAGTCCTCTCATCATGTGACTTTTTATGTGGAGAAAGTTCATCATGTGTGAAATTTGTTAGATTTTTAATAAATAAAATTAATGAAATGGGGTGATGGAACCCAAAAATTTTTTCTTTATTGATTGATTTATTCATTTTAATTTATTTCATTTTCTTAAATTTTAGCCCATGATTTTGCAAGCATAAGGAGAAGATAGAATTAAATTAGAGGATGGTATGGTGTTTGAGAAGATTAAGGGAGTTAGTAGATGAGTTAATGGAATTAAAGTGTTAAGATTACAAGAACGTTCAAGGGTATTTTTGGCAAGAAATTTAAGGATAAAAGACCATAAGCTTATAAGGAAGGGTAAAATAGACTTTTTGGGCTCATTAAGGGTAGAAATGGAAGAAGAATATGTTGTCTTACTTGTTAAGAAGAGAAAAACGTGAATTGAAGGGAGAGAAGAGTGAAAAATGAAAATAGAGAGAAGAAGAGAAGTTTCGGTGAAAGAAGAAAAGAAGATAAATCAAGCTTGTTAAGGTAAGTTAACCATCTTTTCTTCTTGCTTTATTAAAGAAATGGATTATGTTGAGGATGAAGGAGTTAGAGAGAGAAGGGGTTTGTGTAGAGAATGAAAGGTTTGTGTTGGAAGAAGATGAATTAAGAGAACCTAATTGATTTTAGGATTTTTAAACTAGGTCTTGGCTTTTCTAACCTAGATGGACTATGGGTAGGTTGGGTTTGAGCTTAAATTGTGTTTATTGCAATTTTTGTGATTTTTGAATGTTTATTAATTTTATTGGAATGTTGTTTTGAATGGAACCTTGGTTGTTTTAGGAAACCAAGAGAATCCTACCCAAAAGCAAGGGGAAAGGCAAGCTTGACTTGAATTTTCGCAAGCTACTTAGGTGGGTAATGTATTTATAGTTTTATGTGATTGGGCAAATTCTTGCCTATGTGTGAGTATGTGATGAATGCATAAATTTTAATTGATGTTGTGGGGATTTGATAAAGCATGATGATCTTGATTTTGTTATACCTTGAACAAGGTTATAACATTTTATATAAACAAAAAAAAGAAGTAAAAGCATGAAAGTTGTAGATCTTGAATTCCTCTTTCGAACCATCTAAAAATGATCTTGATTCGATATCTCTAGAGAAAGTTCAAAACCGAAACATCTTCCGAACCATCCATGAATTCCCTTTAGATGATTGGATCTATCTTCAAGGTCTTCATGAAAGTTGTAGATATTTAAGTCTTGTTTTGAACCATCCATGAATGACCTTGATCTGATATCTCTAAAGAAAGTTATGCTAAAACTGAAACATCTTCTGGGTACTGTTCATTTTACATCTTCTGGTCTAATTTTGACCCTCTAGATGACTGAATCTATCTTCAAGGTTTTCATGAAAGTTGTAGATCTTGAAATCCTCTTTTGAAGCATCCAAGAATAACCTTGATTTGATATCTTTAGAGAAAGTTATGCCAAAACCGAAACATCTTCTAGGTATTGTTCATTTTAAATATTCTGGTCTAATTTTGACCCTCTAACCGGCTGAATCTATCTTCAAGGCCTTCATGAAAGTTGTAGATCTTGAAGTCATCTTTCGAACCATATAAGAACATCCTTGATCCGACATCTATGGAGAAAGTTATGTCAATTTTCCCGAAACAGGTCCAATGTGATTAAGGACAAAACCTTGTTTGATTTTTTCGGCCATAACTTTGTCATCCGACCTTCTAATGAGATGATCCTTGATTCTAAATAAACCAGAGCAATAGAGCTATAAATGTTCTGAAGAAATCAAATTGTAATTTTGGTTTAGGGTTTCCCAAAATCTGTGCTAAATTGGGAGAAATAAGTTGTTGTGATGTTGATTGTTGTGGGCACGCCACCATTATGGGATGATGGTTAATAAGGGTTCATGGAAATAACCCTATAGGATAATTTGTTCATGTTTTATGACTCCAAATGTTGGGCTCTGAAAGTGGGTTCCAACATTGTTTGGTATCAGAGCTGAGGTTTTTCCTAGGCTTAGAATGCATAGTAGGATGTAATGTGTGCTTTGTGAATAATTATGCATTGAGAATTGATTGGTTGTATTAAGTTACATGCATGTCAAGCATACATGTAGGAATTAAAATTAAAATGAAATGTAAGCTAATCATTAGTGTTTACATTGAAGGAGTAAGATGCCACCTCATAGAAGGACACGAGGAGTATTCCAAGGATCGATTGCACCTAACTCTCCACTAAGAGAGGAGAGTACCAATGAGTCTGTAGCCCCAAGAAATGTCGAGGCTTCTGTAGGGCCTAGTAGTGAGCCCGATCGATCACAGACGTGGGAGTCTCCTATTTCGTAGGAGCAAGCGGGAGCTCCATTGGATCCGAGAATGTTTCAGGCATTTTCTCAGGCCATGGGTCAGATGTCGCAATCTTCTGCTCCGACCCCAGCTAAAAAGGGGAAACAGTTTGATAAGCTCAGGATGTATGGGGCAGTGGATTTCTATGGGATAATGGATCCAGAAGAAGTCGAGACTTGGATGAGAAAGACCGAGAGGATATTGGATCAGATGGACTGTTAGAATGATGGGAAGGTTGTATATACTGCTAGCCTACTTTAAGGGGATGCTCTGCATTGGTGGGAGAGTGTGCTGGGAAGTCAGATGAGACCGTCAGCGCTTGCATGGAAGGATTTCTTAGCAGTGTTTAAAAAGAAGTGCCTGCCTGAGGTATGTGTTTAACAAAAGAAGAGAAAGTTTCTGAGTCTCACCCAGAGGGAAATGATGGTGAGGGAGAATAAGTGCCAATTTACACAGCTATCCCAGTATGCAGCAAAGATGACGATGAGTGAGACAGCTAAGTGTCGTAGGTTCGAATCGGGGTTGCATCTAGCTATCAAATAGAAGGTGGTGGTACATAACTTTTGTGATTTGGTTGAAGTGACACTGAGGGTGGAGAACATTGAGAAAATAAAGAGCGCCTTGAATAAAAAGAGAAAGGGGAGAGAGAAATTCAAGAGGGGAGGTGGTACTCCTATGCCCGAGAGGGGTGTCAGGACTTTCCCTGTGTAGTCTGAGTAGAGGAGAAGTGGTGCAAGCAGACCTAGACTTATGAGGGCTTCTATTGTTTCTCATCAAGCCTCAACGGTGGGAGGCAGTAGAAGGAGAGAAAGGGACAAGTCATCTGTCCCTAAGTGAGATCATTATGGAAAGTTCCATGGAGGGGAATGCTACAAGCTGACTAGAGTTTGTTTCAAATGTGGAGAGAAGGGGCACATGGCTAGAGAATGTCTGTGGTATGCAAGACAGGAGAGGAGTCAGATGCAAGCTTCAAAGAGGGCTGACATTGTGGGGCACAAGACTACAATAGAAGCGGGCAATTTAAATGCAACTAAGAGAGTGAATATTCTAGGGAGGCCCAGGGGGCAAGCCCCAGATAGAGTGTTTGCAATGACACTGGAGGATGGAGAGACCGCTCCAGAAGTTGTGACTAGTACGGTTAAATTATTTGATGCTAATGTTGTTGTTTTAATTGATCCGGGCTCTACCCACTCTTTTGCTTCATTTGGTAAAACTGTTTATGGTAGGGATTTGAGCTTATTGGATACTTCTTTGATAGTAAATACTCTAATTAGCCAGTGTATTATTATTAGTCAAGTCTATAGAGATTATGAAGTATGTTTTGGCGAGGAACAATTAGTGGTGAACTTGATGCCAAGATGGGGGGATTAGATGTGATTTTGGGTATGGACACCTTAGAGAAGTATAATGCCAACTTGGATTGCAAACTGAAGATAGTAGAGTTCGAAATGGGTGATGATAGAAAGTTGGTGTTTATGGGGGATAGCAAGGCAAGTCCGCCTAGAGTCGTTTCAGCTATGACGGCACAGAAAATGATAAGGAAAGGATGTGAGGTATTTTTGGCCTATGTGGTAGACACGAGGGCAGATAGAGGAAAGTTAGAACATATTCCTGTGGTCATGAAATTCTCAGATGTCTTTCTCGAGGAGTTACCAGGACTACCGCCACCTAGGGAAATTGAATTTCCCATTGAACATCTTTCGGGTACTACACAAATATCGATTACGCCTTATAGAATGGATCTGGTGGAATTGAAGCAGCTTAAGGAGCAATTAGAAGAATTTTTAAAGAATGGTACATTAGACCAAGTTCTTCACTTTGGGGAGCTCCGGTCCTTTTTGTGAAGAAGAAATACGAATCATTGAGAATGTGTGTGGACTATAGGAAACTCAATCATATCACTATCATGAATAGATATCTGCTCCCACGCACAGATGACTTGTTTGATCAGTTGCAAGGGTCAAGGGTCTTTTCCAAGATAGATTTGAGATCGGGTTACCATCAGTTGAGGATAAAGGAGTCTAATGTGTTAAAGACTGCTTTCAGAACACGGTATGGCTACTTTGAGTTCTTGGTCATGCCTTTTGGGTTGACGAATACACCCGCAGCTTTCATGGATTTGATGAATAGAGTCTTTAAGCCTTTCTTAGACCAATTTGTCATTGTCCTTATTGATGATATTTTGTTCTATTCTAAAGTGATAAGGAGCACAAGGAACATTTAAGAATTTCTTTGGAGACGCTGAGGAAGAATGAGTTTTATGCTAAATTCAACAAATGTGAATTTTGGCTAAAGGAAGTAACATTTCTTGGACATATGATTTCAGAACAAGGAGTACATGTGGATCCAAGAAAGATAGAAGCGGTTGTGAAATGAGAAGCACCTAAGAATGTAGCTAAAGTGAGAAGTTTCTTGGGATTAGCTGGACATTACAGAAGGTTTGTGGAGGAATTTTCCATGATAGCAGCTCCACTTTCCAAATTGACAAGGAAGAAACAGAAATTTATATGGACAAAGGAGTGCCAGAGCAGTTTTAAGGAATTAAATAATAGGCTCACAACTGCATCAATTTTGACCTTGCCTTTTGGTAGTGAGGGATACATAGTGTATAGTGATGCCTTGAGGAAGGGATTAGGGTGTGTGTTGATGCAAAGTGATAGGGTGATTGCTTATGCTTCTAGGCAATTAAAGCCTTATGAGATGAATTATCCTACGCATGACTTAGAGTTGGCTACCATAATTTTTGCATTGAATATTTGGAGACATTACTTGTATGGAGTCACTACTAAGGTGTTTATAGACCATAAGAGTCTTAAGTATCTAATGAGCCAAAAGGAGTTGAATTTGAGACAAAGAAGGTGGTTAGAGCTGTTGAAAGATTATGACCTGATGATAGACTGCCACCTAAGGAAAGCTAATGTAGTAGCGGATGCATTGAGTAGCAAGTCCACTATAGCACATGTGGAGACAGTGCACCTTCCTTTGTTGAAGGAATTAGCCAAACTTAATGTGATATTGAGGTAAGTCGAGTTTGATTGTGTATTGGCAAATTTCAAAGTAAGGTTAGTGTTGAATGAGAAGATTAAGGCATTGCAGGAACAAGATAAGTACTTGAGTTGTAACACCCCCTTACCGCAGGGTACACACCGGGACGCCCGGAGGTCTTTCCGGTACATAACCTATGATAAGGGCGAGCTACGTTCTATCATTTCAATCACTTCACATGGCATTATATCAAAATTCACTTATAAAACATTAATAGAAAAACCACAATATTTTTTAAACCAACTTTTTCCTCATTTCATTCCATCAAAATCAAAAGTGTACATGTCTTTCATCCTTTACTACATGTACATCAACCAAAAACGTAGTACAAAAGTATTACATGAAAGAGGAAAGTAGATCAAATCTATCTAAGTGATAAGTGCATATTTGTCTAATATTTATGTTTTAATTATCCCTTTTTATTCCTCTTATTGATTTAATTATTGCGACTTAATTTGATTTAATATTTCCTTGTAGGGAATGATAATATTCGTATGATGTGGGAAATTAAGAGGAAAACAAGGCATAAGTCGACTTACACCACACAAGTCGACTTATGGAGGAGCGAAGATGAAGTTTTTACGGAAAACATTGCCATAAGTCGACTTACAAGGCATAAGTCGACTTACACCACATAAGTCGACTTATGGAGGAGCGGAGATGAAGTTTTTACGGAAAACGTTGCTGCAAGTCGACTTACACATCACACAAGTCGACTTACAAGTTGCTGCAAGTCGACTTACATCACACAAGTCGACTTATCGAAGAGCGGAGATGTTTTTACGTAAAAAGTTGCTATAAGTCGACTTACACATCATACAAGTCGACTTACAGGTATAGCATCAAGTGAGGCCCAACGGAAGTGTCAGAAATTAAAGGCCCAATTCATACGAAAACCTAGGGTTTTAATAGAGGGGAATAGACATGACAAAGAACAACTTTTGAATAGAGCAGCCGCTATTGGGAGAACAGGAGGAAACGACGACAGCTCTCGTGGATCGCATTCAATCATTCCGTTTTCTAGTTTTTCTTCTTTTCCTTGTTATTTAGATTATGTTGATCAAGAATCTTGTTTTGTTTAATTCCGTTATGAGTAGCTAAACTGTTTTAGTCGGGAAATTCCAATTGTTATGCTTTGACTCGTGAGACCTATTGTTCTGATTATTTGGTTAATAATATTCGTACTGTTTCCGTTTTACTGTCATTGTTTATTAATTGATTCTGCGATTAGGGCCCGATTGTAGAGTTA
>JANKOE010000002.1:40660851-40676398 GCA_026284465.1 Erythroxylum citrifolium | reverse complement strand
ATGAAACATGCCTTTCTTTATTTATTCATAAAGATTGTACACAACTTTGTACAAGCGATTGCCTTTAGGGCACTACTATAACAATCTCACAATACTAACATAAGTCGAGTTGTGTCACTATACAAGTCGAGTTATGGGTATCGTGACTGCATAAATCTAGTTACATCATGTACAAGTCGACTTACACTAACAAGGCGTAGGTCTAAAAGCTAGCTGAAGAGCGAAGACAAGCATTACATTTGGGATGTTCCTCATCTATAGAGACTATGCAGTGACTAGGTAATCCGAAAATGCGTGCCTAATGAAGAATTCGTTGCTATAATTTCAACTTGCCATTCAATGGTTTGTGGTGGGCATTTCAGTGGAAGGAGAACATATAGGAAAATTCTAGATTCTGGTTTTTATTGGCCTACTCTCTTTAAAGATTCATTTACCTTTTGTCGGTTATATGACCAATGTCAACGTTTTGGAGGGTTAGGTAAACGACATGAAATGGCTCAGCAACCTTTATTATTTTATAAAATCTTGGACGTATGGGGGATTGATTTCATGGGTCCCTTTCCTCCATCTTTTGGCTTTGTGTATATCTTTTTAGCTGTTGACTATGTATCAAAATGGGTAGAGGTTGTACCTACTAGAAAAGATGATGTGCAAGCAGTATCTAAATTTCTCAAATCCAACTTTTTTTGTCGGTTTGGGATTCCTAAGGCTGTGATCAGTGATAGAGGGACACACTTTTGTAATAGAGTCATTGATAACCAATTTTCCAAATTTGGAGTCACTCACAAAGTCTCCACTGCATACCATCCATAAACCAATGGTCAAGCTGAAATATTGAATAGAAAGGTGAAGCACATCTTGGAGAAGATAGTAAAGCCATCAAAGAAAGACTGGAGTCTACATCTAGAAGAAGCATTATGGACCTATCGGACTACCTACAAGTCACCAATAGGCATGTCCCCTTACCGTTTAATCTATGGCAAGGCTTGTCATTTGCTAGTGGAGTTGGAGCATAAAGCATATTGGGCAGTCAAGAGGTGCAATATGGACTTGGAATCTTCTAGTATGGAGAGGAAGCTACAATTTCAAGAGTTAGAGGAGTTGAGACTAGAGACGTACGAGAATTGTTGCCTCTACAAGGAGAAAACAAAGTTGATGCACAACAAGGTTCTCTAGAGGAAGAGCTTCAAGGAAGGAGACAAAGTTATATTGTTTAAGGCTCATTTCACTTTTAAGCATGGAAAGTTCAATACTTGTTGGGGTGGACCATACTTAGTCACTAAGGTGCACAATTTTGGTATGGTAGAGCATTTACATGAAGAGACCGGAGCCAAACTCAAAGTGAATGGCCACTTATTGAAGCTCTACCATGAGAACCAACAACCTCCATAACCACCAGGTTGTTTCTTTCCTTCACTCGTTTACTTACTTTTGCCTTGTGACTACGTATGACATATGTTTGTGCATTAGTTTGCTGAATAAGTGTGGGGGAGAAACCATCTTAGTATCAAAATAGCTTAGTTTTTAGTTTAATCAGTAGTTTTCCAATTCAATAAAATTCCCTTCTAAGTTTTGCCTCTTGCCTCTCTTTCACTGTTTTGATTGCCCCTGAGTTTTATCTTCTAGTTGCTCTCTGTTTATATTCGCTATGCGATTGTGTTTCTCTTCATTCATCATTTAGGACAATTCTATATTCAAGTGTGGGGGAATTCAGATGAATTTATCTTTTTGAATTCAGCATAATAGCTTCTTCGTGCATCAATTTTGGCCCCTTAGTTGTTTTCTCAATAGGTCATTTGTGTGCTTACAGTTGTTAACTTGGTTTATGTTGAGGTGAATCTGAAATTGCATGCATTTTTCCACGTTTCTGCAATTTTTCATAGTGGCGAACTCTTGGTTTTGCCGCGGTGACGCTACTAATTTGTGGTTCATCGCGGCAAGCTCTATGTTTCACCATGGCCACGCTATGAAAGAAACTGTTTTAAATTCCCTCATTTCAATAATTTTTCCACATTAGATTCTTTTCACTCCTGTTTGTTGAGAATTTTATAAATTTCAAAGTTGTCTATGTGTTTTTGAAAATACCATATATGTTTTTAAATGATAGTTGGTTTTGGATAATTTCATTTTCAATATTTTCAATAAGAAGTAAGTGAGGGTACGATAAAAAGTAGAACTTTACGTTTTTAAATCTTAAGATTGCTTAATTAAGATACAAACCGTGTTGTAAGGATATTTGGACCTGAATTCTTTCATTTTTATGTGTATCTAGTTAATTTCGCATCTCTTTAGAACTTGTTTTAATTCTCGATCAAAGCTTGATGAACTAAAATTTTGTTAATATGATAGAGCCATTCCTTTCCAAACCCTACTTACCTAAACAAAAACCCCAAGAACTTAGCCTTTGCTAGCCCCTTTGAGCCTTCTTTTGAGTGCATGCATATTTCACAATTAATATGAGTACCTCATCTCTAGTTAAAGCTGATATAAAAACAAAAACAACAAAAGGGGGTTTCTATACAAAAGAAAAGAAGAAAGAGAGTTTCAAAAATCTCATATATGTATACAAAAAGCTTTCTCAAAAGAGAAATGTAATCAAAATGTGTTAAATTACATTTGTTGTTTGTGTAAATATTTTCTTACTCATAGTTAGCATTTATTTCATGAGAAAAATACTTGTGGTGCATGTACTCATTTTTCTTACTTCTATTCAATCCATTTCATTTAGCCTTCCACACATTACAACCCTGAAAAGCCCTCTTGATTTTTGAAATTATAGTTCTTGTAGTGGAGAGGTAGAATTGTCATAAGCCTATGGTAGAAAACGGACTAAGCAGATTTTATAGTGAAATTATCCGAAGACAAGTGAGTGGAGAGTTAAATAGTTTCCCTTGAGAGAAATCTCTTTTGCTCAATCTCTTGGATTAAATTCTTATAGTGTTTATTTTCTTAGCGCTCTTTCAGTCTGCTTTGGTTGATTTATGAGAAAGTGGTTTTACCTATTTCCTACTCTAATTTTTAAACATGGTTGGTATTTTCTTTTGTACTTGTATCTCTTTGACTTTTATATGTTTTGTCCAGGCATACAAAGGTCTAAGTGTGGGGGAATTTGATTGAACCCAAGTTTCCTATATCAATTGGTGAAAATTTCATGGTCTTAATTTAAGTCTTCAGTGCTTGTCTTGAATTAATGTAGTTTGAGGGTAAAATTGTCACAAATAATTAGTAATTGTACTAATTGATTTTCTTAGAACAATTGATACTGCAAACTACTATTTTTCATTGTAGGAAACTCAAGAAGTAGAGCCAAGGAGTGAAGAACAAGAGCACAAGTTAACAAGTCAACGGGGGTGAAGTTCACCGCGGTGAAAGCTGAAGCTGACTGAATAAATCTTTCAGGAAAAGTTCGCCGAGGCGAACTCATCCTCTCACCGCGATGAAACCTACGAATTGGCAAAAACTCGGACCATTTTTGGCAAATTAACTGACAGTGCAACCTGATACATCAACCCATTTTGTGAAAAAGGCCTATTTTGGGCTAACTTACAACATAAGAGGGAGAGCCAACACCTCCATCTATCCATTCCATCATCTGATAATACTCCGTCTTCATGCACACACCATCATCTTCTCTCATCCATACCATTTTCTTCCACTTTCCAACTTCAACTGCTACCATGGGTATCTCCAATGGGTTCTCGGTTGTGTAGTCTCTTGGACCTATGCGTGGCTAGGCACCTCTTTCCTCTTAAAGATGTAGCAATGGCTTGAGTCCAATGGGTTTAAAAAGGGAGTAGCTTAATCCATGTTCAACTATGATTTATGATTCCTAGGTCTAGGATTTGTGGTATGTAGTTGAACATGCTTGATTATAGTTTAATCAAGTGTTGGATATTCAATGAGTGGATTGGATTTGTTCATGTAGAACTTTGTGCTTAAATATTTGAAGTCTCATATATGTCTATATGTTATCTTATTGAATCTCTTTTATCTTGCATAGTTGTGTTTGATATTGAATTGATTTGAGATCCCAAAGTGACTTGTTGCATTGACTTACCCACTACACACACTAAGGGAATTTAACAAGGTCTTAATAAATGGGGTTCATTGATTAAGACCTTGGACTTAAAGAGTTCTTTAAGGTTTACCCATTTGAAACTTAGTGATTTCCACTCCCATCACATTATTTTCGAACTATGATAGCCAAAGCTCATTTTTAAGAGGATATTATCACCATTTGATCATTGTCTTTATCTTTATGTTTTTCCATTCCAAAAAATCCAAAAATACTCTTTACACATTTTTCTTACAATTCAATTTAATTCCATTAAGGTTTCCAAAGATCAACTCCCCCTTCTTACTAATTTAGCTTGCATTTCATGACATATAGGTTAACTTAGATCCATTTGTTTAGGTTTCGATTAAGTGAGACGACCTAAGGTTGCATCCTATATTGCAATCCTTGGATTATATTTTTGATTTGACCTCCAAGAAAAAGTATTAAAGGTCCAAATCACCAAGTCTGGCATTCAACATTTAGTTGAGAATTTATTTCCTACATGCATATACATATAGTTAACACTCCCAATATAGTCCCGAATATTGAACTCCTCAAACAGTCAATTTTCCAAAATTATCAATATCATAATCATATACAAATAATTTCAATATATATAGATATAAGGATTAAACAAAAACAATTCAAACAAAAGCACACATCTAATTGAGATTACACACCTAGTTTACTCACAACACGCTCCAATAAGCTTGACAATCTGGCAATATTTGGATGCTGACGATCTACTTAGGCGTCTATATCATACAATACACATATATTTTCACATTACTAAATTATTCAATCAAATTAATATTCAATCATGTGCATGTAGATGTGTCATGTTTAATGCATGCTTAATTGACTATCCCAGGCATGTAACCTTATTCACAATTCTTGCTCTTTCATTCATCATATCTTGTATATAACTTATTGACGATTAGATCAATGCCTTAATATATCTCGATCACTTTAAATGCATTCAATTATACATTTATCTATCACTTCCTAACATTCCACACCCACAAAACTTTCGAAATTCTCATTTAATCATACCTAAGAACATCTTTGTTTCTTTAACAACTCATACTTCCCAAATTTATATGGTTTTATATCAAACAATCCGTTCCTTAATTTTAACATGAATTCTTAACTTAAACTTATTAAAACTTTAATCAATCAATCAAATTATCATCTAGGTTTATTTCAAACTTAATCAAATCCAAATACACCAATGTAAAGTAACTTATCCTTAGTTGGTTCAACAATCACACAAAAAAGAGTTTTTCACTTCCCAAGCATTTCCCACGATCGTGGGTGCTTTTTCACGATTGTGGAAAGAAAAAACAGAAAGTTTCTCTAGTCAAGGCATTGCCCACGATCATGGGAAGAAGCCATGCAGTTTCCAAGATCGTGGGATGGGTGAACAGACAGTTCACCATCCATTTCCTTCAATATTTTTCTAGGTTCTAACACCATTATAACATTTTACCTTAAAGTTACTTCATTTCATCATCAACGTCATTTCCAATTTCAACTTAAAATCATTCAATTGGAAACTCAAAAATTATAGTCTTTCCCATTTCAAGATCACTATATGAGCACCTTTCTTTAACCTAAATTCACTTTCATTATAGCTGTTGGGCCCCGTTTCTTTTTCTTTAGTTTATAAGCTTGTTTAAATTATTTTGAGGTTTAGTTTAATTATTTTTCTTTTGGTTGGAAATTAGATGAAGGAATTTAGTTAAATTAGAGTTTTAATTATGAGAATTAAAGGAATAAGATGAATTGGGGGTAATTTAGGAAATTCATTTATGTTTTTAAAGTTTAAGGCTATGAAGGAGGGATATTTTAGTCTTTTAAGAGTCATTAAAAGAAAGAAGAAGAAGCATTGTCGTTTTGGGTGAGGGAAGTTTACAAAAAAAAAGAAGAAAGAAAGAAACATTGGCATTAGATGAGAGGAGAATACCGAAATTTGTAAGGAAAGGAAGAGAGATTAGTAAAACTACGTAGTTTAGGCTTAGGTTTTTAAAGTTGAAGAATCAATTTGCTAAGGCTTTAGAGAGAGGAAACTTACGACACTTTCAAGGAGAAAAGAAAGAAGGAAGTTTCAGTAAAGAGGAGAGAAGAAGAAGAAGAAGAAGAAGAGAGGTTAAGGCTTTGTCAAATCTTGGTTTAGAAAAGTGATTGTGAGAGTCGTTAAGAAGGAACAAGGAAGAAGAAGGGTTTAAGTTTCCATAAGAAGCAAAAATCAAATTTCGTGGGAGGCTTCTAAGGTAAGGAATTTTCGAAATTTTAGAGGGGTTTTAGTTGTTATAGCTTAGGAAAGGCATAGGGAAGTTATGTAGGTTTTATTTCATGTTTTCCATTCCTTAGAATTTCCAAGTTTTACATCTCTTGTTAATTAGGGTTTTTGTGCTTTGATTAAGGTCAAGAGAGGCATTTGGAATTAGAGGAAAGGCAATTCGACCAAGCTCAAAGCTAAAGGAAGTAAGGTGGGTGACTTTTTAATATTTGAGTTAATAAGCTACTTAATTTTCTTGAAATTAATATCATTAAATGTTTTCCGATGACTTGGAAATGTTAAATGAATTATTATTTGTGATGAAGTGAACTTGTATTGGGTGACATTTGTATGTAAATACATATGGAAATGTTTGTAAAATTGTTTGACAAATGAAAAATATTGGATTATGTGATTTCGGAAAAAAATGCCACGTTAGGCAATTAAGTGTAAATGATGTGAAAATGCATGATCATTTGGGTTTATAGTGATCCCTTAAGTTAGCAAGTGCACTTGTCTACTTATAGGCTTCTCCCTCCTGCCCGCTAGAGGCATTGGAGCTCCTCACGGACTCCCCTATGTTGACGGCTACACATGACCGCTTGGCGGAAATGTGTAGTACGTTCTGTTTGATCACTCAAACCATTTGTTATCTGATTATGTGTTTTGTATTATCTTTGTTGACTTTGTAAATGCTTTGCCTTATTGGAAAATGATATTGGTAAATATGGTTTTGAAAATAATTGTTTAGGAAATTTTTGTATGCTTATGCTTATGTATTAAATTGTTACCCACGGAGCTGTCGAGCTCACACCCTTTTCCCCTCGACAAGTAACAAGCGGGAAACTGAGTAAAGGCATTGGATCAAGGCATTACTCCTGTTTCTTTTGATTTTTGGCGATAAATTTTGAGTATCAAAGCTTTAGATGCATTTTAGCACAAAAGTTAGATGTTTATGTCATTTTACTTTGTAATGTAACTTGTGGATATTTCTGTTGTATTAGGGCTAAAATGCCCTCTGAAGCTTTGTATTAACTATGTTTTCATGTAAATGTAAAAGAATTGAATTTGAAATGTATCTTGTGTTTGTTTAAAAAAATGAAGTATTGTATGTCTTGAATTGACAAAAAGAGAAATTTGAGATAGCTGCCTTTTGGGTTGGTTTTTGGATTTGTTTGAAATTGATTTGAAGATGGGAGATTGAGGATGATGGAGATTGAAGTGGTTTTGTGCAGGTATTGGAGTTTGAGTGAAAATTGAAGATGTTGGCTAGTTAATTTTTAAAGGAGGTGCTGTCAAAATTTGTGCAAAATTTGACAGCAACTTCACTTAGGTTTTAGACCCTCTTAGATTGTGAATTGGGTTGGATTGTCTTCTTGAAGAAGGTAGTTCATGTTTAGAGTTTTCCATGGGTATATAATATGTCATTTTTGGACTTAGGATGAAAAAGTTATAAGGTTTGGAAGATTACAGTTACTGTTCTCGTGTACTGTTCATTTGGTCTATTTTACTGTTCCATTGGTCATTCTAGGCAGCAAATTTAAGCTAGTTTTTACCTCTTTTAATGATTGAATTGATTTTTGCTTCCTTCATAAAAGTTGTAAAGAATCTTTTTATCTTTCCAATGAGGTAAAATATGACATTTTTAGGCTATTGTGTTAACAGATATGAATTTTGAAACTTCTGACGTTATGTAGGAAAATTTAAATTTAGGCAAAAATTTTGAGGTGACTTTTGGCCCCCTTAATGACCAAATTAGTTTTCACATCCTGCTTGAAAATTGTAGAATTTTCTTTTAGTTTTCTATAGACACCAAATTTGTAAAATTTGGAGTTCTAGGTAGAAAGTTATGAATTTTTGAATTTCTGTTTATAAAAAAAAGAAAAATTTATAATCAATTTTTCAGACTCGCACCCTCGCGAGTGTGAGCGTCTCGCCCAGCGAGCGTACTCACGATCGCGAGCGCTCGTGAGGGCGAGCGATCGCATGGGCGAGCTCGCAATCTCGAGCCTCGCTTCTGCTATTTCTGATTTTCATTTTCTTTTATGATTTTAGTTTATTTTCTGATTTTTTTTCCAATTCAGTCTCCTCTCACTCTTTTTCTTGTAACTCCTTCGTTTGACGTCCGCTTTACTTGGTTTTCGAAGCATTATTTTTTTTAAAAAAAAATCTACCCTTGTATAAAAAATTTAAAATTTTCGGGTTTAAGCAAAGAGAGTCAATTATGTAACATTATTGAATATCATTATGTTTTTAGGCAATTTTGCGATCTATAAAGATCCGATAGAGGAGATTTTCAATTCTAATTAATCTAGAGTCATGAAATTTCATTTTACCTTAGGAATCGGATTGAATTGTGGGCCCTAAGCAGATCAATTTGATTGAGGAACATTAGGATGAATTATCAAGATCTGTTCGGGAGTGAATGAAATAAGTTTGATTTGAGGTTTCTTCTATGGTGAGGAATACCTCCCTCGTGGGTTGCGCGTCTAGATGTCACGTAGTAGGTCGGGCACGTGTCTCATCAGGGTGGGGTTCCAACACATATGGTATCAGAGCAGTTTGGTTTAGGTCCGGGTCTAAGGAGAAATTTAGGGTTTTTTATGATATGTTTTGTTTTATTTTTGCATTGCATTATTTGCATCATTTACATTATCTTGCATTGTTTTTAAATTATTTTTACATGACTATATGTTGATTTTGCATGAACTAAAGGTTTTTTCACTGGTTTTATTTTGAAGAAGTAAATATGCCACCTCGGAGTAGACTTCGAGGAGCTCGGTCTCGCTCTAGCTCTCGCCAGGGGAGCACAGATGAGTCGCATGTCCCACAAGATGCGGCGACACACTCTGCTCCTAGTTTAGAGGAACCTAGTGTGCAACCTGAGGAGCAGCCGCCTCCTCCTACTTCTATGCCTGCGATGGACCCGCAATTTTTCCAAGCCTTTGCCCAGGCTTTTACCTATACCATGGGCTAAGGGTCTCAGGCTCCAGTGCCAACTTTAGTGGTTAGGGGCGGGCAGTATGACAAGTTGCGGAAGTATGGAGCGGTGGACTTTCATGGTACAACTAATCCAGTGGAAGCTGAGGCTTGGATGAAGAGGACAGAGAGGGTCCTTGTGCAGATGAAGTGCTCAGATGAGGAGAAGCTAGAGTGTGCATTGAGTTTATTATAGGGGGATGCTCTTCACTGGTGGGAGTCGGTGCCACAGAGTCAGGTTGTACCTCCAGTGCTGTCATGGAGGGATTTTGGGGAGTTGTTCAGGAAGAAGTATCTCTCCCGAGTTTATATGCAGGAGAAGGCCAGGGAGTTCTTAAATTTGACTCAGAGGGAGATGTCTGTGAGCGAGTATGAGCTGAGGTTCACTCAGTTATCTAGATATGCAGCTCATATTGTGGCCAGTGAAAAAGACAAGTGCCGCAAGTTTGAGGGAGGCCTCCACCTGGGAATCAAGGAGAAGGTAATTATTCACAATTTCTCTGATTATCAGCAGCTGGTGGATGCTGCACTCCAGGCTGAGAAGCTGGAGAACATTAGAAAGGAAGTGAGCAAGAAGAGAAAGAGCAGAGAGCAGTCATCCAGGAGAGGGGGCAGTGTACAGACAACTGTCATGGGAGAGAAGAGTTTCCGTGCACAGAGTCAGGGTGGAAGTAGTGCTACTAATCTGGGCAATCAGTCCAGGGCACTGTCAGTGCAGGCATCCTTAATGGGAGGAAATAGTAGAACAGAGAGAAGCAGGAACCAGAACCACCAATGTGAGTATTGTGGGAAGCAACATCGGGGTGAGTGTTACAAGTTATCGGGTGCCTGCTTCAAGTGTGGAGAGAAAGGACACCAGATTAAAGATTGTCCTCAGATGGCCAGAGGGGAAAAATATCAGCCATAGGTACCAAGGAGAGCAAAAATAATGGGAAACAGGCCAGCTGCTGGAGTTGGCAGTTCTGGGTCAGTGAAGAAGCCTATTCCTCCAGGGAGACCGAGAGGGCAAGCACAGGCTAGAGTGTTTGCTTTGACTCGGGAGGAAGATGTAGCCGCACCAGAAGTTGTTACGGGTATGGCTCAGCTATTTAATTCTGATGTGTTTGTTCTATTTGACTCCGGTTCCACGTATTCCTTTGTTTCTACCAGTATTATCTTGCCTTATATGCATTATATGATGTTGGATAATTTTCTGCTTGTTAGCACTCCGTTAGGGAGGCATGTCATTGTTAGTGAAATTTTTAGAGATTGCGAGCAGGTTATCGAGGGATCTAGTTTGGTAGTGGATCTACTACCTCTAAATCTGAACGGATTGGATGTTATTGTCAGAATGGATGTGATGGAGAAATATCGAGCAAAGCTTGATTGTGGCCTAAAGGAAGTGGAGTTTGATCTGGGTGACGGTCAGAAGGCAACCTTCAGAGGGGACAGAATAGTGACACCGCCAAGGCTTGTTTAAGTTTTGTTAGCTGATAAATTGATGGGAAGAGGGTGTGAAGCTTTCTTGGCATGTGTTGTGAATACCAATGTGAAGGAGAGCAGGGTGGAAGATATTCCCATTGTAAAGGAATTTCTTGATGTGTTTCCAGAGGAGTTGCCCGGTTTGCCACCGGAGAGGGAGATCGAGTTTGGTATTGACTTGGCTCCTAGGACGACTCCTATCTCTATTCCTCCTTACAAGATGGCTCCAGCTGAGCTGAGAGAGCTTAAGGAGCAGTTGGAAGAGTTGTTAGAGAAGGGGTTTATTAGGCTGAGTTTCTCGCCTTGGGGAGCGTCGGTCTTGTTTGTTAAAAGGAAAGATGGATCATGGAGAATGTTCATTGACTACAGGAGGATCAATAAAGTGACAGTGAAGAACAAGTATCATTTGCCTCGGATTGATGACTTGTTTGATCAGCTGCAGGGGGCGATGGTCTTTTTAAAGATTGATCTCAGGTCTGGCTACCATCAACTCAGGATTAAGGAGTCTGATGTGAGCAAGACAGCCTTCAGGATAAGGTATGGGCATTATAAATTTTTGGTTATGCCTTTTGAACTGACCAATGCTCCAGTAGCTTTCATGGATCTGATGAACAGGGTTTTTAACGAGTTTTTGGATCAATTTGTGATCGTGTTCATCGATGACATTTTGGTGTATTCATAGAGTGTAGGAGAGCATGAGGAACACTTGAGGATTGTATTGCAGAGGTTGAGGTAGAGAGAGCTTTATGCCAAATTCACCAAATGTGAATTTTAGCTTCATGAAGTGGTTTTCCTTGGTCACATTATTTCTGATAATGGGGTGCATGTAGATCCAAAGAAGATTGAAGCAGTAGTAAATTGGCATGCCCCAACGTCAGTGACAGAGATGAGGAGCTTTTTGGGTTTAGCAGGTTATTATAGGAGATTAGTAGAGGGTTTCTCAATGATTGCCACCCCTTTGACCAAGTTATTGAGAAAGAATTAGAAGTTTGTCTGGAGTGATGAGTGCCAACAGAGCTTTGAGGAGCTCAACCACTGATTGACTAGTGCTCCAGTTCTTGCTTTGCCCATAGGAGAGGGAAGTTATACCGTGTATAGTGATGCTTCTAGAAAGGGGTTGGGATGTGTACTGATGCAGGAGGATAAGGTGATAGCATATGCCTCAAGGTAGCTAAAGCCTTGTGAGGTGAACTATCCGACCCACGATCTAGAATTAGCAGCTTTGATTTTTTCCTTGAAAATTTGGAGGCATTATTTGTATGGAGTGCAAACTAGGGTCTTTACAGAACATAAGAGTCTTAAATACTTGTTGAGTCAGAAGGAGCTGAATTTGAGACAGAGGAGGTGGATTGAGCTGCTTAAAGACTATGACCTGTTGATTGAGTATCATCTAGGCAATGCTAATGTAGTAGCAGATGCCTTGAGCAAGAAGTCTTCTATAGCATATGTTCAGACAGTTTATCTACCGCTATTGGAAGAGATGGCTAAGCTCAGAATCAGTCTTAAGCAGAAGGAGTCTGATTGTATGGTTGCCACTTTCTGGGTGAGACCGATTCTCAGAGAAAAAGTGATAGAATTGCAGGTTCAGGATGCAGAATTGAGTAAGCGAAGAGATTCAGGAGGGTAAGAAGTCCGATATGGTGGTAAGTGAGGATGGACTCATGACAATCGGGAATAGGCTCTGCATTCCAGATGTCAAGGAGGTGAAGGATGAGATTTTGGATGAGGCACACAATGCGCCTTATGCTATGCATCCAGGTAGCACTAGGATGTATAGGGATCTTAAGGAGCATTTTTGGTGGAAAGGTATGAAGAAAGATGTGGTTGAGTATGTGAGTAAGTTTCTGGTGTGTCAGCAAGTCAAGGTTGAGCATCAGGCACCTTCAGGCCAGTTGAGGCCATTATCCATTTCGGAGTGGAAGTGGCAGAAAGTGACAATGGATTTTCTGATGGGATTGCCCAGGACCAGTAGGAGGCATGATGCCATATGGGTGATCGTAGATAGATTGATGAAATTAGCCCATTTTTTGGCAATCAGACAAACAGATCCTCTGCATGTGCTAGCCAAGAAGTATATTGATGAGATTGTGAGATTGCATGGGATCCCAGATTCGATAGTGTCTGATAGGGATCCTCGATTTACTTCGAGATTTTGGGACAGTTTAGAGGAAGCTTTAGGTACTAAGTTAAATTTTTGCACTACTTTTCATCCTTAGACAGATGGATAATCTGAGAGGACCATTCGGACCCTTGAGGGGATGCTCAGGGCATGTTTGATGGATTTTAAAGGAGCATGGGATGAGCTCTTGCCATTGATCAAATTTGCTTACAATAATTCGTATCATTCGAGCATTCAGATGACTCCTTATGAGGCTCTGTATGGGAGGAGATGTAGGACTCCGGTGTGTTGGGATGAAGAGGGAGACAGGAAACTTTTGGGTCCAGAGTTGATTCAGATGACAGTTGATAAAGTTAACTTGATTAAGCGCCGGCTAAAAGCAGCTCAGGATAGGATGAAAAGTTATGAAGATGCTCACCGGAAGGAAATGGAGTATGAGGTCAATGAGAAAGTGTTTCTTAAGACTTCTCCTTGGAAAGGAATTATGAGATTTGGAAAGAAGGGTTAGCTGAGCCCGAGGTATGTGGGACCGTATGAGGTTCTGGAGAGGATTGGTCCGTTGACTTACAAGTTAGCATTGCCTCTAGAGTTATCTCAGATTCATGATGTCTTTCATGTTTCTATGTTGAGGAGATATCGATCAGATCCTTCTCATGTCATCCAAGTCGATGAAGTTCAGGTAAGTGTTGATTTGAGTTACGAGGAGCTTTCAGTGCAGATTCTGGATACAAAAGAAAAGGTTCTCAGAAATAAGACAGTACAGTTAGTAAAAGTTCTATGGAGGAACCATTCGGTGGAAGAGGCCACGTGGGAGCCATTGGAAACTATGAAGGAGAAGTATCCTTATCTCTTCAGTGATTCAGGTAAGAATTTCAAGGACGAAATTCTTTTAAGGGGGGAGAAATGTTAGGCCCCGATTCCTTTTTCATAATAATAAGCTTGTTTATTTTTTTGATTTTGAGGTGTAGTTTGTTAATTTCTTTTAGTTAGAATAATTTGAGGGTTTTATTTGCTTAGGTTAAGGTTATTTAATGAAGGGATTTAGTTAAATTAGCATTTTGATAAATTGTTAGAATTAAAAGAATAAGATGAAGTGAGGGCATTTTGGGAAGTTTGCTTAGGTTTTTAAGGTTAAAGGCTAAGAAGGAGGGGTATTTTAGTCTTTGTAGAGTCATTAAATCAAAAAGAAAAGGAGCAAATGGAGTGTTGTCGTTTGGAGCATGCAAGAGAAGAAATTGCTTAGGAAAAAAGAAGATAGAAAGAAACATTGTCATTGGATAAGAGGAGAATAACGAAATTGGTTTGGAAAAGAGGAGAGGTTAGTTAAACTACAACGTTTTTGGCTAGGTTTTAAGTTAAGAAATAAGAGTTACCTAAGGCTTTGGCAAGAAAACTCACGAAACTACAAAGAAAAGAGAGGGAGAGGAGAGTTTCGGCTAAGTGGAGAGGAAGGAGAAGAAGAAGAAGAAAAGGTTAGGGCTTTGGTTTCTCTTACTTTAGAAAGGAGTTTTAAGAGTTTCTTTAAGAAGAAAAAGGAAAGGGAAGGTCAAAGTTTCCATTAGAAGCAAGAAGCAATTTCGTGGGAAGCTTCTAAGGTAGGGTTTTTCGAAATTCCTTTGATAAATTTTGATGGCTTTAGTTTCTAATAGTTTCTAATAGTTTCTAATAGCTTAGGAAAGGCATAGGTTAGGTTATGTAGGTTTTCTTTCATGTTTTCCTTTTCTTAGAATTTCCAATTTTTGATAACTTATATTAGGTTGTATTGTTATGTTTTGATGAAGGTCAAGAGAGGCAATTGGAGTTAGAGGAAAGGCCGATTGACCAAGAACAAAGCTAAAGGAATTAAGATGGGTGATTTCTTAATAATGGAGTTATACGCATGTTCAAATTTTATAATAAATGCCATTTAATGTTTTCCTATGATTTATAAATTTTGTATCAATTACTGTTTTTGATAATTTAAACTTGTATGAGATGTCTTTTGTATGTAAAGACATTGTGGAAATGTTTGTAAAATGGTTTGTTAAGTGAAAAAGATTAGAAGATGAGATTTCGAAAAACAATGCCATTGTGAGCAATTATGTGTAATTTATGTGAATTGCATGATTTATATGGGTTTATGGTGGTCTCTTAAGAGTCAAGTGCACTTGACTAATTCATAGGCTTCTCCCGCCTGCCCGTTAGTGGCCTTGGAGCTCCTCACGAACTCCCATAAGTTTCACAGCTACACATGACCGCTTCGCGGGAAGTGATCATATGTAGTATGTTCCGTTTGGATCCACCCAAACCAATCTCTATGTGTTTATGTGATATGCTTTGTTTATGTTATTTTTTCATGTTTATGTTATTTTTGTAAATGCTTTTGATAAATTGAATTTGAACGGGCAAAGATGATTTTGGTGAAAACTCCTTTGAAATAAATTGTTCAAGACTATTGTTTTGCATGCTTGTTCTTAATTATTAAGCTTTTACTCACTGAGCCGTCGAGCTCACACCCTTTTTCCCCTCCACAGGCGATGAGCGAGAAACTGAGTAAAGGCATCGGATCAAGGCATTACTCCTGTTTCTTTTGATTTTGGAAGATCAATTTTGAGTACCAAAGCTTTAGATGCATTTTAGCACAAAAGTTAGATGTTTATGTAATTGTACT
>JANKOE010000002.1:40642223-40653176 GCA_026284465.1 Erythroxylum citrifolium | reverse complement strand
ATGAGGCAGTGGCCAAGAGATCACTGACAACATTATGTGAGCTTCACCGCAGAAAGATTTGGTTTGATGACCGGACAACAAATACTATTTGTATGGCATGTTTTCATTCATCATCAAGGTATTCCTTTTACTGTTAGAGTAGCCCATATGTCTGTTATACTTTCCAAACCATTGAAGTTCTTACAGTATTAGAGATTCTCAGGATCATGATTGCTGCTATATCATATCTTTTGAATTATGAAAAGATTGAGGATGATGATAGTGATGTTTCAAGCAGTGAAGATGACTCAAAACTTCAGAAGTCGCAAGCTATCCTCAGCAAAGAAGCAGCTTATAAGGTCAACTATTCACTACCTGCTTGTTTATTGATCGTAACAACTCCATATTTTAAGTGATAACCTGCCTATCTAAATGAGTTATTGGATGACTTCAAGAACTCTGAAAGGTCTAGTGATGTATTCAAGTCTACAGTGGTTTCATTTAAGATTTTTTAGAGGTTAATTTTTCTTTTGCTATGATCACTGGAAAGAGACCTAAAACTTGATATTCTAGACCTAAAACCAGTTGTTACATAGGATTACTTATGTGGAGCGCAAGCTGGATTCACGCCTGTCGATTGATCTGAGGAATACTTATAATCAACTTAAAGCTGATCTCGATATCATTCTTCACAGGGAGGAGCTTCTTTGGATGCAAAAGTCTCACAGTTATTGGATTAAATGGGGAGATTGCAACACTACCTTCTTTCATCTGCAAACTGTTAAAAGGAGGAAGCGGAATCTGATTGAATTGCTTAAAGATGAGGAGGGTAACTGGGTGAGTGACCAGGAGACTCTTCAGAATCTTACTTTGCAGTTCTTTAGTAGGTTGTCCAGAGATGATGCAGCACTCCAGCCGTCTTATCTTATAAGAGGAAGTTTCCCTGTTTGCGACCCTATTACAGTCAACTCTCTTAACCAACCTATTGGTGATAAGGATATTCGAAGAGCCCTTTTCGATATGAAGCCTTGGAAAGCACCAGTTATTGATGGGTATCAAGCGGGGTTTTATCAGTCCCAATGGCATATTGTAGGCAGGGATGTGTGCAATGAAGTCAAAACTATTTTCGCCGGAGGAGATATTGATTTTAATATTAATAAGACCTTGTTATGTCTTATTCCTAAAGTGGAGGTTCCCAAGCAAATTGATCAGTTCAGGCCAATTGCTCTCTGCACAGTAATGTATAAATTAATCACTAAAACCATTGCTCATAAAATCAAGATGATCATGCCTCAAGTGATTGGGCCCGCTCAAACTAGCTTCGTTCCAGGAAGACACGTTACTAATAATATTGTGGTTGCTCAGGAAGTTATTCACTCTATCAGAAACATGAGTTCGAAAAGGGGTTGTATGGCAATAAAAGTTGATCTTAAAAGGGCGTATGATAGAATTCGATGGGAATTTTTACTTGATACCCTTCATGAGGTAGGAATACCCCAGGGCCTCATCAATACTATTATGAAGTGTATTTCTGGTAGCTCTATACAACTTTTATGGAATGGTAGCATCACGGATCACATTCTGCCAACTCGAGGTCTACGCCAAGGGTGTCCCCTGTCTCCTTACCTCTTTGTGTTATGCCTAGAAAGACTATCCCATGGCATTTGTAAATTTGTTGATGAAGGGAATTGGAAACCTATCAAGCTTAGCAGAGATGGTCCTTTGCTTACTCATATTTTCTTTGCGGATGACCTTATCATTTTTGCTAAAGTTGATAATTCTCAAGTTGATATTGTTAAAGGGGTCCTCCAAGACTTCTGTGCTTGTTCAGGTGAACGAGACAACTCTTAGAAAACTCGGGTCTTTTTTTTTAAAAATGCTCCTGAGTCTACGAGAAGATCCTTAAGGGTACTCTAGAGTTTCATGAAACTAATGACTTAGGGTAATACCTAGGAGTCCCTCTCCTCCATTCTCAGGTCACTAAGAAGAGCTATGTGTATATCCTTGATAAAATGATTTGCAAAAATTTTGAGTTGGAATTCTAGTCGTCTTTCCCTTGCAGGTCGTGTTACTTTGGCGAATTCATCTTTGTTTTCAATGTCGTCCTTTGAAATGCAAACTTCTAAGATCCCTGTTACTATTTGTGATGAGATGGAAAAAATCAGCAGGAGTTTCATATAGACAAAGGAAGATGACAAAAGGAGTCTGTCTCTAGTTGCTTGGGTTAAAGTGCAGTATTCTAAAGGAGCTGGAGGTTTGGATTTGAGGAATCTTCATTTAGTTAATATAGCATATGCTATGAAAGTTGGATGGCATATCTTGACATATTCTAATAGTCTATGGACTAAAGTACTTTGTTCCAAATACAAATTCAGCATTGATGTCCCAAATAATATTGTTGCTCCTGCTTTGGGGTCTGTCTTCTTCAGGAGTCTTTACTTTGAGGTCTGCATATGATTTTCTTTCTAGAAATTACATTCCTTCTCATAACTTTACTTGGAACCTGATTTGGAAGTGGCAAGGCCCTCAAAAAATCATAATGTTTTTTTGGCTAGCCCTCAATAATGGAGTCTTAACTAACGATGAAAGAAAACGAAGACACTTAAGTGACTCTGGAAGTTGTAATATTTGCAACGATGAGCCTGAAACCTTTCTACACATTCTCCGTGATTGTCATGTTGTTGTTCAGTTATGGCATCTTTTACTGATTTTAATAATTTGAGCTCCTTCTGGAATGTTAATCTGGAAGATTGGTTGTTATTGAATCTGAAAGGCTCTCATCTCTCTCATGATCATCTTAGTTGGCCTACTATTTTTGGCTTAAGTTGCTAGAACCTTTGGAAACGAATGAATGACAGAGTGTTTAATTATGGTGTTTCTTCCATTTTTAATACCTTGCATAGTACTATTTCTGAAGCGATTTAGGATACCTTTAACAAGTTGTCTTCGGAGAATAATAGTCCTTCAGTTTCAAAGTTAATTTTTTGAAAATGTCCACATTCCCCTTTTATAAAGCTCAACACTGATGCTTCTTTGGTTGCCTCCATGAGGATTGCTGCAGGTGGAGGTTTGATTCGTTATCATAATGATTGCTGGAAACATGGGTTTGTTTTCCAAGACGAGTCATTGTTCTATTCTTCATGCTGAGTTGTGGGCTCTTTATTATGGTATTCAACTCACTTATAATCTTGCCTATTTGGATGTTCTTGTAGAATGTGATAATGAGATTGCTGTCAAGATGTTGACCGGTGGTGTTCAAGCAAATTCAAGTTGTTTGTCTCTTGTTGACAGGATTATAGACTTACTGAAACGCTTCAATAATGTTAAACTCACTCGACAGAATTCTAGACTTACTAAAGCGCTTCAATAATGTGAAACTCACTTACATTTACAGAGAAGGGAACTTTGTTGCTGACTCCCTTTCCCACCTTGCTTTTGATTTTTCTCCTGACTTTCATGTTTTGGGGCAAGTCTCCCTAATATTAGTAGATGGATTGATCATGATTTAATAGGAGTCTCTTATGTTAGATAATTTTTTTGCTTTTGTGAATTTTGCCCACTTTTATCTTACCAAAAAAACAAAAAAGGGACCCGCGTGTTGCATTTACGTACTCGTGTTCGGCTTGTTTGTATCAAAAGGATGATCTGGACTTTAGATCAACTCCCTCTGTAGTACATGTGGCCCAGCTGGAGCCACCCGAACCGAACCAGTTGATCTCTCACAGCTAACGACGACACCAGTCTAGCTACTGTCATCTCCCATGAACTCTTGGTTCTCAACCGTAAACTTCCTTCTCTATACTGATATCATTTTGAGTTCCAGTGGCCATTGGTAAAAACCCTCAAAACGTCTTGGAGTGGCTCGTGTGTTTCTTAATGGCGCAGGCCATTTGTTCGATTAAATGCTCGAGAGAAAACTTTCATGCCATCCCCATTTTTTCTAAGGCTGGGTTCACCTGGATTGATTATCGGCAGTTGTTGTAAAGGAAGTTTACACTAATGGGTACTAAGATTTGGTTTAAATGGCCGAAGAAAATCACGCCTTCTCTGGTTGTGCAGTTGATACGAGCAGAAAAGGACCTACAAAAAGCTAAACTCTTATTTGATTCTGCCACGGCCGAGTACAGTAATGGTTTTAAGCATGATCACACCACGTTTGGCGTCATGATCTCCAAGTTGGTCTCTGCCAACCAGTTTAGGCCGGCAGAGGAGTTGCTTAGTAGAATGAAGGAAGAGCAGTGTAGAATTAGGGAAGATATATTCCGTTGTATTTTCCTAGGCTATGGCCGGGTTCATAGGCCTCTAGACGTCATCAGGCTTTTTGAAATGATGGGTGAATTCGAATGCAAGCCTACCGAAAAGTCTTACATTACAGTATTAGACATTTTGGTTGAGGAGAACCAGTTAAAGGTTGCGATCCGATTTTATAGGTATATGAAGAAAATGGGCATACCAGTTAGTGTTGTCTCTCTTAATGTGTTGATCAAAGGCCTTTGTAAGAATAGTGGAACCATGGATGCTGCGATTGGGATATTTCGGGAGATGCCCAGGCGCGGGTGTAATCCTGATGCGTATACTTATGGAACATTGATTAATGGGTTTTGTAGACTCGGGAAGATTTCTGAAGCCAGAGAGTTGTTTAAAGAGATGGAGATACAGGGTTGCTTGGCATCTGTTGTGACCTACACTTCTTTGATACATGGTTTCTGTCAATCTGATAAGGTGGATGAAGCTATGGAGTTGCTTGAAAAGATGAAGACCAAAGGCATTGAACCAAATGTATTCACTTACAGTTCTTTAATGGATGGTCTGTGTAAGCATGGTTGTTCTTCAAAGGCAATGGAGGTATTCGAGATGATGGTTAGCAAACGGCATAAGCCTAATATGATAACTTATAGTACTCTAATCAATGGATTATGTGGAGAAGGGAAACTCTTAGAAGCCGTAAAGATTCTTGACATAATGAAACTTCAGGGGTTGAAACCAGATGCTGGACTGTATGGAAAGATTATTAAAGGTTTCTGCGGTCTTTGCAAGTTCTGGGAGGCTGCAAACTTCCTCGACGAGATGGTACTTGGGGGGGTCTCACCAAATCGTCTAACCTGGAGTATCCACGTTAGGATTAATAATTCAGTGGTCCAGGGCCTCTGTGACAATGGCAATCCCAATAGGGCCTTTCAGTTGTATTTGAGCATGCGAACTAGAGGCATCTCAGTTGACGACTGCACATTCACTACTCTAGTGAAACATTTTTGTAATAAAGGAGACATGCACAAAGCTGCTCGAATTGTTCAGGAGATGGCAATAGATGGATGTGTTCCTGATGAGGAAACCTGGAGCGCTTTGGTGGGTGGATTTTGGGAGAGGAGAAAGGTTCGCGAAGGTTTTGAGGAGTTGGCGATTCAGCTTATGACAATCCCTGATTTAGTATGAAACGGTCCTTTTGATTCCTAAATACACAAGAACGGTTCCTGTAGACAAGTGCTTGACGAAAACAGGGTGTGCTTTGAAAGGTCTGATTGATTGCTCTAAGTTATGGTCTTTCGCTCAATTTTAGGAGCTAAAACCAAAATGTTTTGAAGGTAGTGTAGTTTTAGTTCATTTTGATGTTGAAAATTCCCAAATGTTGCATTAATCTCCAAAGGAAGGTGTGGTGAGACCTTACTTTTCAAATATGACAAGTCCCTTAAACCTTGTGCTTGCTTTGCAAGTCTACCTTGTGCTCTAATGGCTCCAATGTAGCTCGAATTTGCCCTTTCTCTAAGTTGTGAGCAGCTACCAGAGTTACTCACACTAATTCATGCCTCTAATCCCAAGCCTAGTGGATGGTAGCTCTAGGAGATAAAAATATGAGAGAGAACTCAATGTTTGAGAGTGTGAAATGTGTGTGAGAGAGAAGTGACGAAATTCAGGCTCTCTTTAGCAACTTATGCTAATAAAAAGAGAGTTAGATACTGTCACAAGTAACCAATTACTTGTTGGTTTTTCTTTTGTTTTAAGATTAAGCTTACTTGTCCACTTTGATTTATTTGTGCCAATGTGGACACACTATTTGCACTATTTTGCTACATCTCCCACTTGTACACATTAACAACAGATGTTCCATTGGCAACACATGCCTGTTCGCAGCAACAAATGCTTTGTTCATAGCAACTCATTGCTATATTTTTCAACCTTAAATATTCACTTTCACTATCATACAGGGAGTTAAGTGTGTACCCATACGAGAAAGGTACTGACAAGGTTCGTTACATTAAGTCACTATCAAACTAACGTAACGTCACTCAAAATCTCGTTATATCCTAAATCATTTTTAATCACACTAGATTTTGCATCTCTGAACTCTCTTTTCATAAAGGGCTATGAAAAATCTCACAATGTATTTGTACTTATGGTTACCATATAGACAACTCATGCGTATCGACAATTAATGTCTTTGTAACCACTTAGGCAATGAGTCACAAATATCTTGTGTGATATCAAAATGATCTTTCCTTAGACACTCATGTTAATCCATGAAGTTTTGGCTGCTTTTCTAATTATACTCCGCTAGACTGTATCATTCCTGGCCCTTGGATAATATGCTAAAGTAGCAACACCAATTCTCCACTTCATGACATAGGTTAAAGTTCTAAAGGGTATAAAGGTGAACTAGATGTCCACAGGGCTTACACAGTGATGAAGAAGGGACCTATTCATCACTCCTTTATTCGTTCATCTTAAGCACATTCAATATGAAGTGCAAGCTATGGTAGAGCTCCTACTAAGGGTTTGTCACGCTTTAAATCGAACCATACGGAACACAATCCAATCACTCCATAAAGTGGCTGACTTGAGCCACCACAAACTCAAATTTGGTTTCATATAGAATACATGGATACACTTTCCATGTTCGACTGAACAATTGTCATCTTAGCACTCACCTAAGGCAACATACAAAATCCTTAATCACTTTACAGTAATTAAGGAGATTGCTAATCATTTGGTACCTTGTGATACTATGTCTCATCCCACTCGCTATCATAGCATTGGGGTGATGTTCTTGTATGAGAGAGCAACATCAAGCTTGGTGACAATTTTTAGATATGTGCAATTTTCAATTAAACCTTAATTTACTATGAAAATTCATACAAGATTAAAATGAGAAACATATTTCATTAATGCATAAAAAAATGTACAAATACATCAAATCCTCAATAAACCTAAACCCTAATGTGCTTTTGAAAAGCATCTCTAGCAATGAGTTTGGTAAAAGGATCAACTATCATATCTCTCGTAGAGACATGCTTTAGGACCACATGTCCTTGTGCAATGAATCATGGATGAAGTGGTAGCAAGAATCAATGTGCTTTGTCTTTCCATGGTACTTCAGGTCCTTTGCATAGGCAATTGCAGCTATGTTATCACAATAGATAACTGTGGCCTCACGAAAATGCTCGGTAATGTTGAGGCTCCTAAAAAATCTCCTTAACCATATTGCCTCTTACACCGTCAAGGTACATGTAATATACTCGGACTCCATCATGGACATTGACATGCATTGTTGTTTCTTGTTACACCAAGAAATAACTCCTCCTCTAAGAATGAAAACATATCCTGATGTAGACTTTCGCTCGTCTCTATCAACAGATCCATCGACATCATTGTATCCAACCAATTTGAGGCTCCCACCTTCATAACACAAATCAATGTTAGTGGTTTCTCTTAGATATCTAACTATCCTTTTGACAGCTGCCCAATGCGCAGGTCCAAGATTACTTTTATATTTATGAACCATCCCAACTGCAAAGCATATGTTAGGTGGAGTACACACCATAGTGTATAGTAGACTACCGACAATGCTTGCATATGTCACCTTAGCCATTTACTGATTTTTTTCCTCTGTTTAGGACATTGATCTATACTTAGGTATAACCCCTTCTCTATTGAAGTGTCAACAGGTTTGTAGTTATGCATATGGAAATGTTCCAAGACCTTATTAATATAGGTTTCTTGAGATAAACTTAGAAATCTCTTAGAATAATCCCTCGAGATCTAAATCTCGAAAACATAATCTACTTCACCCATGTCCTTCATCTCAAAAGTAGAGGACAACCACTTTTAAGTGACAACGATCATCTCTATATCATTCCCAATTATCAAAATATCATCTACATACAAAGAGAGTATAAGAAACACATTCTCTTATCTCTTTATGTATACACAATGGTCCTCTTCAATCATCTTAAAGCCTACGAATGTAATGGCTTGATGAACTCTAAGATACCATTACCTAGATAATTGTTTCAAGCCATAAACGGAACGTCTTAAGCAACACACTTTGTGCTCTTGTCCCTTTGCCCGAAACCTAATAAGTTGATCTATGTATATCTATTTTCCATTGAGAAATGTCATTTTCACATCCATTTGGAACAAATCTAAATCTAAAAGTGCAATAATAGCTAGGATAAGGCGAATAGACACAAATCTCACCACAGGAGAAAATGTCTCATCATAGTCCACACCCTCCTTTTGGGTGTAACCTTTTGCCACTAATTGAGCCTTATACTTATCAGTTGATCCATCTGCCTTATGCTTAACCTTCAAGACCTACTTGTTTCCAACGGTTTTGCGCCCAACAAGCAGATCGACTAAGTCCCACAAATGGTTGTTAGCCATAGATTCCATTTCTTCTTCTATTATTACAAGTCACTTACTCGAAAATGGTGAGTTTATTGCTTCTTCAAAAGAAGAAGGCTCATTAGCATCAACAGAAATGCTCAAGAAGGACCCACCTTCTATTTCAAAGTGTCTATGCGGAACATTTCCGCATTGACTCCTACGCAATTATGGAGATTGAGACTCAGGTTCCATGCTCCCATTTACTTCATTAGTCATCGAAATGGATTGTGAATCCATTTGGGACACTTCGTCTTGATGTTCCTCTAACTCATAGAGCTCAAGACTTTGTTTGATCTCACCAATACTAGGGAATCATCCTTCAAAAAATCCACATCTCGGGACTCAACCTTGGTGAGCCCTCCACGATGTTCACCATATATCACATAGACCTTAGAATGCTCACAATGTCTAATAAACATACATTTATTAACTCTAGGGCGTAACTTCCCAAACTTATAAGAAGAATGTTGAACATAACCAGGAGATCCCCATGGCTTTAAGTCTTTCAAATTAGGCATATCTCCATTCTATAACTCATATAGAGTAGTCGGAACAGACCTAGTGGGCGCTTAATTAAGGATTTATGTCGCAGTCTCAAGGGCATTCCTTTAAAACTTAATCGGGAGGTTGGCTTAAGTCATCATTGATCTAACCATGTCCAACAGAGTTCAATTCCTTCTCTCTGTAACCTTATTTTGTTATGGAGTTTCAGGAATTATTAGCTATTTACGTATTCCCTTATTCTCACAAAATTCTCTTAATTGATCAGAGAGATACCCTTGGCCTCTATCAATACGAAGAGCCTTAGGGTGCGTTTACTTTCTGAAAATTCTCTAGTTTTCTAGAAATTTTTTTCATAAAATAGAAAATAATTAGAAAACATGTTTATTAATAAAAAAATAGATCAATTTTTCAAGAAAAGCGTGTTTTCTATTTTTCCAATTTTCTAGGAAACTAGAAAACTACTTTTAATAGGTTTCCAAATTTTCATTTCTAATTTTTAGGAATCTTTTGACAAGTTCTCCAGCCACCTCCAATAGCCCAAAGCCATGCCTTCAACCATCTGCCAACCGCCAGCTCACCACCCTGCCTTCTACCTCCTCATCAGCCACAGCAACCGCCGGCGGCTGCTTTTCCGCCGGCGCTACAGTACCCACCGCCGCCTCCGGTGGTCGAAACCCAACCCAACACACATCATCGTCTTCGTCTTCCCCCGATCTACCCACCCCCGCCACCGGTTTGGTCCAACAACCCGCCAAATCTCCTAGATCTGTGTTTGAAACTTCGGCCCTCCCCTCTACCACTTCTACTCTTCCCCATCTCCTACCATCATCCACGCACTCCTCCCTTCTCCAACAACCCGACCAGCCACCCTGCTTACCTGCCTTACCATCACCAGCGTTCGGAGATGTCACTGGCCTCACCGGCGCGACGCCACCTGCTGCGGACCAGTGCCGCGTTTTCGGTCCTCCACCGCAGGCCCTTGGACGCGCCCTACCGCCGGCCCCTATTGCGTCGTCTTTCCAGCCAGCGTGGAGCAGCCCGTCCAACCACCTCCGGCGACCATCAACCCCAACCCTGTCGTAGGAAGTGGGGGTGGTGATGGAGGATCTGACCCCACACGTGTTGTGCCGATTGCGGGATGGAACCGCGCCCGTGAAAATTCGACTTAAGCGTCTAGATCTATGGCATACAAACACGATACCTCTCCTGAATTGCTTCTGCCTGTTCTTTTGACTCTTTCAATTTTAGTAAACATGTTTTGCAATTTTTAATTTTAGAAAATGATTTTTTTAATATTAATTAGTAAACATGTTTTCCACAATTTTTCACTGAAAATGAAAATTAAAAATATATACAAAAAATCAAGATAGAAAATAAAAAACTATTTTCTAAACTTACTCTTAGTATTCCTATTTCCAAAAGCAATCCTTTGCTCACTGAACGTTGTAACTAGTACAATTTTTCATGCTCCCATACAAGCTTGCATTTATTTTTGAAACTACTCCTCAAGCCCAGTTTAGTAAACTCCCTTCGTCAGAATTTTATGCTTGCACTTTTTAGCCCAACGAAGCACTCACAGAATTATACTTAAAGACAATTTAGGTAAAAATGAATGGTTGGTCAGGTGCATCAGCAATCAAAATCAACCAGAATAATAGGATAGCAGTATCCTCTATTTGTTGATAATCTTATAAAATCAACCATGTTCTTTAGGTTATGTCATGAATGACTAGTGGTCCAAAGGCATTGATAATGCTAAATGGTTAAGACCCAAAAACTACCTGTTGAAGAGAGGAAGCTGCTTGACTC
>JANKOE010000002.1:40580950-40596760 GCA_026284465.1 Erythroxylum citrifolium | reverse complement strand
TGCATAAAAATCATATACAAAAAGATCAATCAAAATTACTTTGAAATTACTAATGTTTGGGTAGTCATAATGTATTGGTAAATGTCAATCTTGATCTATATGTACAAATTATTTAATTAGAGAATTAAAGATAAATTAAAGGATTTTAATTTGTCTAATTCTAAATATGCTTTAGGGTTATAGATTGCATCCATTATTAATATATTTAAGAACCTAATGAGTTTTACATAAAGAACTACTGAAGAGAGAAAAATGTAATTCTAATCAAGTTGGACTTGATAGAAAAGTTTTAAAAACTTTAAATATTAAATATGAGATATTTAATAAATAAGGACAAATACGAGATATTGAATTTTGTTCAAGTCTAATTGGTATTTAATTAAAAGTAATTAAAGTTTTAATTAAAATTTAGCTAAATTTAAAATTATAATTCAACTAAATTATCAAAAGGTCCAAGTTTTATTATAAATAAGCATAGGTTCTAAAGGACCTAGCATTCCTATTTTATCCCTCTCTAAACCATTTGCAAAGTACCAGTTCATGTGGATGTTACTAGGGACCATACACTTAAGCAGCTACAATGGTGGCGATGAACTTGTTTTAGAAATAAGTTCGACGGGAGCTACAAGAAAAGATCTAGCCTCATAATAATAAAACTAATAAAAAAACTACTAATAATATTAATAAGAATAAGAATAAGAATAGAAATAACAATAATTATTATTAGTATTATTGTAATTGTAATTATTATTATTCCATGGATAAATAATTTCATAAATACAAAAAGTGAATTATAATAATAACGAATTGAATAATGTTATGAATAATAATAACCAATTTCATTTCAAATAATACATTTATTAGTCATAAGTAATATACTAAAAATAATTAACATTTATAAATTTAATCATAATAATCACATAAATAAAATAACTAACTTTTATAAATTTAAAAATATTAAGAGGGAAGTTTACTTAGTTAACGTAAAATCATAAAAGCATACTAACCTAATGAAAACAAATACATTAACTAATAAAAAGGAAATTAAGATTAAAATAATGCAAATCCATTATTGCCATAAAATAATGCAAATGAAATTGTCCATGCTCGAGAGGGCGAGGGCTTGCCCTCGCGAGCCTGCCCATGTCTGCCAAGCTCGCGAGGGCGAGAGCTCGTCCCTGGCCGTATTTGTGAGACTGGCCTGACCTTATTAAAAAGTTTTTTTAATGTCATTATTTATCTATGCATTTATAATAATAATAATATTCATATTAATAATAACCATAATAACAATAATTTAAATAATAGTATTATAAATTATATAATAACTATAATAAAAACTTTAGGTTTCTTTATCATTCTTACTATTTTAATTTTTTTCAAATATGATAATTATAATTTCCTTTATATTTGTTATTCTAGAAATTATTTCCGGAATTATTAATACTTGTGCTAATTTTATATTCGTAATTATTATTCACCATTTTAATATTGTTATAAATTATTATGGTTATGTAATTACTCTTATTAATTAAACTGTTAAAAATGGGCTTTAATGATTAATTCTCTACTTACTATTGTTCTTATTATTAATTAATCATCTATTTATTAATGACATTAAATATTAACATTAAATCTCTTATTATTATTAATTTTGTTGTTGATAATAATAAGGAAAAATTATATGCTTATTTTTCCTAATTCCCTATAATCAGTTTTAATTTTAAATTTTTCAACAATTTTTATTATAAATTATATTATAATATATAATAATAATGTTATCTTTCTTTAATCAATCTTATTATTTTAATTGTTTTCAAGTATTATAAGTGCTAATTTTACATTCATTATTATTATTCACCATTATATTATTGTTCATAATTATTATGGTTATTTAATTATTCTTATAATTTTAATTGTTAATTCCTTATAATCAGTTTTCATTTTAAAGTTATTTGAAGAATTATTATTATAAATTATAATATCAACAATAATAAAAACGTTATGTTCCTTTAATCATTCTTATTATTTTAATTGCTTTAAAATATGATAAGTGCTAATTTTATATTCGTTATAATTATTCACCATTATATTGTTATTAAATATTATTATCGTTATTTAATTATTCTTATTATTTTAATGGTTCAAAATGGGCTTTAATTATTAATTCTCTACTTACTTTTATTCTTATTATTAATAAATTATTCATTTATTCATTATATTAAATAATAAGATTACATTCCTGATTATTATTAATTTTGTTATTCATAATAATAAGGAAAAAATTAAAAGCCCATTTTTGCTAATTACTTATAATCAGTATTAATTTTTATATAACTATTATTAAAAATTATATTATAATAAATAATACAAGCGTTATGTTTCTTTTAAAATTATTTATTATTTAAATTATTTTAATTGTTTTATGTTTTGATATTTATTATTTGTCTACTTCCTCTTATTTGTATTAATATATTAATTCTCTATTTTTTAATATCATTAATAAATAATATCTTTAAATTGCTTATTATTTTATTTTTGGAATCATATAATATATAAAGTTGGCAGTGGAATATAACAACGTCCCTTTATTAGACAAACTGGCTTGAGCTTTGGCTTTTGGCTCAAAATAGGCACCTAATAGAGGGACCCACAGGCGCCTCTCCATTTTATTTCACGCTGTCCAATTTATTAAAGAAAACGACGTCGTCTTATTCTTAGATAGAATAAGACAGGGGAGGATTCGACAGAGGATCTCTATCTCCCAATTACGGGTAGATGTGATGTCGAAGACAAGAAACTTAATTACATGTCATTTTGTTGTATTTGCGGGTTTGTCTTAACTTCGTTATCATTAAAAGGTGTGGCTTAAATGATGAGTTATGGAGCTTAATGGACCATGCTAATTGTTGAATCTATTCCTCTAGGTACGGAAATGACAGAATCTTCTGTTATGTGTTCATGCAAACTTCATCTTATTTTTGTTGTGCGGTGAGGCATGTAAGTGTCTTTTGGATGAATTTTTAGAAGGTAAATAAGTACTTTTTTTCATTACAAAAGCTATTTTTAAAAAAAATAAGTATTTGGCTGTAAAATAAAAAATTACTTTTTTAATAGATATGACTTTTTTGACAGCCAAAATATAACTTTTTAAGAAGTTCAAATTTGGAGCTTCTAAAAAAAATAAATTTTCAAATAGATTTTTTATATCAATTAATGAACTTATTTTGTAGTTTCTCTTGTCCTTATGTTTTACACATAATTCTTACAATATTCTCAAATCCATCTTCACGTTTATTTTGGGAGTTATATAATATTATTTGACTTTTTTATGTATTTTAATATTTATTTTTTATATTTGTTTTACTTATGCTATAATCCATATAAAAGATTTGGTTAAATATATTATAACACCTTTATTCCTCGTATATTATCTAATTTTGTCACTTATTATACTATTACCTATGATCTTTAAATTTCCAATTCCACCTCCTTAACCCAAGTTAACAAAATTTTCCACTAACACTAAATCATGCTTGATGAGTTTAATGCTTTTCATCGTGACCTAACCTAGATTCTTATTTCACCACCATCCAATGCTAATATTGTAGCTGGTAAATAGGCTTTTCATACAAAATAGAATCCTAATGGTAGCATTGACCACTCCAAAGTTTGCCTAGTTATTAAAGGGTATCATTAAGTTTTGTGTATTGATTATACCAACACCTTCAATCTTGTTGTCAAACCCACCACAGTGCACCTTATACTTACTCTAACTCTTTAATAATTAGTATGTTAGTCAACTTGATCTAATTAATAATTCTTTTCTTTATGGTCGTCTCCATGAACTAATGTTTCAACATAATTCTTCTTTAAAATAGCATATTAAGGTTTTCAAAAGGGTATAAAAAGATAAGAAAATAATTTGTAATACGTACAAAGATATTTATAATTGATTTGAGCATATCGTTTAATCAATGTACCACATTGGTTAACCATTCTAAGTTAAAATAAAAGTTAGGTATATAACAAAAGTTTGTGAAGACATTGGCCGATATACTAGTCAATCAATGTTACATTGGTTAATCATTATATATGAAAACATACTTCTAAAATCGATTTTGATGACTTTATTCATCATCTTTTACAAACAAAAAAAAAACCCTAGAAACTAACATAATAGCAATAATTACGTCTGGAAAGAAATGTTGGAGAGAGTTCATTTTAGTGGAATACACCAACATTCACAAGATTCAAGTAACGTTTAGGCATATTTCAAGTACATAAAAGAGAATTAAGTTACCTTTCATATAAAAGCTAGTCATATATGCCAATTATGGACAGATTTGTAAAGAAGCTTAATTCTAAAAATTTGGCGATATTAGGATTTCATTATTTGTTAATTATAAGGGATGAGTTTATGTAAATTGTGTGTGTTGTATATAATATGTGAACATGTAGAGTCTTCTAACACCTATAACAAATTCAGAATTAAAATGTAGATACATATATATAGTTTGGAGCCTTATATTTATGTTAAGTATATATTTATAAGTGAATCTTGTTGTTACATCATTTAAGGCCCTAAAAAGGCACGTGTGTAAGGTGTAGTGAGTAATTAGGTTGGTTAAAGCCTATAACTAGTGCCATAATGAGGCAGGTATGATTTTATTATCCAAGAAAAAGAGTTAAGGGCGAGAATAAGGTAGGAACAACCATGGGCAAATTAGTTGGTGCCTATCATGGTCATGTCTAAGGCTTGTGCGTTAGCTAACACTACAAAGCTGTGTTTGATTTGATTCTTCAAATGTTGGATTGACATGATCTATTTCCTTGAGTAGGTATTTCAGAAAGGTTGATAGTGCTATTTAGGTACGATGGTACATTTTCCTTTCATATAATGTTAGTTGAAGATAGTTTTATCTAATTTATTTTTTAATTCTTTTCTTTTTTTTTGTTACAAAGAAAGAAAACAAAAGAAACGACTATCGCGTTGCACTTAAACCCTTATGAAGGGTCCGAGGATAGAGAATGCTAGTTCAGTCTCAAGAAAATGCCTCCAAAATACGTGGTGGTGGCGCCTGAAGGGTATTCAGTCCCGGTGCTGCAAAGGAAGCTAAGTGAGCCAAGTGATCCGTACAGTGATTGCTCTCACAGTGGGTATGCTGAAGTTACACCTCCCAATCTCTCGAAGAAGCAAGTTTTGGATACCTGTCACCAAAAATCAAATCCCAGTCAAAATACTATCCAACTTTGCATATTCCAGGTTAGGAATCGTTCGAAGAGGAGTCCATAGACATAAGAGAGGGTTGAGTTGTGCTTTTTATTAGATGGGTCCTTATTGTTCCTTGGCCAAATTACTCATTTGGTTTTGGTAACATTACTATGTAATGCCTTGGGTTGACTTATGGAAAATTGATTATCATAGACATAAAGGAGAATATTTTAATAGGCACTTTTGGTTATTTGTAACTTTGTAAGAATTTTAGAACAACTAGTTAGCTTTGACTCGATGGTGAACTTGAGAGTTTAGGTTTCACTATCGAGTGACAACTTGTCACGAGCCCAACAAGTGAATATAAGCTCAAAGTGTGACAGTTTCTTAGGTACAAACAATTATGTTTTGGCCAATTGAAAAAGATTTTAACCCTAGCAATGGTTAAAAGACTAAGAACAAGTATACATAACTTCAATTGATATAAGATGCAACAAGAGATAAAAGAACAATTAGAGTTTACGAGAACTACAAGTGAATTCTAATTATGATACAATTGTGAGGTTTAGAGTTATGATAGAGAGAGTCCTAAAACATTTAAAGTTGTATAAAGTTGGTTTTGAGCCTTGAAAGAGATTGTTTGTAATAGATTCCTCTTTCTTCCATCGAAGAATTGACATGATGGATTCCAAAGTTTCGAGTGGACTGAGGGAGTGAACTTAGAGCAAAGAGGATTTAACTAATATAAAATAATAAGTATTTCTTTTTCCTACACTCTTACCTTATTATAACGCTTTCGTATTGAATTATGTTGTACATATAATATTTTGTGTATATTAATCAATTTGGTATAAAAGCTAAACACCCGAAACTACAGGGGCATTGAATCGAAAAGATTAAGAAAACTTCAGTATGTTTGTGTTGATGCCTTTGGTTTAACAAACTATGTACTAAATTTTCAAAATATTTTTGTGATATTTTGCACATATTTTTATAATTATTATTTACATTATCAAGCATATGTATTTTTAATCTTGAAGGTGTTTAATAAATTATTATGAAGTGTTTTAAGACCCCTGCTGGATACTTCAGGAGTAATATATACTACTTATCTAGTACAATAATTCATAATTTAACTCCTTGTGACATAGTTGTGATGCCAAGTAACTGGCTATTGCAGTTGCACATATTAATAATTGTTGGTGAATATATAAAGTTAATTAAGTTGGTCTCACACAACAGCTTAAGCTATTGTGATGAAACGGTCACTTCACACGGTATCAGAGCCTTTATGACCAAGTGGTCGTGAGTTCAAATCCTACCACTCACCTATTATTTAGCACAAGATAGAGTGAGCCTGTGCAAATTTCAAGCTCAAAAGGTTTTCACTTGAGGGGGTGTATTAGTGAATATATAAAATCAATTAAATTGGCCTCACACAACAGCTTAAGCTATTGTGATGAAACGGTCACTTAACAATAATAATCTTTCTATTATGTAAGGGTAAAATTTCGTACTATCAAACTTTCCCAAATTTTATTTCATTGTAGGATTTCGGACTGACCGAGCGTGATACGATAAAAGTTGATTTTTATTATCTTTTTTGGAGTCAGATTTCCTTACGTTAGTGAAAAAGGTTAAATAGGGTAATGCCGGGAACATCAAAGTCGCACTGTACATTAGTTACAGTGAAATCATTTAATATCCGACGCCATTCCATGCCTGCGTGGCCCTTTGCAGCTGCACACATTAAGCTTGCCTTTCCCTGTTTTCCGCAGATTATTATACCGAATTTCTCCTGGTCACTCTTGCCATGTCTCTCTCTTCATCAGTGAATAGGGCAAGTGTGTTGGGGGCTAGCTATAGGTTGACATGCTTAGTTCCGAATAGATCCAATTCTGTCTTGAAATACCTATGCTATTAGTTTAACTAGCTAGACAGCTCATTAATGTTGATAGATTAGACAAATTTGCAATTAGATTAAGCCCGTATTCCATTATTGCAACTTATTTCATTTGTCGTGTATAAGGAAATTTCAGATATATTAAAGTTTAAAAGAGACCCACTTATGGTCGAGGAGTGTAAGCCAATCCAAGTGTGCGCAGTAGTATGGGTTGGATTGGGATTGATAAAGTTACTTGAAAACGAGTCCTTGCAAAGGCAAAAACAACGTTAGCATGACAATACGGTCTTTCTGTTTCTGATATGGTTGAATAACTTTCCAAAACAAATCCAAGTTGTCTATAATGTGTAAGTGGGGTTCTACTTATCTTTCGATTTCGACCATTTTCTTCCACTATAATTGTGAGGAGGAGACGCAGGAAGCCTCCAATCTTTCTTCGACTACGTGGTGGTAGGGCGTGCGTTGACGCCTAATTTGTATCTTCTGGGCAGCTGACGAACGCATATTCTTCTTAGGTTCTTCCTAGACATTGATGCTTACTGTTGCTAGTCATATTACTGTTGCTAGTCCCATATTATCTTCTAGACCGATGTGATATGAAAATCCCGTCCACTTTATGTTTAGAGCGAATTCACGAGCTATTATTGATCTGATAATGTTTATTGATTATCTTTGTCTTTAACATAATTGATATCATTTAGGGGGCGCTTAGTTCACAGACGTGAACGAGAATAGGAATAGGAATAATATAGTAAAGAATGAGAATGAAGTATAGAATCTCATTCCTCTAGTAATCCACAGGTATGGAGTATTGCTGAAAATAAGGGAATGAAAGTGTTACCCTGTTGATACCAAACAGAGGTTTTCATTCCATATCCATAAATTTTTCTCCATTACCTCCAAACAAGCACCCCTTTGTTTTAAGTAATTTAGACGGGATTAGATTCCCTCTCTCAACTATAATCTTAATTAACTTAAAAACTTTACCTAAGCTAGTTTATCATCTCTATTCTTCTAACATATTGTTTAACAACAATAAAGATACAACAAATCATATCGTAGTACATTGTACAATTGTTTAAGGACTAGTGTTGGTTGGTGTCTCTGAAATTTGAACGTGAAATGGTCAAAGTTAGAACAGTAAGTGGGTGCCTTCAAAAGAAGAGTTTTAGGGATTTCTAATAATTGCAATGGCCTTTGTAAAATTTAATCCATAGTATATGCGTAGCCAGCGTCCTTAAGTCTGCTCAATATCGGTGCAGTTAAAGCTACTGAACACCGGATGCATCCGTTCAACCTGTTACGAAATAACACTACAACTGCTTCTGGTTGACCGCAGAATTTGAATTTTAAAACATTATTCTCTTCAACCACTTTCCCTCCCGCCAGGATTCCACATTTCCAAACCATCTAATGTTTTTGCACATTTCGATACGCTGTAAGATTGGTGGACTGGAGGGGAACGAGGTTACATTGTTCAAGGTAGGATTTTGGAAACTGAGGAAGCTGCTCTGTAACTTCACCACTTGGTTTTGAGTTTTGACTGCCAAATTGAAAACAGTAACTTAATTTTTTTTTTCAATGAAAACAATTACTTCATACTTATCCACGTATACGTATGCACTCAAAAAGATTGGTTAAGTATGATATAGATATAATAATTTATAAATTATGTTGCAATTGAGTACAAGACTTCACTTATATTTAACTTAAACCCATGACGACTACACTTAATTTTTCAACACGTGAATTTTACATTGTTCCCAACCAAACCTGAGCGACTTAACACGTTAATTATTCCCCTTTTGAGTTTTATTTACTATATTTAGTTTAGTGTATTGTCTTCTTGTTTGGTAGACCAACTCTGTACTAATCTATAATTGTAGTGCGGTTGTACTGTACTGATAAATATGGTTAATTTCTTAAGTTGGGTAATAACTAACGGAGCTTTAAAGAAACAACGGAGGCAACATTTTGCAGCCACAGACCAGTTAACCTGCAAGGATCAAGGCTCGTTCTTACACGTGTCGCATAGATATTTGGGATTCTGTACTATTTAATCCATGTAAGATTAGTAGATTACTACTACTAGTGTCTTTGTCTAAAGTTTCAACTGCTTTAATGTTCTTCTCTGCCGAGAAAGGGAAAGAACCTGATGAAATGTTAGGACCATATGGCTCGGGCGTTGACGTTGACGGTGAAACGTTTTGATTGGATGACACACGCAGACCAGTCTGATTTATACAAAAAGTATTATTTTAAATATTAAATTCAAGTTAAATTTTGTTATAAAAATTAACTGAGGATCAGATTCAGATCACAGTTCACACTGCGGGGGCCAAAGCTTTGAACAGAATGACTAGGAATCTGAAATCCACGATGAGAATATATTCTGTTTTGCTAATCCTCACTTTTATCAAATTTACTCCCACGCCCAGTTGTGGATGTGAGATGTGACGGGACAAGATGTAATGCCCATTTTATCTTGTTGCTTTTTAATTTCCTTAATATCAAGTTTAAGTCAAAAAGCGACGGACTGTTATTTTATGCTTGGGGGTGTTTGTGAAATCGCAGGAATGCTGTCGTCTGGGGACAACATTTATCCTCTGCTCTTGCAGTATTGTAGGCTGTTTACACTGCGTGCTAGGAGTGGGAAGAAGCTAACCGCATCATACGTGATCCAGCGCAACATGGCGCCACGGCTGGTCCTCCCACTAGCTGGTCCCCCCTTCTGATTGGCCAGTATAAATGCAACCTTGATGCCACGCTGAATGTTTTTACACGTCGTATCTTTTATGGCAGCTTGATTCGGGATTACCAAGATAACATTATTCACATCTTTGCTAAGCTTTTTGATGGTCTTCTTGATCCTACTCTCGCAAAAGCAATTGGTATGAAAGTAGTTATCAGTTGGTTAAAACTCAATCAGATACCATGTAATGTTATTGAATCAGATTGTCTTCTGCTTGTGAATGCTTCGAAGAATGGTGTTTCTGATTTGTCTTATATTGGGGTGATTGTCTCGGATTGTAAATCTCTTCTACATGAACTTAGCGACAATGATGTCTATCAAGTCAAACGATTAGCGAACAAGGCAACTCATGCTATAGCTAGTGAGGCGTTGTTCCAGTTTGATTTTGTGTCTTGAGAAACGGTTTTTTCCCAATTTGTGACTACTATTGCTTGTTTTGAGTGTCCTTCAACTGATGTCATTCAGCCAGGTTTTCTTCGTCAATCTTTTGGATCTAGGTCGGGTGTATTGGGTGAGTCTGTCGACTCGGGGCTAGGTTAGTCCAGTTGATTCAATTTTTCCTGGCCGTTTTATTAGTAATATAGTATCCGTTTCAAAAAAAAAAAAAGGTCAAAAGCGACAGATACTGCTGTTGTAGTTTTATTTTTTGTCTGAAATGGTGTGTTATTGTTGGTATGAGCAACAATGCATTTAATCTCCATTTATCTTAACATCAGATATAGCTAAAAAATACTTTTAAGAAACAACCAAGAAATCATTGAAAGCTTACACTTCGATCAAAATGCCCTGTCTGTCCGTCCGTCTCTCTCTAGTCTACACTCTACTCTCTCCTCTGCAGTTCAGTTAACCCCTCTTCTTCTTCTTCTTCTTCTAGTTCCAAGTTTTTACTTATAGCCCTTGACTCGCACTTCAAAAAACTTCACATCTCCTTCATTCCCCACCTCTCTACTCTCTACTATCCAATTCCAACTAAACAACAACAATGCTTCTCATCTTTTTCTTCACTCTACTCTTCCCCTCACCATCCCTTTCCCTCAACCAAGAAGGTCTCTACCTCCACCAACTTAAACTCTCCCTCTCCGACCCCGACTCCTCCCTCTCCTCCTGGTCTGACCGCGACGACACGCCCTGCTCCTGGTCCGGCGTCTTCTGCGACCCGGCCTCCTCCTCCGTTGTCTCTCTCAACCTCTCCGACTCCAACCTGTCCGGGCCTTTCTCCACCCTCCTCTGCAACCTTAAGAACCTCACTTTCATTTCCTTCAACAACAACAGCCTCAACTCCACTCTTCCTCCCGACATCTCCTCTTGTCGGACTCTCCAGCACCTTGATCTCGCCCAAAACTTGCTCACTGGTCCCCTACCTCATACACTCCCCGACATCCCGGACCTTAAGTACCTCGACCTCACTGGAAACAGCTTCTCCGGTGACATTCCCCTGTCCTATGGCCGCTTCCAGAAGCTTGAGGTCTTCTCTCTTGTGTCTAATCTCTTTGATGGGGTTATACCGTCTTTTTTGGGCAGCATTTCCAGTCTCAGAATGCTCAATTTGTCTTATAACCCGTTTTCTCCACGTCGGATCCCGCCGGAGCTTGGTAACCTGAAGAATTTAGAGATACTCTGGCTGACTGACTGCAACCTTGTTGGTGAAATCCCTGACTCGCTTGGTGGGCTAAAAAAGCTCACCGACTTGGACCTTGGGAGTAACAAACTAGAAGGTACCATCCCTGCTTCGCTCACTGAGTTGACCAGCATCGTCCAGATTGAGCTTTACAACAACTCGTTGACCGGTGGCCTTCCCGTCGGGATTGGGAACCTGACCGCATTGAGACTTTTTGACGCTTCCATGAATAAGCTCAGTGGCCCAATTCCAGATGAGTTGTGTCGGTTACCGTTGGAAAGTTTGAATCTTTATGATAATGATTTTGAAGGGAACTTGCCGGCGAGCATTGCGGACTCGCCGGCTTTGTATGACCTCAGGCTGTTTGGGAACAGGCTCACCGGCGAGTTACCTCAGAACCTAGGGAAAAACTCGCGGCTGAGATTGGTCGACGTTTCGCACAACCAGTTTGCTGGGGAAATTCCGGAGAGTTTGTGCGAAAAAGGAGAGCTTGAAGAGTTGTTAATGCTTCACAATTCGTTTTCGGGTCAAATACCAGGGAGTTTAGGAGCGTGTCGGAGCTTGACTCGAGTTCGGTTGAGTTTCAACAAATTATCTGGAGAAGTGCCGGTTGGATTCTGGGGTCTGCCGCATGTTTCGCTTCTTGAGCTTGTTAACAATTCGTTGTCGGGTCAAATTGCGAAGACTATAGGTAGTGCAGCAAATTTGTCCATGTTGGTTATAGGTAGGAACAATTTTACTGGTAACATTCCAGAGGAGATTGGGTTTGTTGAAACTCTTCTACAGTTTTCAGGGATTGAAAATAGGTTCAGTGGATCGTTGCCTGGAAGTATTGTGAATCTGAAGCAGCTTGGAACTCTAGATCTTCATGGTAATATGCTTTCTGGGAATCTACCAGATGGAATTGATTCGTGGAAGAAAATGAATGAGCTGAATTTGGCCAACAACAAGTTTTCGGGGAAGATTCCGGACCGAATTGGCAACTTGTCTATGCTTAATTATCTTGATTTGTCAGGTAATGGTTTTTCTGGGGAAATCCCTTTGAGCTTGCAGAACTTGAAGTTGAATCAGTTCAATTTGTCGAATAATAAGCTATCTGGAGAAATTCCAGCTTTGTATGATAAGGAGATGTACAAAAATAGCTTCTTGGGGAATCCTGGTTTATGTGGAGATATGGAAGGCTTGTGTGACGGAAGAGGTGATAGAAGAGGGAGAGGTTATGCTTGGCTGCTGAGGTCCATTTTTGTGTTTGCTGGACTGGTGTTCGTTGTTGGTGTTGCCTGGTTCTATCTCAAGTACAGAAGGTTCAAGAAGGCAAGAGCGATAGACAAATCTAAGTGGACGCTGATGTCTTTCCATAAATTGGGTTTTAGTGAATATGAGATTCTAGATTGTCTAGATGAAGATAATGTAATAGGAAGCGGATCGTCAGGGAAAGTTTACAAGGTTGTGCTCAGCAATGGTGAGGCAGTTGCAGTTAAGAAGCTCTGGGGAGGAGCCAAAAAGGAGAGTGAACTGAGCGATGTTGAGAAAGGTCATATTGAGAATGATGGATTTGAGGCGGAGGTTGCGACTTTGGGGAAGATTAGGCACAAGAACATTGTTAAGCTATGGTGTTGCTGCACAACTAGAGACTGCAAGCTCTTGGTTTATGAATATATGCCTAATGGTAGCTTGGGTGATTTGTTGCATAGTAATAAGGGAGGGTTGCTAGATTGGCCAATGAGGTACAAGATCATTATGGATGCTGCTGAGGGACTTTCTTATTTGCATCATGATTGTGTTCCTGCGATCGTCCACCGAGATGTCAAGTCCAACAACATCTTATTAGATGGGAAGTTCGGAGCCCGGGTCGCTGATTTTGGTGTAGCTAAGGCTGTTGATTCTGCTGGAAAGCCTAAATCCATGTCTGTCATTGCAGGCTCTTGCGGTTATATTGCTCCAGGTAAGTGCCAACGCCTTAGTTTCTAAAAGATTTCTTATTAATGTTCTGTAAGTTTGTACACTAATGTATTTACATATAATGGTTGAAGATGGATGTGAATAACTCATTGATTCTGCACTCGTTTGCAGAGTATGCATACACACTTCGAGTGAACGAGAAGAGTGACATTTACAGCTTTGGGGTGGTTATTCTGGAGTTGGTAACAGGTAGGCGTCCGATTGATCCAGAATTTGGCGAAAAGGACTTGGTCAAATGGGTGTGTACTACGTTAGATCAGAAAAGAGTAGTGGACCATGTTCTTGACCCCAAACTAGATCCTAGTTTCAAGGAAGAGATGTGCAAGGTCCTGAATATTGGTCTCCTTTGCACGAGTCCTCTCCCAATCAACCGTCCATCCATGAGGAGAGTAGTGAAGATGTTGCAAGAAGTTAGTGCTGATAAGGAGCTTATGCCTGTCAAAAAGGACGGGAAGTTGACGCCTTACTATTACGAAAACGCCTCCGATCAAGGAAGTGTAGCTTGAGCCTTGGGTTGAGTTTTTGCTGCAAAAGTGGACATGGGAAGGGGCATTGCATGTGTTCCCAGAATTTAGTTGCGAAGGAGGGAGAAACTTCCAAAGGTTTAGAGCATGGAGATCAAATGAGAATTGTGGCAGAGCTTTTAACTGATGGGAGTAGTTGTAAAATGTAAAACTGTTTGATATCGATGATTTTCGTCTGCCAGGTTTAAATTCAATTTATAACCTAGAGTGGGTGTGGATTGACTGTAAAATAAATTAGGCACTGGGCTGACCTGACCCATACAAATCTTGCCAAAACCAGTTCCATTCCATTCAGGTAGTTGAAGCTTTCAAACGGGTTTGTTTCCACTTGTCATGTCAATGTATTTAGTTTCTAGCAATAAGTAAATGCAACGTATTGAAGGAGAAACAAGGAAAGAAGGCGGGGAGTGAGCTACTAGATACATTTATTGTTGAAGGCAGGATGATGGAAGATACATGTGCGCCTGTCTCCAGAGGAAAGGCCTGACCTGATCCGTAATAACGTGCAAATATCAATTATTTTTACGTTTCATTATCAACAAAACTTGGACTCATAAAATAGTAGTAAATTATTTTTTATTTTCCTAAAATAATTAATCCTGATTACAGTGGAACTTGAAAACAGAGGTTTATATCTTGGTTCGCACTTATTCTTCTGAAAGTCGAAGATAGCTCGGCCCTGACAAGAATGCAAGTTATCTCATACAAGAATACTTATTCTCTTGTAAATTCATTTCGAAGTTAAATGGTTGTTTGCTATGAATCTTTTAAGTAAAAGCATGGGGTTGCTCTGAAGATTCGAGAGTTTTTGCAAGGAACACCAAGGAGGGCTTCATACATTGGCAATAGGATGGCCAAAAGGGAAGCAACTACTCCTAGCAGAAACAGAGCATGAATTTCAATCAGATCGTCATGATAAATACCTGCCTATTATCTACTCCAGATCTTTTCTTCCTTCCGTTGGCACTTACCAACACCTCTGGGATCCCGTGGATTCCGGTGATTAATGGAATTCTCGTAAGAATTGTGTTTTCAAGTGCCTTGTTAGTTTCTATGCTACCAGACTTGGAAAGATCATGCGCTGCATTTAAAGAGGGTTAAGCCAAAAGCGCTAGCTTCATGGAGTTTAAGTCTATTTATAATAAGTTTAGGACGTTTTAGTAATTTAATTGAAATTAAAATTTTTAATTAAACTTTAACTAAAATTTTAAATAATTCTAATTAAATACCAATTATACCCAAATAAGATCCAATATCTCATATTGATTTTTATTTATTAAATATCTCATATTTAATCATATAGTTTCTCAAACTTTACAATCAAGTCCAACTTGATTAAAATAACTTTGTTCTCTTAAACTCATTCTTTATGTGAGACCTATTATGTTCCTAAATACATTGACAATGATTATAAATTATAATTATAATTCATAATTATAATTAGATAAATTAAAACAACATTTAATTTAATTCTCCAATTAAATAATTTATAATTGTAGATGATAAGTGCATATTTGTCCAATAATTATGTTTTAATTATCCCTTTTTATTCCTCTTGTTGATTCAATTATTGAGACTTAATTTGATTTAATGTTTCCTTGTAGGAAATTACAAGTTTTGCATGATGTAGGAAATTAAGAGGAAAACAGCAATTACATGGGCAGAACGCAATTAGCAAATTAAAGTACACGCAAAGAGGAGCAGTGTCGTTTTGGGAGAGCAGAAAAATCAACGCACGCAGGAGCAACAAGGGATGAGAAACTTTAATTGTCAAATCAGATGGGTCCCATGAATTAGCTACAAGAGGGCATGTCGTTTTGAAAAGAAGAGCTAACA
>JANKOE010000002.1:40509777-40528875 GCA_026284465.1 Erythroxylum citrifolium | reverse complement strand
AATGTATGCACAATGCATGATCAATGACAATTCCGGGGTACTCTATTACGATCCTTATCGAAAAGAAATTCAAAAGTCAAAGCCTTCATTAATACCATGTATATTTACAATTGGATTGAACCAAATTAGACAAAACTTCCTTCTATAAAGTTGTTTCCCATTTCTTAGTTTTCTAATGACACCAAACTCACCTAATTTGGATCGGTATACCAAGAGATACACTCGAATTATCTAGCATAATTCATACCTCAACTTTCAACCAAAATATGAAAATCTTAGAGACAGAATTAGGACTTCATTTCTTCATAAAAGTTGTAGATCTTTTTCTCTAGTATGAAATAACATCAAAACGCACCCAATTTGGATAAGTATAGAGAAAGTTATGGTCAAATTACGAAAGCATGTCGATGCTGTCAAAGGAAAGGATGTCACTTTCTGTTCCAGTCGACTGGGTATTTCCAGTCGACTGGAAAGTATCATATTTGAAAAAAAAACACTTCCAGTCGACTACTACCCCCCTTCAGACATCACTAAACCAAAACCTCCTATTTTCTTTCTCTCTCTACTGTATATTTCAAAACAGTCCACGGTATCTTCCATTTTTTTCTCATACTCTCATCAGAAACTTAACTCAAAACTCATTTTGAAGCTCAACACTAACATGCAACTCAAATCTCCAGAATCTATGCTTAAACCATCAACTACACTACTTCGGAAGAACATGACAGAGACATATGCATTTCCCCATTAAAGTTTCCTCAAACTCACAACAGAAAACTTACAAGACTTAGATCTGGAGTTCAAAACACCATGTTAACAGACTCTAACTCTCATTCAGTAATCAAAACCATGTAACACCGAAATAAAGCTTCACATGCATGAATTCTTAACACTGAAACTCCATCATATTACAACAACAATCTCGATTAAACTCAACTTACTTGTATCTGCTCCAAAACCAACAAACTAAACCGATTAGCCAGCAAAAGAACGATTCAGAAACAGCTAAAGCTCACAAGACCTTCTTCGGACAAATGAAACCGAAACACATGCAAAACTCTTCCACTTTCTAAATTTCAAACTCAATAACCGGACACACGCATGCCTTACACATGTCCTGATCAGCCTAAGCCATTTGTCCCTATTTGCTTGCCATGTGTCACATTAAATAGCCATTTGTCATTAGCCTAGCATAGTCACTTGGTCCAATTACAAATTGCCACATGTCATCTCATGATTGGCCCAAAAATCAATATTTTCACAAAATTCACTAAAATTCCAAAAATATCATAAATAATACCAGAATTGTCACAACGCAATTTAATCATCGATAACAATTCAATTGTACTAGGATAATGTCAATGAATGCATATACAATCAAATAATTGTGCAAAAATGTGTATGTCACAAATAATAATGCAAGATGTGTAAAAATCCTAATTTCTCACAAAATTCATATAATTCACAATTCTAGCCCTAACATGGGTAACGAGATGCTACAGTACATGATCGTGACCTAAATGGTTTGTTTATCTTATGTCACGATCATGATAAAGACCTATGCAACTTTCATCATATGCACAATCATGCCATGCCTGCATGCATCTAAAATCTCATCTTTTCTTTACATTTTTGTTTCCATACACTCATAAACACATTAAACACCTCTTCATAAAATTAAGATCAAATTCTTTCTCTAAACCAATCAAACACTTAGAAAACATACAAACACTAAAAATAACACAATTTTAAGCCTTACACATAATAATCATCCAAGAAACACTTAGAAGCACACTTAATCACCTAGAAAAACATATGATAATCTACACCCATCAACATCCCCACAGTTAAACCTTTTCTTGTCCTCAAGGAAAAACAAAAACACAAACAATCAAAATATATAAACACACGATCATGCAATAATACAATAATGGTACAAACGTATAAGCAGTTGTTGTAGTACATGGCAAAATGTACGTCAAATAGACATGTATTGTGGCAAAGCAAATTTTTTAGCAAGTAGAAAAAATGAAACTTAATCCAAGCATGTGCACAAATTAGAGCACTAACACACAAATAGTAAAACCAGAAGCAATATTTATTATAAATCTAAAGATTGCTTTCGATGAAAAAAAGTATAATGTTGCAACAACAAAGATCATAAAATTGATAGAAAAAAGGATCCTACAAGAAGATCAAGACACTCCACAACATATCTCATTAGATGTAACATATTTGTTTACTTAAATGGGAACCTAATAGGAGATCCCCTAGGAATCAACTTCTGATTACAATCCAAGCTTCTTTCTCTTCCATAAATGATTATAGTGACTTTAAAAACCTCTACAATAACTTCAAATAAAGTTTAACCTCCTTCCATCCAACTTAGGTGGTTTTACAACTGATCAATACATAACTTGATTTGCATATGCAAGGCTAAGTAAGAAAATTATTCATAACTTTGAACCATTCAAAATCATAGATCGTAAAGAAATTTCCTAACAAAAGCACACAGGGCTTACAACTCATTTTTCACCGTATGCTATGCATTCTTTTCTTGAGCGTTCTCCAATAAAATTGAATAGATGAGTCTCAACAAATTTAGAAAATATCAACAACACTAAATTTAGGAAACATATGTTCCTTTAAACAAATTATAGTAAATGGTCACCAAGTGAATTCAAATTTCTTAATGTTTCACCATCTAGTTCTAGTAATAGTATATATGAAGTTAAAAAAATGTTAAACAATATCACCTGTTATAATCACTTTAACTAGAAATACTATAAGAAGCATAACACCCCATTAACAAATTAGACCATTAGATTAAGATTGCAATAACTTTCAAGCACAAAAAGCAACTACAGGACAAAATTAGGTTTAAGAAATTAATTCCTCAACTATATGGATGTATCAGGACAAATTCACCCTCATAACCACCCATTCCTCTTGAGCTTAAGCCACAAACCTCTACCAAGTAGATGTAAACAAATCTAACTTAGGGTTAGATGAACTCACCGCCTAGTTATAGTAGACACTCCCAATCGCACCCAACCACAACACAGTGGTAACATCCAGAGAGAGCGACAGTTGACATACAATTGCAAGCAGTGTCGGCCCTGGGCAGGGGCCAGTAGGGCACCTGTCCAGGGCCCACTATAAAAGGGGGCCCATTTCAACAGCCCCCTCTATACTTTAAGAAGTGATGTACAATGCATTCTAAGAAGTGATGCACAGTGCTTATAACGTTAATGACTTTAACGTTAACGAATTATTTGCAAATGAATTTAATTTAGATTTAGAAGTCAACATAAATAAATTAGTATTAAGACCAATTAAAAGTAATGCACATAGATATATCTCTTACCATAAAACAACAACAACAAATGACTTTAACGTTAATGTATACTTATAATGTTAAAGTTAATGACTTTAACGTTATAAGCTAAAGTTATAACATTTTTTTTGAAGTAAAGGTAATTTTGTGGTCCTCATGCTTATAAATAATCTTGAAATATTGAAGTATACTTTTACCTTCTAATTTCTTTATTTTCATCAATATATGTATTTAAAGTACTCCAACTCAAAAATTAGCAATAAAAAATTTTACGATTCTGTTTTCTGAGTTCTGAGTATAATTTAAAGGTAAAGTTTCTCATTTTTTACTTTTTGTTTTTATTTTTAATATTAGATATTAAATTTTGCTTTTTTTTCCCTGTATTACAGATATAATATCATTTATATATCTTTGTGATATATTGTGAAGCTGTTGGAGTTTGGTTGTGCCTACATACTTCTTCCAGTTCTATACAGGTGCTTTTGTTCTTTTTTAATCCAATTGTGTTATAATTAGTTTATATTATGTTGCCTAAAAGCATTTGTCTGGAAGTAAAAAAAGGAAAAAAAGAATTCAAATAGCATAGTTGATAGTTAGGGCCATTTTTTTTAATTTCGCCCAGGGCCTATAAAACTATAGGAACAACCCTGATTGCAAGAGAGTGACAGTTGACAAACAATCGCACACAATAGCAAGAGTTGTATCGTCAGTACTTAAGAACAAAGAAAATAGAAAGTTATTTACATTTCACACACAATTGTAAGATAGAGGAGAGTGGTATCTTGAATTCACACATAATCCCAAGAGAGAAGAGTTGTATTTGCAAAATAAAGAACAATGGAAATAGTCCATAGTTAAATATCATTTAGTCTTTGTTTTAATTAATTAATCTTTAATTTAATTTTAATTGATTTTTAAATAAATGAGTTGAAAAAAGTAAGCCATGTGCATGTAAAAAATCATATGTTGTTTGCTGACATTAATAGAAAACTTAACGTTTGGATATTTTCATAACAAATTGAAAGTCGGGACATTTTAGCGTCACTTTTAAAGATCGGGCTAATATTGTGAAATTGAATAAAGTAGATTTATTTTATAATTAACTCTTGAAAATATAATATACCTATTCCACGCAGACCTATTAACTGCTCAAAATTCCCTACAGACTCCAAACATTAGTCTCTTGAATCTTCACTCCAAGTACACGGGAGATTGAGGTGAAAGAGCACATCATGTTTCCTGGAAGTAATGTAGCAATATCAGAAGTCGTTGATTCCTACTATATCTTACTTAGTATCTTTGACTTGCTCAGTCTTGCAGTCTTCACGCGCAAATTTCTTTGGACATTATTAGTGATGACCCTTGGAGAGTACTCCTAGACTTTGACGATGACGATTGAATCTTCACCTTTATTTCCAGGTTTCATAGAGTGTATTTTTGCTTTCTCATGGTTACCATTGTGCCCTCATTTCAAACTCGGTATTTCCAGATTGTGTTTTTATTATATGAACAATGATTATAAAAGACAGGAATAGGATATAAACTAACATAAATATTAATGAAACTATAGCTTACTTTTAAATATTTCTTGTAGAAGTATTATCACATCGTTGCATTTGCTTCATACTAATAAAAAATATAGATAAAATTTCCTTCAATTCTACTCGTGCAAAATAATTAAAAAAACAGCATGCAAATGAAATGTCGTTCCATTTGATATTACTTTTGCATCTTTTACTTTTACAAAACTGAAAGCTTTTCCACATCATCATTATTAAGATTTTACCTAGATGTACATTTATCACGCAGAATAGGACCTAAACATGACATCTTTCTTTTATTTATTAATATGATTTGAACTCACATCTGAAATCATTATATCATCAAAATTATGATTTTCTAAAAAATACGACACAATTGTACGCATGAAAATATTACGTCAGTTATACATAAATTTCTGTCCTAAAATGACATCAACTTGTTCCGATTCTGTTTCTGTCCTAAAATAACGTGGTTTTTATATATAAGTTTATACACAAAACGATATTGTTTTGGTACAAAAACAGAAACAGAGTTGAAATGGTACAGAAAATCTAAACTGAGGGTCTCGGCTTACAGATTTCTGAATGGAGGTGCAGCTCGACCCTAATCTACACTGAAGTATTGGCTTAGAGAAATAGAAGCTTAACGCATAAGCTTCCAGTTGCGTAGCTTCTTCAAGAAGGTCGAGAAGACACGGGCAATCTAGGCTCATGACAGCTGTAACATTTACGCGAGCCTGTTCCTCTAGGGTGACTCCTTTTTTGGTTACGCTGCAACGGCCAGCCTGTACCCAATTACATTAATCTTTTGAGCTTATCTAGCTCTCCTTATGAGGTGCTGACCGCGAATTTACTTGTCCTCAAAGCAAACACCATATAAAAGTCATTAATTATTGGTCAATATCATGGGTTTAATGAACTAGAATTGAACAAATGAATGAATCGTAACGTAATGAGTAATTTGCGTTTGATACTAACAGTCATGTGAAATCCAGGGAATGGTCAGGAAAATCATTGTCAAATTAAGAAGGATGGATGGATTCTGGAACAAATACATGCAATATCAATAACCAGTCCATGTCATAAATAGGAGTGTAAATGTTAGGGATACCTTGCTTCGCATGAGAAGTCTACGTGAAGAAATGGATTAGTAGCTAGCAAATACCAAATACCAAATGTGATATAGATGGGAGTTTGGTGTAACATTTAGTCCTATACATACCGCATACCTCTTTTGTTGTTATCATCTTTGTTGGTTCATGTTACATAGCTTTAGACACACTCTAGGTTGACATTAGAGCTAAAACATTTCTTCAGACATTTCTCTCTTTCTCTCACTCAAGTGGTGAAATGTCCAAGAAGAGAATAAACTAGTTGCCCCATCCCCACTCTACATGTCAACTTTCTTCTTTTTCTCAAAACGTTAATCTTTAGAAACTCCTGTTTCTTTTTCTTAATTAACTTTCCTAAATTAAGCTTCTGTAGTACTAAATTAAACTGTATGTTTAAAGTTTAGAGACACCCAGAAGGCAAAACCATAGAATTAAGGAGACTGCGTTTTCTTTCTCTTCTCTATCTATGTTTCTCTCTCTGTGTGTCTCTGAAGGAAAAGGCAACAATTGGTAGTAAACTATATATCGCTTTCTTTTCATTCATTTTTGGTTTCTGGGCTTGATCTTGTTAGAGCCTTAGGCCAGCAAGCAGAGAAACCAAGTGTACTTGTTATGGGCATAAGAGCTAAGGCAGAGAGATGACATGGTGCAGTAATAATTCACTAGTAGACGAAAGAGCCATTCAGTTGGTCGCAGCTTCCCAAGAAACTACTGTTCTTGAATCCAAAAGCGATGAAACCCGGAGCATTACATGCCCTTCTTGTGGCCATAATATCCCATTTCAGGATCAGGTATGCATTCGTATTTTGACACTATATATAATACCGAATTCTGGTTCTTCTTATCTCCTATTACTTTGTTCTTACACCTTTTTCTTTTGGTTATTGGACTAATCCTATTCATAATACAGGCTGGTATTCACGACCTACCTGGATTACCAGCAGGAGTGAAGTTCGATCCCAGCGATCAGGAAATACTTGAACATTTAGAGGCGAAGGTAATTTCGGATATGCGTAAAATTCATCCTCTGATTGATGAATTCATTCCCACAATAGAGGGTGAGAACGGAATTTGCTATACGCATCCGGAGAAGCTACCAGGTTCGAATTCTCTGGTTTTCTTACACTTGAGAGTACTTTTGGCTTTGGCTGTTGTTAATTAGATGCATGACCAAAATTGCAATTAGTTATGGGCTAATTCTGGTTAATTAGATTCTACTTCTGGTGTTAGATGTACATTCTTCTTCATTGTTTTCAGACTTTAAGATATATTTTTAAGCACACGCGGGTCTTATATGTCTTTCTTAACCAACAAGCTATAATTAATTCAGATGATGTTACAAGTAAGCCTTTATAATTTCGGCAATTGCTACAATATTAATGTGACAAAGTTATAGCAATTTGTGATTCCTTTCTACTTGGTATTGGCAATCAAATCCTTAATTGGCACAAACATCTATTCCATGGTATAACATCAATCGCCTTTTAAAAAAAAAAAATTCATTGATTGCAATTTGGTGGCTCTTTCCCTTCCCTTGTGTTATTTCACTTATTTCTGGAACTGAAGCCAAGTGTAAGATCGAGCGGCGATCTAACTTTGGTTCCCGTGATCCTTTTCCATCGAAGAATTATCAAGCTTGCGATTGCAAGGGCATTCGGGGTCGCTGGTGTTGCATGCACTTGGACAATACAAAAGATAATTAACATAATTATCAACAACTATTTGATAAGACACATTGCAGTGAGCATCACAACTGGAACTTCTTTGATAAGATTAACTTATTGTCTCTTGTGGTTTATTGGTCGAGGATGCGGAGGATATCCAACATACATTCTTTATTAGGATTTAGAATTTGCGTACATCCTTTTACACTTTTCCCCAGAACATACTTAAGAGTGAAGTATTGCGTTGGTTGTATAATTTATTTTTAACCTGTGATAATTCTAGTCTCACTGATCAGTTTAATTAACATGGTCTAAATCTCTGCTAGCGTAAACAAGTCCATGCATGTTTACTTATGCATTTGTACATTTTATGTTGACTTAATCGACTACAAGTTCAAAAATTATATAGGATTGAAAACTTTAATGTAGGACTGAGCACCGACGGCCAAATCCGGCACTTCTTTCATCGACCATCAAAGGCATACACAACTGGAACTCGAAAGCGCAGAAAGGTGCACACAGAGGATGATGGAAGTGAAACTCGATGGCACAAGACAGGCAAGACGAGGCCAGTATTTGTTGGTGGGACAGTGAAAGGATTCAAAAAGATTTTGGTTCTATACACCAACTATGGCAGGCAAAGGAAGCCTGAAAAGACAAACTGGGTGATGCACCAATACCATCGTGGAAACAATGAAGAAGAAAAAGATGGAGAGTTGGTAGTTTCAAAGGTCTTCTACCAAACTCAGCCTAGACAATGTGGTTCAAACATCAAGGATTCGTTTGACACAAAATTAAACGGAATAAGAGGTGGGCATGGCAGTAACATATCTAAGCACACAACTCTTGTTCAAGATTATTATACTACGCCTTCATTCATCTCTTACAGTCAAGGGTCTAGTCATAGAGAAAGCACTCCTCAGTTAATTCCAAATTTGGTTGCCCAAGGGGACGGGTCTTCCTTATTTCGACTAGCTGCGGATACCAAAGGAAAGCTTCAGAGGAAATAACAAAAGGTCAAGAACTTTTGGTAGAGCGCCAATATTTAATGACAAGGACTCGAGAACTCATTCGGTTTGGTTGCTATTGTTGTTGTTATGGTGTTATAGTCGATATAATTTATTAGAGGAATATTCAGATTTTGGAAAAAGAAAAGAGGAATAATGGAAGGAATAAGGTGGGTTGGCTTCTTTAAGGACAGAGAACCAGGTTCTTTGGAAAACTTTGGTCATCACACTCTTTTTTAGTAGTTCTTAAGCAGCATCATGACTAGAAAACTGGAGGTTAATTACAACCATTCCATTAATAAACACAAGTGATTCGCACACTTATTTGCTCATTGTAGAATTAAGGTGTAGTGTAAAAGAATTAAAAAAAAAAGAAACCATGGGATTAGTAGTCTTGATGTTAGGTCTTAAATTAGCTTTCTTATGGTTTCCATCTTTATCTATTTGTTGTTCAAGGATTTATACCTATACGTGTAATAACTCATTTTTCTTCTTTTTTCTCTTACTGTCAGAGATATCTGAAAATCATATGGAACACATTATTATAAGTATATGACTTTTATTTTTGGCCATATGACTTTAATTTATTATTTATTGTTTAAAGACAATTAAAATTCCTATCAATGTTTGTGATGATTTGGGGTTTGTTTCAGTATAGATTTTGCTGCCTTTTTTTGTATTATTCGTTTTTGTATCTCTTTCTTTATTATAGAAATCTAAGGGGGAAGCTGGAGACACTTGAACATCAAGTTAAGTCACTGTAAACAAATTATATTAAAAAATGCCACTAGCACAATAGATACATGGCTATTAATGAAATAGAATACCAGATGAACTTCAACATAATCCAAATTCAATCCAAAAATAAGAGAACCAACATCATGACTCCAAAAAAGAGGCTCCCTAATAGTGAGGAACGAACCTGCTTTCTGCTAATTCTAATCTTATGTCCTTAAATATATCCTTAGTCAATAAATTTTCCTTAATTAACTTGAAGCATACTTTAACAAAAAAACTTGAGAATTTTGTTGTTAATTACTAAAGGTCCTGCTATCGCTTTTTTTTAATAAAACATAAATTCCATAAGTTAACACAAATTTAAAGGTAGTTGAGTCATGTTTATATGTGAATCTTATATTCTTAGCTTAAGATGGAAATTGTAGCTAGCTATTGTTAAGCTCAATACTCTGCATCTACTCCATGTCTGACACAAAAATCTTTGCAGATAATGACAATGTAGAAGAAGATGTTCTCGAGTCTCGGGATCTAAATTACAAAGCTTGCAAGAGTTTCTTTTTAAGTACACCCCTTTGACCTTATCCAAAGTTTGCAATCTATTCCTAATGACCATAAAAAAAATAATAATAAGAGAGAGGACTTAGGAAAGTTTGTGAACCATATTAATTTGCTTTAAGGTACGATTCTAGTTGGTTCTCTAAATAAGTCAACACAAATTTATTAGTTAGACAACTAAACCTATGTCTCCTTCTTATCATCTTGTTATCTTATCTAATTTTGGTCTATATACTGGAACTAAATTCGTGATGTGATTAAAGCTCTTAAATCTATAATAACATTCTCCCTCTACGATGACTTCTGAAACTTTAGCTGTGTATGGAATAAGGAGTTTGAGGTTATCAAAGCCTTGTAACGTATATAGTGATCCTAAGTCATTTGAATTATAAAACTAGAACCAAGCTTTTGTCTCGTTACCTATTTTGATTTTCATCTGCTGAATTAAAGTGTTGATGCTTTAGAAGCTCTTATTTTTAATTATATAGACATTCATCCATTGAATCCATATCGATTCAGGATTTATAAATAGCTTTCAAATTCTTTTCGCTATCAACATCTTGTTAATAAAGCTTACACATTTAATACCTAGAACTCCTTCCTCCTTAAACAAGCAAATATCCCCTACTTGAATTGTTTTTGGTGACATTTTCTAAGTTTCACGACCATAAGAAGTTTCTCGGCAACCTCTCTATTTCTTTATTCAAGATGAACGGTAAGAACAAATGATTACAATAATGAATGTGTAACTTCTCTAGCACAATGGACACAAGTTGAAGCTTACTTGCATATAAAACAAATCTATTAGTTAAGTGGACAATTTTTTTTCCTCATTGAATCAAACAGAGGTTAACTATCTCATTGGGTGATTCTTTTTGTAGAGATAGGGATTCCCAAATACTTAAAAGGAAAATTATGGAGACTAATGTTAGATATCTTAGATAAAGTATTAGCTTATTCAAGTGAACTATAAGATATATAAGGAGCTCTTGTTTAGATTATAGAGAGACCTCACCTGATAACTGACTAAAAGAGTATAAGGTACTCGTAAGAAGTTGCACTGAGCTATGATTAGCTCCATTTATTAGCAAAATAACATCTACAAATGTGAGATGAAATAACTTCATCCTCTTACATTTGTGGTTATAAATGAAGTTGTCGCTCTCCTTAATAGTTTAAGAAAATATTCTTTTCAACACTTCAATATATAATGTGAACAAATAAGAAGAAATTAGGTCTCTTTATCTCAAGCCCTTGACACCTTAAAAATATTATGGCAAGCTTTACATTTATTGAAATTGCATATGAAATAGACATAATATGTAGTTTAATCTAACTTGTAAAGGTACTTACAAACCCAAAAGCTTATAATAAATCCATTACAAACTTCTAATTAATTGAGTCATATGCTTTATTAAGGTCCAAATTCATTAAGAAACGTCTCAATACTTTCCTACTTTAGCACTTATTTTTATCTCTTTGCAATTAGTTTGAGACGATTTTGTAAAATACATTATAATAAGAATTTGGCATAAAATAACCTAGAGAGATGACATTTGGAACCTTAGGTATGAGATAAACGAAGTGTTTATTCCATTCTCTGAGCAACTTACCTCTTTTGAAGAACTTTAGGATGGTATTAAAACCATTTAACCTATAACGCTTTAGGTATGTCGAAAGAAATAAACACCCGTCCCATCAGGGTCTAGAGCTTTGATACGTGACATTTGTACATACTTTTCTTAGGATAATTTATTAGTTAATTGTGATAAATTGATTGTTGTTAACTTGTTTAGCTCATGTTTTGTCTTAGTTTCATATAATTGCATGATTATGTATGAATGTATGTGAATATGCATGAATGTGTGTGAATTAGGTCTCTAAGATTAGGTTTTGCATGAATTTTGCATGGCATTGTTGTGCATCTTTTTCTTACATTATGTTGGTATTAATTGCATGTGTTTTTGGCATGATTAAGTGATTAATTTTTTTTGCTAATCAATAGGTTTGAAGGTGGTTTTGAGGGATGGAAGGATAGAAGAACCAAAGAGAAAGCAAGTCTTGTGACCCAAAGGAAAGTTGGAATTTTCCTGGGCCGACCCATCACCAATGTTAAGCTTTCACAAGATACAATTCTTATTGGATGTTTTTTGTTTTTTATCCAAACGAAAGAAGAGAAAATCAGTTTCAAATTGGTGAAATAACGGCCCAATTTGGATAAGATATCAACAAGATATCACGGATTGAAGACAAGACAAAAAACAGAGTTTTCTGGAAAATTCCAACTGGCAACTTCCTCCTTCCTACGTTGTTTTAAGCATTAAATGGGGTATAAAAACTTAATTTTAAACCCTAGAAAGGAGGACATCATGCAAGACATCCAAGGGAGAGAGAAAAACACATTTTTGAGAGAAAAACCAAGAGAATTCAAGGTGGAATCAAAGGATTTCAACGAGACACAAAGCTACCACCATAGAATTCCAACTTTGCTCTTCAACGTATAGGCCTTACTTCTTCTCTTTTCTTGCTTCTTTGTTGTATTTTTTTTTATTGAGAAGGATGTATGGATATGTTATGAACATGTTGGATGAGATTTTGATGGATTTCTAAGTAGTTATTAGGTTGTTATTGCCTAAACTATGTAGTACCTCACTTTATTAAATGTTATGGATGTGTTTGATTTTGTTCGATGTTTATCGTATATGGCTGTCCATACTTAGCTCACATAGAGATATGGAGTTAATAAATATGTTATTAAGTGCCATGAGAGTGGGCTTACACCAAGAATACTCCATATGTCAAGTTACCTTGCTATTTGGAGAGAGATCTTGAATGGAAAAGTGGCTGTTCAAAAATATGTTCATATCCTTTTAATGGCTAAGGTAAAAATGGGAAGTGAGAGCTTACATAATTCATTTACTTCATTAAATAGGGCTTATTTGGTTCAAGTAATGAGAGTGAAAGAACCAGGACATTAGGAAATTTTGGACCAAACATAATAAACATTTCTAAAGTGAGAGTATACATAGTTAGATAATGACAATCCTAAGTTGTTAAATTGATACTTTGGTTCACCATTTTCTAAATTTGTGTTCTCACTTTTGTGACAACCCTAAAGTGTGTGTATGTATGGCTCTTAATTTTTATATTTCAGATCTTTCAAATCTAATTATTTGAGTTTCCTGGACAAAACAAAATTTGGATCATTTTAGTGAATAAAACCCATCCCTTTGGGATGATACCTATCTATACTGCGATTTCCGATCTGTATACTTGCAAGATAAGAGGTTTTAATTTAAAATTTGGAAAATTACCTATCAGTCAGCCTCCTAACTCATGGTCCAAAATCATTAGTTTGAAGTGTTAAGCTGCTCTTGAGGCATTAAGACTTGTAGCAATTATTTAGAAAGAGAGAAACAACACAACTTTCAAAATTCCAAATCGACCAAAGAGGCTATATTTTAGATATTATTCAACAAGATCAGAAAATATATCATTGCTCAAAGAAATGACTTGCTCAAAGAAATGACTTTTACATCAGTTCACAAAGCAGAATAGCATGGAGAATCTGATAGTCTTTCCTATTTTATCATATTTGCTAATTTGTCAAACCTAGTTAGTTTATGACATTGTGATCATTTTGTTTTGTAATAGCTAGACATGATCAAACATATTTTATCTTAACCCTTATTTATTAATTCAATTTACTTTTTTGCAAAAAATACATTATCTTTAAAACCATTTTTCTGCTTACATCTAAGCATTAGCAATTAACCAACATTTCTTATATCCGTCTAAATATTAGTTTCTTAGTATTATGTGCGAGTAAGTGAGACCCCAACACTTTTAAAATTATAATATGTATAAATTGATAATTTTTAATATTTTAGGGATACATCTTTTGTTTAATATTTTTAATTAAACTAAATGTTGGTATTAGACATTTAGATTGTGTATGACCAATTGAGTATAATAAAGAAGAAGAAAAAATTTAGTGAAAATGTATATTAGTTTTGTTTTTTTATTCTAAGAATTATTTAGTATTTTCGGCAAAACTTTTCATAAGAAAATATCTTATTGAAATGATTTAAGAGGCTATAGAATGATAAGAGAATTCTTAACAATTTATAAGGCACCACTTAGGGTTGATTCATGTTTATCGCTTAATTAATTTATTATATTGGTGGATCAGTCTAGGTTATAACAAAGGTTGTGTACATATAGAGAGTTCGTAGTGACATTTGTTCGACGTGTTGTAGACTCATGTTCTTGGTACATAAATTTATTGACCTTACCTCTCATATTTGTTTTTGATTGCTAATTTTCCTAGTCCTTTACTACTTGACTACTTGGAGTTCTTATTTACTCCCTTTGGAGTTCTTACACTACTACTAAAGAACTCAACTAGTATTGATGACCATTTAGATTCATTTGTCTTGAGCACCTCAAAAAGGTGGAGTAAGAATGATGTTTCCCTTCATAGCAGGGAAGGGGCAAGATATCTCAACTTGTCAAATGGAGACTGGCCTCCTACTACCTAGAATCAAATTAGTTTGGTTATTAGGGTAAGGGAGGGGGAAGACCTTATTCCATTATATGTGTCAGTGACAAGTTCTAGGACTTAAGAGCTCAAGAGGAGCATATTGTGTTAAGGGAGAGGAGATGGGAGCTGATGTATTGATTCTTAACAAAAAGCAAATTTAGGGATTAAAAGAGAGGGAGGGAATGTGGTTTGTAAGTCGAGCTATAATTGACCCCTGTGGGGTTTGGGGTGATTTATGAGCTGAAAATGACTAACAGACAACATTAGCGGAGGAAGGAGAAGAAGTGAGAGCTACATAATTTTGGTGTTTTATGCCCAAAATGTTAACGAACCTAACAAATCACAAGATGAGATTAATCCTTCCAAAGGGTGTTACCTAAAAGGTTGAAATTTAATAGTTGTTAACAAAAAAAGTAAGGTAAACATGAGGGGAAAGCAAGGATAAAATTAGTGTTCAGGTATAGCAAGTGAAAAGGGAGGGAATCTCTCACTCCATATGAGAATCACTCTATTTGTTTAATTTATGTAATAATTTAATTTAATAAATTATTGCCAATATGAATATGGAGAATTCGTTCAATTTAAATATAAATAAAGAGTAAGTTCTTTTGTGAAGAAAACTGACTTTATACTAGCTTATTTTTTTATTTTTATTATGATTTTTATTAGAAGACGCATTATGATTTTGGAATAGGATTGACAAAAAGTTTGACAATAAGTTAACATGCAAGGTTGATTTGGTTAAGTGTCGTGTTTTGTTTGAGCTTAAATAAAGTAATTTAGACTCGATCTACACTTTGGGTTTAAGAGTATTTGAAGCAACCCATTTCAAACCTGATTAAATTAGCCTAATCAGTCTTACTTTAATCTAAGTTTTTATTTGAAACCTAAGTTTGAGTTATGAAATAAATTTAAGTTCATATTCAAATCTTTCTAAGTTTGCCCGTTACCATTTGTACATAGGTTGGGCTAGATCAAATTTAACTAACGTTAAGTTTTAAAAAATTTAAAATTCTTAAGTCCATGTTTAACCCAACCTATAAAATGGGCCTAATTTTTAAACACAATTCTTGCCTATTATAAAATTTTCAAATTTAAACCTATCCCATAAGTTCATGTCTTATAAAAATTTTAATAATTATATAACATATAATTATGATAAAATGACATTAATTTATGTCTTAGCATGTGAAATTATATTGAAGTTAAATAAAAATACTTGATCATTTTTAAATAAAATAACTGTAAACTTATTCTAAAAGAAAAATAAAAATTCTTAAAAATCTATGATAAAAATTAAATTAAGTAAATCCATACAAAATATAAAACTATGATAAGGCTTAAATAATAAAATCATTATTTAAACCTTAATTAAATTAGAATTCTTCAATATCATCATCTTTTATTCTAATAAACAATTAAAATAGGATAAGTACTTAAAAGTTATAAGCATTTTGTTAAATAACTTTATTGTTTCCATTCTCTTCCCACGAAAATAACTTTGTATTAATCACGTTGTGAGCTATGTGAGTGACTGAGCGAGTGACTGCGGAGTGAACTCCATAGCCTCTAGCGATTTTGTTCTTTTTATCATGGCTTCGTCTTCTTCTACTTCTCCTCCCCGACTTCCCCTAACCTCACTTCCTGTTTCCTCTCCACGACCGTTCTCTCTATCGCATTTCCCCCCTTTGCCTTAGGTCTAAATCCCTAATTCTACCGACAAAAACGCAGACCCCAATCTTCTGCAACCTTCCCCTACCAAATTAGGAACCCATTCGACTCTATCACCAAATAAAAAGCCTCCTTCTGTTAAACCTAGAACTTGGAAATCAGTTGTGGCTGATGTAGAGGCGGGTGAGTCGCTGTCGACAACATTGTCCTATTACCCCCGAAGATTTATGATAATCAGATTAGGGTCATCCCCCCATTGGAACTAGTTAAGCAAGGTGCAATTCAATTTCGCCATACAATACTTGGGTTCTTCTTAGGGAAACAACCTGCCTTTCCCGTGGTGCAACGAGCTTTGAACAAATCCTGGTTAGCTTTCGGACTATCTGAAATGTTGATTACTAGTGCCAATAACTCCTTATTTCGATTCGACTATGAGGATGGGATGAATCTGGTTCTGGAGAGAGGGCCATGGCACATTCAAGGTAAACCTCTTTTCCTTCGGAAGTGGAGCTTGAATGGTGGGGAACATGAGGATATCCGAGCTGCTTCAGTCTTGGTTAAATTCCACAATATTCTAGTGGAATACTGGACTACGGAGGGACTTGGCAGGATTGCTAGTTCAGTGGGTAAGCCACTCTTAATGGACACACCGACTGCTAAGATGTCTTGAATATTATATGCCCGTATGTGTGTTGAGTTGGACTTGGGCAAGAACTGGCCCTCTTCATTTCAATTAGCCACTTATACTGAAGATGGGAAGCTCACATTCAAGGATATTGATGTTGAATATGAATGGAGGCCGAATAACCAGGTACGGAAGAAATAATGGGCCCCTACTAGCTGAGTCTTTGAAACTGGATTCCAGCAAGAACTGTTGAAGGGAAAGGAACTAGTATTAACAGGTGTTCAAGTGCAACAGCTGGAGGGTAAGAGAGATGTTTATGAGGATCCCCAACAATGCCATAATAAGGGTCTAGAATTGGAGACTCCAAGTGTACCAAGTGAGGACATGGGAACCCCCCAGACCAGCGAAATGAATGAAAAGGGAATGGAGAGGGATAAGGGCAGTACCTCTTTGGGTAGTTCCAAGGTCCAAAAAGATCAACAGAAGGAAGATAAGCCAATTGGGCACCTTGAGGATGTCAGCTTCCTCCCATCAAGACTAGTAAGTAATACTCTTTCCCCCTTTAAATCCGAATTGGGTCCTGAGTTGGAGAATCTTAGTCCAGGGAATTTGGATGGGGCTGAGGGGGATGTTACAGTCCGCAAAAATAGGAAAACTAGGCGAAAATTTAAGTAGTTGTGTTGTTGTGGTTGTTGGTAGCATGGATTTAGGTTTTTGGAATGTTTGAGGTTTGAATAATTCTAGAAAGCAGTTAGTTGTGTCTGCTGTGTTGAAGAAAATGTCTGTGTCTTTTGTGTGTGTTTGATTGAGACTAGGATTAAGCATATGCACTTCTTGAATAATGCATGTTCTTCTATGTTTCCTAATTGGAGTTTTTATAGTAACTTAGAGTAAAGTTCCAATGCTCGGATAGTGGTAGCTTAGAAACCGGACAAATTTTTGTGTGTTCCTCAAATGTTCACCGATCAACTGATTCATTTAGAGGTAATTCCCTTCAATAGTTCTGTTGGTTTTTTGTCACTTATGTGTATGGGTCTAACAACTTTGACCATAGGAAACATCTTTGGTCAGCCTTGTCTAGCCTCAAAACCTCAGTTGGACCTCATCCTTGGTTGATAGCGGGGGATTTTAATACGGTTTTATTCTCTCATGATGCAGAACCTCTAAGTCCTTTGACTATTAATGGCATGTCTGACTTTAGGCAGTGTATAGACCATTGTGAGTTGTATGGGCTAAATTCTAGTGGTCCGAGATTCACTTGGACTAATAAGCAATGTGGAGAGCTTTTAGTGGCTAGAAAGCTAGATAGAGCCCTTGTAAATGTTGCATGGAGTTCTAGGTTCCCTAGCTCTTTGGGATAATTCAAAATCCTAACATTTTGGATCACTCTCCAATTTTGGTTAGGGCATCCGTAGCTAGGCTGACTAGACCTTCCCCTTTTAGGTTCTCAAACTTCCTAGTGTCTCAACCTTCTTTCCTTCAAATAGTGGAAGAGAAATGGAGTACTCAGATCCATGGTACCCCAATGTTTTGTGATGTTCCTAAGCTTAAACTGGTGAGGTCAACTCTCAAAACTCTAAATGCTAAGTAGGTGGGAGATGTGCATATGAGAGTAGAGAAGTGTCAAATTTGTTAAGTCAAAATGACTTTACGATTAATAATTTTGATAACAAACAAAAAGGAGACAAATGAAAAGCAGACGGAAGTTAACAAAGTAAGCAAAAAAAAATGCAGGCGGAAGATAGCGAAGCAAAAAATACAGACAGAAGATAGCGAAGCAAAAAGCAGAGGGAAGATAGCTAAGCAAAAAGTAGACGGAAGATAGCTAAGCAAAAAGCAGACGGAAGATAGCTAAGCAAAAAGCAGACGGAAGATATCGGAAGTAAAATATAGATAGAAGCAAAAACAGACGCTAGAAAGCAGACGCAGAAAAGCAGACGGAAGATAACACGTAGAAAAGCAGACGGAAGCAAAAAACAGATGCTAGAAGGCAGACGCTGAAAAGAAGACGGAAGCATCAGCTTGAGTTAGTTACAAGACTCAACTGAATAACCGTTTCTTTAAAGAACCAAGAAGCAGTTATCAAGAAGCAGTTGGAGACGGAGGCTATAAATAAGAAGCTGAAGTCGAAGATCAACACGGATCAACACTGTTTACACACGAGACAGAAATACTTACGAGAGAAGAGATTACTCTAGCAATTTTTGTGACGAATTTCTGTGCGAATTTCCTGAGTGCTATTCTGTTATTTGTAACAAGTTCAAAACACTGATAGTGATACAGATAGCCTGAAGAGGCTAAGAGT